>PVJL010000105.1:503815-610330 GCA_004026885.1 Lyroderma lyra | reverse complement strand
AAGACAAAATGGAAAGTTTTGCAGAGCTGTGGGACTTTGGCACGACTGGGAAGAATGCGGCCTTCCTCGAACCACCACATGAGTGAGAATTATGAGCTAACCAGGAAGACGACGGGGGAGATCTTGCACAGATTGAACATGTGCGCTGAGCAAATGACAATTCCACAAGATGTGTCAGTGGACGGCCTGACCCTCCGAGGCGGGCGGGGCCGGCAGCCTCGCTTCCACGGGGCAGGGAAAGAAGATAATCCGGATGCGGGCACAATTTTTGTGAAGTCTCTCTGGCCTTTTGTTTTTAATTTTTCACTGCAGCAACTGTCTAGAACATGGTTAGGGTTTAAAAATCAGTCCCCTGGGGGAAGTTCTGATGGCATGGTGACACCCTCTGGGGGCTGCCTCGCTCTTGATTAATGATGCCCTCTGAGGCCGGAAACTGCATGGAATCCATGCTCTCGGGGGCGCCGGCTTTAGCAGAAGGGAGAGGACGTCGCCACGACAGAGCTTGCTAGGTGACACATGGATCTCGTGACTTGCAAGTAAGAACTTCCCTGGTCAGCCTTATTTCTGCTCCTTGGCTATTGGGCTCAGGTTATCCTGAATCCTTCTGCTTAAAACGCCCCTTCCCCTGTCTCCCTGTGCCCCAATCCTACTTGCCCATCACCCAAGATCCAGTCCGAAGGCAACTTCTCCATGAGGCTATTCTAAACCCTCCCTAATTCTTTCCCTTCTCTGGACTTCTGCGGCGGAGTGCCCAGCTTCTCCCTGACAGAGCTGCCTTCTTCACTGTGGTGTTGTGTTTCTCCCGATGCAGGGGAAGTTTGTAAGGTCAGGGTTTTATAGGGTACCCGGGCCCAGCCCAGTGGTCTGAACACGGCATGGCGTTATGGCGCGGGCTCGCGTGCAGTCAGCCAGCCAGGGCTGTAGCACCAGGCTCCCCCTACTTCCAGCTCCCTAACTCTGCCTGAGCTATGGCTGTAAGTCTCAGTTTCTGCATATGTAAAATGGGGCCAATAAACAGCCTACATCAGAGGGTGGTTGGGAGGCTGTGACAGTGCAGAAGCCAGGCTGGGAACAAGCCCTCCCATGTTAGTGGCTGTGACCATTGTCATCACCATCAGTGAGACTGTGATGATGCTTTCTTGGAGAGTAACCAGGAATGTAGTCACTAGAGGAGGCTAAGAAAGGTATTGTTGGGATAAGGTCTTTAAGGAGTTGGCTTTTTAAAAAAAGAAAGAAAGAAAACAGAATGAGGTACAATTAGCAGAGTGGTAGTTGGAGGTAATAGGCCTTTAAAGCACTTAAACAGCCTAAATGTGTCACCTCTAATCTTGTTTACATGGTCAATTTGCTTAACCAACTCTTCCCTTGTCACTTGTCCTGCCTTAATGATTACGGTCCTGAACTAGGTGGGTCTAAATGAAGTCAGGGTTACTGTAAGGAGGCACAGGAGGGGGAGGAAAAAAACATTCAGAGATTCTTACCCTCAATTCTATCACCCATCTATGTCCTTTATGATAGAAGAGGTGGAGTTTAGAAAGCTAAAGTGGCTCTTCAATTATAGGTCAAGGAGCCCCCCGTCAGGCTGTCAGCATCTCGGGGGAGACCTAAGGCCCCGGGCAGGAGCTCCCGGACATAGGCCGCTAGGATTGTGTGCAGAGGGCGAGGGCACGCTTCTGGCCCGTGAGCACCGCCTGGCGAGCGCCCTGGTTGGGAGTGGAGCAGGCAGCGGGGGCAGGGAGGAGGAAGGCTTTCACAAAGAAGGTGTTAAGTTAATCTGACCAACTTCTCTACTCAGACCTCCTCCACTGCCGCCCTCAAAACTAGGGGTGTTTCCCAGTATTGGGAAAACAAAACCACCAAAGGGAATCTGGACACACGCTCAAACAGAAGGGAAGAGCCGTGTCGTCTGCCATCGCAAACCCAGACCAAGCGGGTACCCGAGTGAGCCCTCAACACCCGCCTGGCTGTGGAGTTGCGTATTAGAACTGTGACAGCGAGCTGGAAATCAGAAACGGGGGACAGACTCGGGTTAGAAGCACTCTGGGCGGTGGGGGGTGACAAACGCACAGACTTTGCGTGTGTCTTGACCATTTCGTCATGGCTGGAACACAGACAGGCACACACACCCCCTATACCACCAGAGGGTCCCTAGATCCAGAAGGTCCTAAAAGCTGGTCCCAGTCCCTATTTCCAACCCCTGCTTGCTCCCCGCTTGGCCTGCATGGCAGGGAGAGACACTGGGCCTCTCTGCAGGCTGCCCACTCAAGTCACTGTTGGTTAGTGGTACAGCCGCTGACCTTCCAGGAGCCGGGGGCCTTCTTTCCTTCTCAAGCACCACCCCTCAGCTGGCCATTACCAGCCCCAGCATGCCTTGTTCCTGACATGAAAGGGGGTGTGGCTGGCAGCTCAGGGATGGCAGATCCCTGCTTTCCATGTGTTTTATCCTGACTTAAACCCATTATAAGTTATGTTTGCTTAAGCATGCTATCCCTGGTTTGGCAGCTGGAGGTGTGCTGAGAGTGACAAAGCATTATTTTTAGCAGAAAAAGAGTCAGACTTGCATGAATGGGTGGCTCCCCTTTGCGGGGGTGGGCATCTCCTATCGTAAGACTGCCTGAAACGTAGCTGCAGTCAGAGCATCTCCCCCCGCCCTCTATGAAGACGACTTTGCAGCGTGTGTCCCAGGGAGGGGCGTGGGCATGCCGTGCTGGGCACAGACTTCGGCTGTGCCGGGCCGGCCTGCAGGCAGGTGTCTGAGCAATGTTCTGCACGGCCCTTCTAGAGTCCAGAGGGCACAGCAATTAGGAGCGCAGCTTCTGGAGTCACTTGGTGTGGATTCAATTTTGGCTCCTTCATTTGTAGCTGTGACCTTAAATAAATTGAACCTTAATTCCTCCCTCTATGTAATGGGACTATCACTGACTCCATAGGGTTTTCAGGGAAAGTGGTTTAATTTTACGTTCATGTAAAGCATCAGCACTGAGTATGTGTGCGTGTAAGTATAAATAAGTACGCACATGCTCACACATAGGAAACACGGCTGCAAACCCCAGGCGGGAGTGCTGCCTACCTCCCCGGGGAGATGGGGGGGAGGGGACGGGCGGGTCAGGGGCACAGACCGGCCTGGATTTACATTCACCTCCTCCATTTACTGGCGAGGCCTGTGGGCAGGTATTTACTCTGCTTACGCTTCCGGTTCATCGGGAAGTTGTGGGATTAAATACGATGAAGCCTGCTCAGTGCTCAGTAAATGGGAGCAGGTTGTGGCACTGGTGTCAGCTCCCTGCCAGCTGCCTCAGAAATCCTGGGGACATCCTTTTTACTCACTCTGAGGAACCAAGTGCTTGGGAGATCGAAAGCCGAGGCAGATTTTTGAGCCTGAGTTTGCCACCAGCTCCCGCCACAAGCCAGGTGCTGGGAGCCGAGCCGTAGTCTCTGCATGTGCAAAGCAGGGCCTGGGGTGCCTGCCACACCACCCTGCTGGGGGAGAGGGAGTGTGGCCGTGCCGCCAACACCCCAAGTGAGGCCAGCACGTCAGAAAACGTGAGAAGTGGTGGGGAAAAGTCTGAACACTTCTAACAGGGACCAGAACACTTCAGCAATGTTTGGGGGTTTCTGGTTCCCAGTGGTCAGTCCTGGGCCTTTGGTCTGTGATGCTCTCCCCTCGGGGTTCTGGCCGGGGTTCTGGCGCACCCCGTTATCAGCCCCACCCACGTTCACTCTGACACAGGCATAGGGAGGGAAGGCTGAGTGACCTACTTCAGGAGAAGGCCAGTCCCGGGAGAGACCCTGCAGTGGTGAACTTGCTAGAATCCACAAAAGACTGGTCTGATTATGGCGACCACAGGGAATGACAGAGGAGAGAAGAGAAACGGTGGCATTAGTGAGCGGAACCGGTATCCTCCCGTCAATCCCGGCCCGAGCAGAATGGCGAGAGTCGGCAGGAGGGCTGTGCTGGGCCTGGGCCGAGGAGACAGCCGGAGGGACAGAGGACGTGGGGGCAGAGAGCGCAGGCAGGCCCGAGCGCCGGGTCTGCTTCAGGCCCTGGGAGCGGGGAGTCAGGGCTGTCAGGGCGCGAGGGAGGCCTGGGCCGGGCTTGGGGCTTACCTTGCAGGCTGTTCCCGTTGGTGCTGGTGCAGGTGGGAGGCGGGGAGGTCTGGGGTCTGACAACTGGCGCGAAAGCGCTCTTCTGTTTCACGGCTGAGACCATGTTGGCTGGTGAGAAGGAGAAGATGCCCGAAGAGCTGCTGCAGTTGGAGGGGAGGCTCGTGGAGGAGGCCATGGTGGGGCTGGATGGCACGACTGGGAGGGGCAACGGGAAGAAAGCAGAAATCAGCGCCTGTCCGGAGGCAGGACGGCTCAGACCCGCCCCTCGCCCCCCTGTGCAGGCCACCCTTCCCACACGAGCCTCCCCTGAACGCTCAGGGTCTTTGCTGTCATCATTTGGTACTTGAAACGGGCCACCTTTTATCGGTGGTGATCTTTTATGTGTTTATTACGGGCCTAATATGTGCCAGGAGTCTCTTAGGCGCTGGAGTGTCCCGGGCCAGGAAACACAGTGCTATTATAGGGGATAGCAGAGCACAAAATACCAACAGACGTGAGCACGGCCAGCTCTGTGGAGGCAGGGGAGGGGGACCAGAGAGGGCTTCACAGAGCAGGTGTCAGGGGAAGCATGGGGGGGGGGGGGCGCTAACCTGAGGCTCTAACAAAGGAGCTGGGGAACCAGCGGCAGGAGGCGGCCAGCCTGAGGGCACAGTCACTGATGGACCGAGAAGTGTGAGGAAGAAGTGATTGAAGGCATCACCAGTGTTGTCACTGGAGGCAGATGGTGGTGTCTATGTGACCCATTTCTCCCCACGAGGCTGTGAGTTTCTTAAGGATGTGACTGTTCTGGAATGCTCCACGACACAGACAGAAGTAGGTAGGAGGCGAGGTGCATAGATAGACTGCCAAGGGCAACATTTGTGGCTAACGCAGAACTATGAGTTAAAGTTCCAAATTCCTCCTGTCCCCCGTGCAGCGGTACCGAGATGTTTGTGAATTAATCAGCAGTAGGATGGAAGCCTTATGTGAATACTCATGGTCTGGTGGGGGTGGGGGTGGGGTATTATCAATAATGGAAGAGTTCTGAGAGAGAGAGAACGAATACCTAGCCACCTGGGGACTCACCTCCTCTACCAACCAGGGTCCTCTTGGCCTGGCCTTTCATCGTTTGCTTGTTGCTAGCAATCCCTTAGTTACTTTAAGGGACACGGATTTTGCGCACCTTAAAACCGCTACCCTTGAGACTAGCATTTTCATCTACTCACCTTCCATCTCCGCCATCTCCTGGGGGCGGGGGTGGGAATGCTGTCCAGGTAAAATGCTTAATTCAGATTCTAGGTACTTCCTTCTACTGTATTGTTGTCCACATTGTTACAAACATTATATGTCGCTTTATCATTCACAAGAACCTTCACATCTCTCTCACCTTAGGTCATTGGCCTAGCAAGCTTAAGTGGGGGCCTATTACATCCTTTTTCACACCCGAGCAAACTGAGCCAGCGGAAACTCAGAAAATAGTTGAGGGACTTTGCTAGAATATAGGGAAGCCAAAGAACCAGACCCAAATTCAGTGCTCTCTCCTCTACAGTACCCTGCAAAGGAAACACAGCCAGGGTGAAAAGGGCCCCTTCCCATGAGCCCACCGGCATCCCAGCTGTTGTTTAGGCGGCCTTGCCCTTGGCCTCCTGACTTGAGAAAGTTAGGGAACTGGGAACCAAATGGGTGACAGGCAGCAATCCCGGTCAGGGAAAACTGACCCCTGGCAATGAGTGCTCAGCACAGTTGGGACGCACTGAGTGCTTCACGGGGAAGGCCACGGAGCCGCCATCCTCAGAGTTTTCGCAAACATTTTCTAAAGTGTACTTTTTTCTTCTAATGAGGCCAGCATTTTTATACATCTCTTAGGATTTGTAAATGTGAAAATACGCTCAATAATAACACCCATTTAAATTGCAAAACTCCTGCACAAGAGGTTTGATTTTTAAATATTCGTAGGCTTGAAATCCTGCTGGTTCACTGAGGAGGGCAATTAATCTCGGTTGGCAAATGCGATCATTATGTGTATTTAGGGGTGGGGGGTTGGAGGGGTGCTTAACCGAGGAAGGGGTGAAATATCGTCGAGCAGTTGCATCTGTTATAACATTATTAGTTATCAGCCACCACACCAGAAAGTGTGTTCAACAGTGGAATGTCTTATTTTATTTTTTATTCTGTGTGGGATTTTTCACCATGAGTGGTTTATGAATAATTAAATACTATGGAGGCAAAAATTCAAATCAGCTGGGCTCTGTGTTTATTGTTTTATTTGCATTTATGCAGATAAAACCGTCCCATCAGAGAACCTATTTGAGAATTTAGTACTATATTTGTGAGCACTGAGGAAATCAATTAATGGAAATTAAATGTTCGAAGTTTCACAGTCTGACAGATGCAATCTCAGGCTGGAGTCGCTTGGTGTCTGCGCGGGCTTGAGAAGACAGCAATCCAAGCCCTTAAATTGAATTGCTACCATATAGCAATTAGTTTATTGATTTAATTAGGAATGCCACCTTTTAATTTTCAGGTCATGATTGAAACATTTTCTGATGGAGTAGATGGAAGAACACTGAAATGATAGATGTATGAGAAACAATGTTCCCATGAATCAAAGTCTAATGTGAAACTGGCCCCAAACGGTGAGTGTGGAGCCGCGAAACATAATGTAAGCAGATTATGGGGGCAATCTTCAATGTTCCACAAGCTGGTGATTTTAAAGTAGAAATATAAAAATTTAGCACACACTGAGCATAAAAACTCACCTAGAAAGCAAAAGGCCCTAAGTAATACTTTCACAAACGACTTCCTTGAAAGGATTAGCACACCACACATCTCCACTACTAAAGACAGCTCAGTTTTTAGTGTTTTTAGCTAAAATTCTTTTTTTAAAGAAAAAGAATATTCTTTCATTTACATCACAACTTCTATCATTCTACACATGTCTAAGAGTTTGGCCACATTTTACACGACGGAAGAGTCACCCACACTGTCTGAGATGAACTTGGTTATCTATGAAACATCTACACAGACAGGCTGAGATTGTAGAGACATGGCTTATGACATTTTATATGTAAAGATAGCAGTTCACTGAGGTTCTTTAAATGTAACCTAAACATTGTACCAAAAATAAATTATCCTTTAAGCTAAATAGACAGGCACAGGGACCAAAGAACGTTCTCTGTGACATTTTATATGTAAAGATAGCAGTTCACTGAGGTTCTTTAAATGTAACCTAAACATTGTACCAAAAATAAATTATCCTTTAAGCTAAATAGACAGGCACAGGGACCAAAGAACGTTCTCTGTGTGTATTATCATGCCAGATTTTTGGAAAAACTAAGTGCATTTTTTTATTTGTTGGTTCTTTTAAAGTACATATCAAAGGGGAAAATTCCAAGGATTAATAAAACAAAGATGTCCTATTGCTAAAGAGAGAGTTTAAGTTTTAAACTGTTGTGATTATGCTGTACTATATACCACTTACTATTATCATTCCATCATTATGATTACTCCTTATCAGCGGTTCTCAACCTGGGGGTCGCGACCCCTTTGGGGGATTGAACAACCCTTTCACAGGGGTCGCCTAAGACCATCAGAAAACACAGATATTTACATGACGATCCATAACAGTAGCAACATTACAGTTATGAAGTAGCACCGACAATGTTATGGGGGTCACCACACCATGAGGAGCTGTATGAAAGGGTCGTGGCGTCAGGAGGGTTGAGAACCGCTGCAGCTTAGATATACTGACTGTGCCTCTCGTAGGCCAGGCGTCAGCATGAGCTCATTACGTGCATTCTTTTTATCAAAATCTCGTGACAATTATAAGGGGTGGGTGCTAGTTCCTGCCCCATTTTACAGATGAGAAAAACTGAGGCTTGGGGAGATGAACTTGCCCATGGCCACCAGTTAGTGACTGGTGGAAGCAGGAGTCAAGCCCATCTCCCTCTGACTCCAAGCTTGGGTTCTTGCAGTGACATCATATAGTGGCTTTGCGTTGTGGCAAAGTTTTGACGGTTAGGGAGGCTTTAGGATGAGAAAAGTGAGCAAGCATGGGCAGGTGCGTGGTGGCGCGGGGGGACTCGGGCTGTGGAGGCCGCGGTGGGCCACACAGCACGGCGCCCAGTTCTGCGAGTAGAAATGTGCGCAAAGGCAGGACCCACGTCTCTACTTACTGGCGTAGGGCGAGTTGGCAGCTGAGCCGTTGAGGAAGGTTGGAGAGCCGCCCAAATTGGACATGGCGGCAGTGCCGTATCCATTCATGCTTGTGGTGACAGAGTTATAGTTGGTCTGCTGTGGGGTGGTGCTCGGCACGTACCCATGTGGTGACACGCTGCTTGAGTTGCGGGTGAAACCTGGGAGGTGGGGGCAAAAACCAGGGTTGAGGGGGGCGTTCGGATGGGTGGCAGTCCTGGAAGACTGGGGACAGGAAGGGGTCTGTTCCCTGCCCCCTCCCCCCACCCCGGCGGGAAGGGTCTGTGAGTCATGCACAAGGCTTGGTGGTGCTGGCTCTGTGATTAAAATGGGAAGCCAGCAAAAGGCACATTTCATAGGAGATCGTAAATACTTAGCAGGTCTGTGAGAAGTGGCAATGCAGGGCCTGTAAATTATCATTTTGGAGCAGAAATAAATCCCAGTCTATGAGATGTACTCTGAAGTGAACAGGTTGTTACTCCCTGGGTGAGGATGATGTGCTTTGGCCGCTCCGAACTCTAATTCTAACCCTCTTTGCGATCTGCCGTTCATAGATTACAGCGAAAAGTTGAATGGAGAGATGGCTCCGTGCCTGCATCCCGTCCAGCCCCTCTACCAGATGACCAGACACAATAGTTAGAAGCACAGTTCTACAGTAATATCTGATGCACACAAACCAGGCATCTCCCCTCTTGGAAAATACATAGAAATTGTTTTGTGCCAAATACATGGTGGCTGCGGGTAGGCTGCGTTTGGGAAGGGACAGGGAAATGGGGAGGGGGACGGGCAGGCTCCTGACCCTGATTGGTGGCCTGCGATGCCTCAGAGACATTCACAGCCAGTTGTCCACTGAAGGAATTCACGCCCATCATTCCTGCGTGGACAGAAGTGTTGGTGAGGGCCGGGAGCTGGCTGTGGTTGCGGGGGACGCTGTACAGAGCCTCCGCGATGTCAGCCGCTCTCTTCAGAATAATCTCCTGAAAAGTCAAAGGAATATTCCCTTTAGCCACCTGACTCGGAGTCCGGGTGATAGCATTTTTCCAATTGCTCACTACAGGCCGTGCTCAGGGCTTTCCATGGTTGACTTCAGTAACTTCTGCACCCCTCTCAACACACCTATGAGTTTAGTCTCATCATTATCACACCTGAAATCACAGGTAGGGGATCGGAGGCCTCACTTAAGGAGACTCAGCCATTCAAGGACACACCTGAGCTGCAGAAGCCTGTCGGTCTGACCTTGAAAGCCCACTACCGTGGCCACTCTTCCACGCTGCCTCACAGTATATGACAGCACCATGGGGGTTACCTTCCCCACTAGTAACACACAGGAATGCTGGGGCTACACACACACCCCCCCGAGACACATGTGCACACACCACACACACACACACATACACGCACACTGCAACTCATTTCTCAGGGCTGAAGCTCAGGGCAGGCTGATGACTACCTGTGTCCCCTGGCCATTGCCTGGGGTGACACACAAGGGGAGTGAAGAATTTGTCAGGTTCATTCATAGCTTCCTGAGCCATGTGAATCATATACATGGAACTGCTCTATGAAATAGAAGCAATTATATTCAGATTTTGTTATACTTTTTTAGGAGAAGAGATCAAACCCCCCTTTTCCTCCTTAATTTGCTTGAAAACCCGAGAGGAATAAAAATAAAGCACCAGTAACTCTCTCCCTCCATTATAAAGTACATTCCCACGGAAGATTCGTTTTACATGGAGTGCCTTTGCTCGTAAGGAAAATGATTCCATAGAAAAGGCAATAAAAAATGTACAAAGGAAGAGAGAATTGAATAGCTTTGCGACATATGTCTGAATGACTTAGACTCTGAACTCGTGCAAGGGGCTTTTGTATTTTTTATACTTTTTCATTGCGATAAGGAACCCGAGCTCTTCCCCTGGGTGTGGAAGCCCTCACCTGGTTGTTGTGTGGCATCCCATACAGAGCTTCCACCAGGTCCGCAGCCCTTTTGAGGATTACTTCCTGTCAAGAGAAAAGCACATCCGGTCCTCCGAGTGAGGAAGGTGGGGTTGTCTTTTTACGTGAGCACACCCCGGTCCCCGCTGGCCTCGTTTTGCCAAGGCACTGCTTTAAAGGCAGTAGCTTGGGGAACCCCGGAATGGCATTAAATTACCAACCCATGCCCATTTACATACACCCTTCATCGAGTCAAAAGGTGAGCATCACCAGTTCTGCAAGATAAAATACCTCACTCACTCGTGCGGCATAGGCACGACGGACACGCACATGTTTATGGCTGAATCCAAGTGCGAGGTCATTTACTGGATTACTACTATCAATGTCATTCAGTGCGTGTTACGAAGCCCTAAGATGTTTTTATTTTGCACTTAATTGCTTATTCCAGGAACCATGACCTTATCAGACAGGTCATTTTGGAGGGATTTCCAATCAATCTTCAGCTGCTAGAAGCATGTAGCATTAAGTGTCTTTTGTTTATCTCCCTTGTGTGGCAGAGCCGTGATAATAAACGGGCGATGTAGTAAACCCACATACTGAGGCCACACTCTTCATCAAAGGCGCTTACAGAGGGACTCGCCTTTCCCCAGAAGCTCCCTCTGCACCAATTTCATGACGGGCGGAGTCCGTTTCTTTTATAGTAATTCTTTGCTATTTCAGTATCGTTTGCCATTTTCTGTATTTGCTCGTTCATTCTCATCCTAGATATATGCTCTGCTGTTCATTCGAGTTGAAGAAAAGGTGTCTCTTTCTTTTCATTTAGGTAGGCTTCCTTATTTAGCTTGTGTGCTTGTTTCTACTAATATAGGGCACTGTACAGAAGTGTATGTGGTGGTGATTTTTTTTTTTTCATTCTAACCAAGAAAAATCATCCCCCTCTTCATTCTGCTCTAATTTTCTACACATTCATTTTTACTGGAATGTGAAAAGGAAAGTTAAGCTGATATATGTAAAGTGGAGGCTCATCAGAGAACCAAACATAAAGACACGCATGATTATCAAAAAGATATGTTTACAACATTTTTTTTTTTTTTTGCTGTGGGTAAAGTTTCAAAAAAGAATTTTAACTTTAAATAATTTACACATTAGATTTCTGCATGGAGGAATAGTGCTGTTCAATTTTTCATATACTGGAGACAATGATCAGAAAAGAGGGATATAATTGCATTCATTTTGCTGTCACCATAGCCTCTTTAAAAATTCTTGAACAACTCTTGAGGTGACAAGCTTTTAGATACATATTAGCATTTTTCAATTTTAAATCCTCTATAATATAAGATAAAGTAGTTGTCATACTGCAGTAACTACTTATGACATATATAATGCCCTAAATTCAAAAATGAGATGGAGGGGATTTTAGTTCTCAGTAAACATTTATGCTTTCCTGAAGCTGCTACACCCCATTTATAAAACAGCTCAGTTATTTTTCATAGGAGGAGTGAAAAGCATTTTATAATCAATGGGGCTTAGATCAATGCATTTGAAATAACTTCTTTATTTTTTAAATGCAAGCAACCACATAATTCACCACTTTTTGTTTGCAGTATTGCCTGACCACAGCAGTTAATAATTTACTACGGTGTGGGCACACTAAACCCTATCAGCAGATCGAATTCAGCCTGAGCCGCTCTCGCTAAAACCTCCTGGCTTTATCTGGCTCTCAGGGAAGATTAAAACAAAACAGGATCAAGTTAGTTTACTCATGAAGATTTTACTTCTCTGTGTCTGTGTTCATTTGTTTCTCCAAATAAATATTTATGCCAGTGTTTTGGGGCTTTGGCAGAGAAGGTGTTTTTTTGTTTGTTTCTTTTCATTTTAAGAAAAAAAAAAAGTACAAGTCTCCTGATTGTCGAAAGATGAGGTGCAGTTTCTGTGTTTGTGAACTTCAATCTTGGAAGAGTATCACTGAGGGTTTACAGCAGTGCTGCTTGCTTTCATGAATTTCACAGAAGTAGGGAGGAGGGGAGTTTGAGGTACAAACGCCGTGATCCTTGAAGTTTTTTGCAAACCTGAAAAAACTTGAGCTTTCTGTGTTATGTTGTACACTTTAATCTCATATAGTTTGGTGATAAAGTTTCCCAGTGACATAATCCACTTGTTTCTCTTGCTCCTTATTTCAATACCCAGAGCTCTCATCACCATTATTGCTTTGGAAATGAAACACTTGAATCCTGTTTTGTGTAAGGTGAATCCTTCTTTGATCCGTGAGGCTGGGGCACGCTTTCCCACCAGGCCTGCTGCCGTAGGTGGGTGGGTCATCAGCCCAGCAGGCTTGAGGAACGTGAACCTGGATTTCTGGGCCTGGAAGGGATGTCCTTCAAGGACATCGCTCCCATCTCATAACGTCCTTCACTGTAGTGTCAACTTTGGGACTGAAGAGAGAGCTCACATTTGGCTCAGCAGTGCCTGTGTGATTCAGCTTCTATTAGTTATTTCTGCAAATGGGAGGGAAAAAAGGAAATGTCTGGGTCCTCTATGAGTTAGTTCAATGGACCTGCAAGGTGCTTGGGTTTCGGTGACCAGAAAATTGCTCTCACCTCCATGTCATTACGCTCCCAGTGAACTAGCCCCCAAGCGTGTTTGTGTTCGGGATCTAATATATTGCCTTTCAATCAGAGCTGAGAGCCACTGAACACACAGACAGAACATGACGAGCAGGTCAGGAAAGCAATAAAGATTTTACAGAGCTGTCCAAGGTGCTAAATTTACTCAATAATGGGTTTGGCACCATAGTGTTAACCTCTCATTTACTACCAGTTTGAGGGACTAAATTGAAGTAGCTGACTTCATTTACCTTGAAATGTATATTTTATGACATTATGTAAGTAGATTGAAAGGGCACTGCAGTTTTAACAATTTAAAGGCTAAAGCATGTTTAAGATGAAACTTGAATATTTATTGTATATTGCACTTAAAGTATATAGAATGTTAAAATGTATTGATTAAATTTGTAAAAGGCATTATAAAAATGACAGGTAGTATAAAAGATGTATGCCTTTTAAAATCAAATTGATAGTGTATGCTCTCTCTTCTGTGGTCACAAGTGTAATTTTTTTGCAGTTTTATATGGTAATTTGAAAAATCTGTAATTTCACATTAGGAAATGATTGAGCCTGGGATGTTAAAAAAATTTTTTTCCCATAAGGGGAAGAGCTGGATGTTTCACATAATCTTTTGTCTCTGAAATTGTTCTTAAAGCCTTATGTTTTGTGGCATTAGGAAGGCACATAGCATAAGGAGCTTCCATTCTAATATGTAATTTTAATATTTCTGAAAAGAAAGAGCACTTGACTAGTGCTAATATCTAATTTTTCAAGGCATTTATTTGTCAGGAGAGATTTTCTCTTCTTTTCATAATGTGTAGAACGTCTCCCTGCTTGCAGTTTAAAACCTGAGGGTAGAGATTAGATTCTTCCAAGATAATTAATCCTATCCTTGGAATTAAAAAAAATATATCCCATTGGGGAATTAAGAAGACAAATACTAGGATCCTAAATATTGAAAAGCCCTAGAGTCTCCTTAGAGAGCTAATGCTTGTTCTCAACCTACATCCTGAGTAAGACTATTTTTCTTTTCATGGTCTTAGATTTCTTCTCTATTAAAGAAACAGAAAGTATTTACTCCTTAAAAACAAGAACTTTTCACCGATCTCTTTCCTTGCATAATTAAAATCTGATTTTATCTGTCTTGCTATGACCATCAGTTGATAATTATGTGCATGGGGGTCTGAAGAGAGAGAGATAACATAAGAGAATAAACCCTAGAAAATCTATTTAGAGTTTATAGAAACACCAAGAAGATTGAAGGGTTAAGTGGAGTTCCCAGAAACAATTCAAGTGTAATTGTTACAGGTTTTACTTACCTTTTGGAGCCTTTGTAATAAAAATGCAGAATGGGGTACAAATACAAAGGGAACACTCAGCTTAACTTTCTATGTTGCAACTCAATCAATTAGCAAATAATGTTTGAGCTTCCTGTTGCCCTAGGAGTCACACGCCGTTATTACTCTCCAACACATTTTAAGGCACCCTGTCTTCCCAGAATCCACGTTCTCTGGGGATTACTAAAGATTTCCCCTGCAGTCCAGGCCCACCTGCCTTATCCAGTCTTCTCTCCCCCTACTGTGATCTAGTTAGTCCTCTGTCCCCTCGAAGTAAAAGGCTGGTCTCCTTCCATCTCCACACCTTCACTCCTTGGGTCTCTCCTTTACGTGGGATGCTGGTTTGAGTCTCTGCTCGTTTACAATGCTGAACCATCCCCTAAAAGCTGGCAACAGTGGTGGTGTGATGGAAAATATAACTGGGTGGAACACTAACTCATTCAGGCTTCACAACGAGCCTCTTAAGGTACTGTCATTATCACCATTTGGCAGATGAGGAAACTGAGACTCAGAAAGGTCAGCCCACTTTCCCCGAGTGCAAACAAGCGAGGATGGCTGAGCAGGGCCTGGGCTCTTGAGAACTGCACTGTTCTATCAGAGGGCATTCCACCTTTACCTATACCCCAGCTCCTAACCTCTCTCATTCCTCTGAAAAACAGTGCTGGCTGTACCACCCAGTGCACCTCAGAAGCAAATGCTGTGGGGTCATTTTGGTCTGATCGTAAGTGCATCGGGGTTCACTCTCCACACTAGACCGTAGGTTCTTTAAGGTCATTTATATGTTTTAATTTCCTCTAAGCCTCTAGGACAGTGTTTAGCAAACCAAAGGCCTTGAGAAATTCTTGTTGAAGAGTTTATTCTAAGATACTGATTTTAGAAAGCGCATAGTGTATATGATGAAATGATGCAATCACATATGTGGCATTGTTTATAAAAGCAGAAGACTCACATGTGGTGCTTCATTTGGCTTCAGAATTTTAAATATACTATGTAAATTCCCAATGGTTAAGTCTGAATCACTGGAGGCTGTATTTTCTGCCACTTGTCTGTCTATTATGAATTTACTCTTTCACTCCTGCTGGCTTGTGCTTACATTTTAATTTTGTGATTAATATAATGCATCATGTTGGGTAGAGACATTATCTCAAGCTATAGGCTTCTAGCAACATGAGGCTGGTCTTGATAAGCAGCAGGCTTTTATTAACTGTGCTTTTAGGTGCTTAGAAGTACTGAGGTACCAGCATGCTCTTGGGCGTGCAGACATGGTGAACTCACCTTTGCTTCGGTGTCATGACAGCAAGCTCTCTGCAGATTATCCACCTGCAGTGGACATCTTCTCTGTCGTGCCTGACCTCAGATGTATAACTGAAAAGCTCTTAGTCACTGTTTACATCTAGCCTTCCAGGGTGAAGGGGAAAGTTATCTAACTGCATCACTGAGCCCACTTAGAGACCCAATTCACAGTTTTGAGTAATTCCAACCCAGGTGAGCAGGGGAGATGGCCTGAACGTCCTTTCTTTCATGGTGCCTACAGACCCACTCATAAAGCCAGATGGACACCCATTTGCCCATACAACACTCATTTCAAGTTTCAGAATTTGATTTTGAGACCCTGGGAACTCCCTCATAAAATTAAGGCCCAGGGAGATGCTTCTGTAGTTCGGGAGGGGAAATCTGTGCTTGGCTTTCTGCCCCTTGAGTGGGAAATAATGCTTCATGGGATGTAGAAGAAAACAGAAACGAAACTACAAGCATCAGTCATCAAAGGCAAGTTGACTTGGGTGATTCCTGAGAAAGAAGTACAATAATTTTCTGTCACTGCACGTTTACCTGACACCCATTTATCACCAATCTACTTCACCCTATCAAGGGATTCAGGAAGCAGGGGGTCCAAATAGCAGCAGCACAGAATAAAGTGGCAGAAACCACTCCTGACATAAGGGTGATAAGCATCTCTCAGTGAAATCACCATTGATTTCCCTCCTTCTTACTTACTCTGGAGCAGCTGCCTATGGGGTCCCAATTTTGGACAGGACCTTCAGCTCACTAGCCTTTAAGTTTTGCCTCATCACCTGCTTGCTCCTGAGAGTTTTGGGTGATATTACTGATTGGAAAGCCCAAAGCCAAAACATTGATTGGAAGTTCCCTGCCACCCATTTTGTTGTGCTGAGAGGGATCTTTGTGGAGGGTAGTTTCATGTCCCAACTTGCTTTGTATTTATTCAGCCAAATGGAAAATTCCACAATAGTAGACTTTGCATTATGAAAATCGTATAATGAGGGTAGTGAGGGAAGGAGTCAAACAAACCAAAATCAAACTTGAGCACTGTTTAGTTTCCGACCCTCTAAGACATTCCTCCAATTTTTCATTTCTCCAGTAATATGAACTAGAAATGGAGCTTACTGCAGAGATCATTAGAAACCCTTAGTGTCACACTTTAAACACTCTTCACTCAGAAGCCCTGTGACTGAGAAGAGTCACTTACATTTAGCAGGGATATAATTAAACATGTTTCTGTTGAAAGGGGCATTCTCATTATGGCTAAGGACTACTTTCGAGTAAATTGAAATGGAAAGGAGGAGTGTAGATGGGGTGTAGGTAGCAATTGGTTATTTCTAGGGAGGCATAAAATGCCAAATGTGTAACCATTATATTTTACAACCCTGCACTCTAAAGACCTCATAGTATTTTTATTATATAAGAAGCTTCAGCTGAAGCTTACTGAAGGGTCTAGCGCACACTCGTTGCCCATAAAGGTTAAGGAAAACTAAAATTCAAACCACAATCTGCAGAAATTTCCAGAACAAAGGAATGAAATATTTTTAAAAAGTCTACTGCTATTACTTAATACTAGAGGTATCGCAAGCACGGTGGTCAAGTCTAAAATACATGCAGGGTGAAGTCCTAAACATCCTTTAGTTTCAAAGTTGATGTTATGCACAGGTTACACGAGAGCCCTCTTACTTCTGAGACGTATCATCAGGCTGGAGGCACATCAGAAAGCTTTGCCTGTGTTACAGACACAATCGAGAAGACTTCTGACTCGCATGAAATTAAAGTAGGTTGTAAGCTAACGCAGCTATATCAACGTAAGACATGCTAACTTACATGATTGACTTTTACAGTGGGAAGAAAAAGGCTGTTTTCAAGCAGCTGTTATTGCCTCAATGGAAAAAAAAAATCAATGAAAGTGAAATGAACAAGAGATTTTGTCTGAGTTGCAGTTAATACCACTGAAGAGCTATGGATATTCAAAGGTCAACAAATAAATTAGCCAGAGTATTATGAAATGAATGATTTGGCTTCTAATTTTATTGAGTGAAAATTGTTCGCTGCCTATTAGACCAGGTAATTTTTATCTGGTGCCTCAATTACTGTTCCGTAAGCAATAATATAGTTGTAAGAGCTGTTGGTTCGATCGCGTGACCTCTGAGAAGCTGGCTGGGACGGCTGACTTTACTGTGATGGATAACTACGCTCAGTCTCCACGAGGTGCCAAAACTCCCTCTCCTGCAAGGGCATCTCATAAAAGAAACATTACAGCGTGATTCATTTTACCAAAATGTTCGACTTTTCAAGTGTCAGCAGTTAAGTATAAATTGTGAAACCAGGTATCCCCGAGAAGAGTTATGACAATGGCTTCCCCCCCGTGTTGGCCTCCTGCCATTCTCTTGGAAATGGTGTCCTGGTAATTGGTGAATGGGAGCCTGGGGTGCCTCCCGCCACAAATGCAGTGAAAAATGGTGTTTGCACCCTCGTGAACATGACCTGCTTGGAGGTACAGAGCTGAACTTGGTCACCTCAGGCCGGCTCTTCTGATTCCAATTCATTGTACTGGCTTAGGACCGTCGCTCTGGGTTAGGTCCTGCTGAGTGGCCTTGGAAATCGGCTTTCTGATCAGGATAAAAGTCTCTGCTGAAAGAGGTAGCTGCGGACGGAGGTGCCTTTTTCAGGGGTAGGTTGTAAAGTCAGCACATGAAACAAAAACTGCCTAGAGTCAAAATTACCCTTGAAAATCTTTGAAGTCACCAAGGCCTGGGCTCTTAGAAACACCAAAGCCAAATATTAGCTACTTCTGTTTCTCTTTGTCTTTTGGTGGTGGGCTTCTTAGGGCACAAAGGAATAAATACCTGGTTTGAAAGTATAAGGACCCCTGAGTAAGCAGAGATTTACAGTCCTATGTGTATCTGTATGTTGATGCATGTGCGTTTGGAGTGTGTGTGTGCACAACGTATGTGTATATTTATGGTTTTGGACAAGGAGGCATAGCCGAAGTCGAGTAGTGATGTGTGCACACTGGAGATGAACTGTACTGTAAGGCTGTCTAAGGGAAGGAAAAACAGGGTTGGTTTTTGCTTCTTAAGTTATTATATGGACCTCCAGACGAACGGTTTCTGTGAATGATGATTCCAAGGCTGTGCAGATGGTCCTAACTATACATGCAGTTGAAACCCGCTGCCTCAAGTCTGCCAGGGTTCAAGAGGACTGTTGTTAGTCAGGCTGAAAACGGGGTGCAAGGCTGAGCATTTCCTAGTGTAGAGTCTGTGTCTCTAAGGGCTTCGGTCCCTAAGAGGGGGAGGGTTGGGAGGTAGAAATGAGTTAGTCCCGCCCTTGTTCCGCCCTGTGACTTCTTGACCTAATGAGTAATTATATTCAGTGCCCTTGCACGGGGGCTGTGCTGTGAAGTAGGTTAAACTTAGTCTCCCTCATCAAGATCTCAGTGCTCAGAAAACACTTGAAAGAGGTTCCAGCTCTTGGAGAAGCCGTTACTACAGGTCCCTGCCACAATGACTCTTCAGCTAGAGAGAGAGAGAGTTATGTCCAGAGCTGGTCTGCATATGTTTTAATTCTTCCTGCCACGTCCATCTGGCTCAGCCATTTGTAAGGTAACCTCAGTCTATGCTACCACTTGCCTGTCCCCGCTGGCCAATTTTTAAGATTGGTTTGCAAAATTGCCTTTTTTCTTAGAACTCCCTTTTCTTAATTCTGGGAGGCAGTGCCCAGGGATACTGACTCTGGAGCCCAATAGCATTGGCTCAGATCCACGCTCAGCGACTTATTAGCATTGTAAATGTGCGTCTCCGCTGCTTTTGTTAATACCAGCACCTGGCTCCGCAGACACATAGTTAGGGCCTATTGAGCACTAGTCAGCAATAATATTGATAATCCTCACATATTTTCTGGAGAACTTGGGCAGATTTCATGCATTGTTAGAGTCAATGTGTATTATGTGCCTTGAGGGCTGTTTCAAATGCAATCTTACTTGGAAAGCACTGAGAGATTCTGAGGAAGAAAACCTCCATTTACCAGCTGTGTGAGCTTGAGCAGATTACTTAGCTTCTCTGAGCTTCAGTTTCCTCATCTCTAAAATGGGCATGATATAATAATGACAAACAGAATTAAGTCAGTGCCAAATAAGTCAGTTAATGGTAAAATAAATCATCAGAAGTGAGAATTCTAACTCTTGTGAGTGTCCTGGGCCTTTTTAATGATGCTACAATCTCCTTCCTCAGAAAATAGGATGTACATGCATGTGTGTGCATACTCATAACACACACACAATTCTATATATAATTTCAGGGATGCATAGATCTAAGCTGAACTACCTGGATAAAGAAGAATCAGCTATAAGGCATACCAATTCCCCTAAATTATGTGTATTATAAAAATGAGGAAGTGGAATTTGCCTAGAAGTTTGCTGGCAGATAGAGGAGAGAGAGGGGGAAAATAGACTGCGTTCTACAGTTTGTGTTTTTGAAGACAATACGGAGAAAAAACAGGTTGAAACCCAACTCGAGCATTCTTTGTCCAAGATTTGAACATACCCTATGATTTGG
Organism: Lyroderma lyra; assembly: GCA_004026885.1. Classification (NCBI taxonomy): domain Eukaryota; kingdom Metazoa; phylum Chordata; class Mammalia; order Chiroptera; family Megadermatidae; genus Lyroderma; species Lyroderma lyra. The sequence continues at coordinate 590,344 of PVJL010000105.1, read as the reverse complement.
TTTTGTTTCTGTATTTTTTGTGTGAGTCACTTTGGTTCCTAGATATTATGTTATCAGAGTTGCTTCAAATTAAAAGAATAAATCAGTGACTTAAGATGAGAGGGAGTGGCCAGTGTGCAAGATCATGCAGGGCTTTCTTTATCCTTTTCTGAAACCCTGAGTCATCCCCTTTTCTGCTAACAGGCACTGTGGTTAGGCCAAGATTTCTTATCTCTATATTCACCAATGCAACTGCAGGTTTTGAATTACTGATAGTCTTTGCATAAAAACTAAAACAATCAAAGCATAATTAGAATACATTGTATGCAGCCAGCTCCCAGCTCTGTGCGCATGATAAATCGCTAAACACGAGCGCTCTTTCGGGAGGGCGATTTGGGGGCTGGTCTCTCCATTGAGCAAAAACAGGGCCTGCGACTAGAGTCTGAATTTCGATTCTGCGTGTGTGTACAGTGGAACTGAATAATAATATTTGGCACAATGCAGTGCACAACCGAGCCACTAAATGGCTGATTTACTAAATTATTATTGGATGAGCCCTTGCTGTTCCAAATGAAAGTGCAGTCACTGTCTTCCTTCATGGTGTGTTCAAATTGTTCTGTGTTTAAATATTCAGCATGAGGCTAATGTGAACTGATGAACTGAGACTATAAACATTCACTTTCAATACAGATAGAGCGACAGAGATGCAACATATCATGTGGCCTGCGGAGGTGACAATGATTTACATTGCAGGGTGTTGCTGCCTCCTTCCATTACTTGAAGGTACTCTGAATTAGCATGGTGTTGGAAATGACTAATTCCCCTGTACAGGAAGAGCGTGGAGGCTGAGATTTTTTTCAAGTCCCAGTGAACGTGAAGCTGGCGTGAGGATTTGCTGCCTGTGTAGCTCAGAGCCCTGAGTTTTGCTCACGGCAGGCCTCCCTGCACTGGCCGAGTACCGTGTCTGCCATCCCCCCTCACTACCTGCTGACCTTCCGCGGTCACCAGCTTCTTTACTGACACCTGCTGGAATGGAGAATAACCCTTTGCTACTTGGGACAAATAGAACCCGTTCTCTCTCTCCTCCCCTTTGAGGGCAGTTATAGGCAAGCACTTAAAATACTGTGATCACTTACAGTAGATTAGAATTTTTTATTGGTGCCGTGTTGCCATAACAACACGAAGACAGCAGATGACTTAAGCTAAGCTTGCAAAGCAAAAGGCTGCTCATCTGGCAGTTAAAATGAATACAGTTCATTTCACAAGTTTCCCATATGGACTCTTAGTGTATGGTAATGAGAAGACCATATGGTGAGAGAAAATGCACTGAGAACAATTGGGTTCCACTGGCTGCGTGGGAAGTTGGGAGAGAAAACCTGGGTGAGGGATTCTGGTGCGTGCGGTCTCTGGGTTCAAGGTTTGGGTTTTGTTTGGGACGGTGGTTCTCCACTGGGGTTTCACATTTCTTAATCCGTTCCTTCATATTTCAGCTGTGCAGAATGACAAACATCTTGCAAATTTTGCAATATCATTCATCACAAACTGTCAGCAGTGTTTGCAAATCTGACTTGCAAGATCTTTTAAATGTGTTGTTCTTAAGAGGCAACAGTACTAAGTTTTTAGACAAAGTGCAGGAAAATTTAAGCACTTCTGACAAGGAGAAACATTAACAGTAATCATTTTTAAAACACTCGCATCTTTTGCCTGCATGTTTAGTTGTAAATAATGCTAGAATGTATAAAAGCTTTAAAGTAAAAATGTAATAAATACTTTTTATTATGTTTCATAAAGAATAAAAAGCACCGTGAGCCATGTATAGGCATTATCCATACGTGCAAACGTATGGAGATGGAGCGCTCCCCGTCTCATCACCGCTAACCAGGCTGGAGACCTGGGAGAGCAGCTTGGAAAAGGCTCCAAAGTCAATTCTGTACTGTACATGCTTCATAAAAGATGACTGTAAATGCATTAGTTAGACACGGTGAGCTAAATGAGAAGGTCAGGCAGGGCTGGGAGGGCTGAAAAATCACACAACCAATGAGTGTAATTACTCTTTTTTAAGTCTATTAAGTAGTGTTGTTCTATCAAGGCTCAGGGGTATAGGACATGAAGAACAAGATAAAGTAATGTGTATTTATTACTCCCGCTGGATCAATTCACCAGATATTTTCAGCTCCATAAAGCAAAATACACAAATGCTGCCTTTGTTACTTTTCTCAAACTGCTCTATTTTCTCCCAAAGAGGAACTGGCTGTTGGAGAAGAACCATGCTTGCCCTTTGGAGGTCCCCATGCCAGCCCCTCTCAGTGGGGCAGTGAAAGGAAGCTGTGAGGGCGGGGTGCAGGCGAGGATGGACAGAGGAGCTCATCAGTCTCCGCGAGGCCAGAATTCGGTGGGTTTCGCTCTATGCTAGAGAGCCCTCTTTGCACAAACTACCCCACTGATGCCCAACAGCAGCCCTGTGGGGCAGCTGCTCTCTGCCGGAGGAAGCCTGGGCTGGTGGGGCCGCATGCACTGTGCATGGACCTGGTTTCCAACCTGCACGTCTGCCTGACCCAAGAGCCTCCACGCTCTTCACAAGCTTTGATAAAGCCATGCTGGGCACACCTAGCCATTAGAGTACACCTTCCCTTAGGATCCACTGCTAACGTGAGGAATGCTTTGCACTGACCACCGTCCCCCCTCACATGCTCCTCTTCCTCCTGCCAGGATCTAGAGAGGAAGGCGCGTCGGCATGAAACAGAGCAGAACGCTGCGATTTAAGAACCCTCGCCTGCCCATGTGCCCATGAAAAAGGAAACCAGAAAACATCTGGGGTTAGCATAATTACAGTATTTTGAACCTCCACGTATAGCAACTATCACTAACGGTGACTTTCAGGGACAAAACCATCCACAGAGAAGGCTCCAGCGTGCTCCCATTTGTAAGTGGGAGTGATGTCCGCTCTCCTGACCGCTCTCCCAAGAGGGGCTCCAATGAAACAGAGCGTGTGTAAGTCCTTTGAAAGAGCACCAGCCCGTGGACAAAGGCATATTCTTATGGAAAGCTGTCTGCTTGGTCTTTGGAGCAGTCTCATTTGACAGAATATGTGGGTGGCTGTATGAATCTAGCTTTGTCTATTCACAAACACATGGGTTTAATAAAGTACAGTTTGTTTTTTAAGGTGTGTGGTCCACGGCTCACTGAAACACTCCTGTCTGACAAACACTGACCATGATTCTAGGAATGGGTGGAGCCCATTTTGATCCCCCTAACAATGGACAGCAGGGATAGAGTGCCCCCCACCCCCCTGGGCCACAGGAATACCTCGTGCCAGCTCCAGCCGCCATTTCCTGACCCGGGTCTTGAACTCGCGCTCCACCTTCACACTCAGAGCCAAGAGGACGGCCGCTCGGGGCCGAGCCAAACAGAGAGCTTCCTGGGGTCGGCCCCTGCACAGGCGAGTGGTCGGCGCAAGCCGCAGAGTGTTTCCTTCACACACAAGTCCATTGTGTCCACGATTAAGCTTCGCAACCCCAGGGATGAAGTGACACGTGCCTGTCCTATTTGTTCAGTATTTCCGAGCATCGTAAGCTACCGTAAACCATTTTTGAAAAGCAAGCACACGAAACTCAACCTTATATCCTCATGTCTCATCTTTCAGCCTCCACCTGAAACCAGATTTGTTCTGTTTTTCAATAAATACTTAGAGTGGCTGTGGTGGGCCCAATATTGTGCCAAGAGCACCCACAGGATTACCTCCTTTTAGCCTTCCTTGATCCCCATGAAGCCAGCATGTTGTATGTCCATTTCATAGATGCAGGAACAGGCCCAGAAAATAACTCAGATACTCAGCTGCTCACCAGGGTCAGGACTGCCTGCTCTGCAGACACTGGGTGGAGTGGCACTCAGACGCACAGGTCCCTTTCTACCTCATTGGCAAATATTTGTAGCTACCTTCCTGAGGACGGAGTAAGGTGGCGATGCCCAAAGTAGGAACTACTACCCTCTCCGTTTGACAATTTTGACCCAGACGGCACAGCCCTCGCTCCGAGTCCCACCCAACGTCAAATGCCAGCTGTCACGTGAAGACGATCCCAAACGGGAAACGTGGGGGCAACCTAGCATTGTGCCCAAGGTCCTGGGGTGCGGAGGTGGGGACACTCCTACCACGGACCGCGGGTACAGAACAGGAGCCAGTCAATGTGAATTTCCCTCTTTCCGCACTGGCGATTAATGACACTATGGCTGCGTGACACATGTCACTCTGCCCTGGATTCTTGTTCAGCTTCTCACCTTGTGCCTTCTTTGCCTATTAGGTCGGCTAGAGGGAAGAGGCTCGGCTAGAGGGAAGAGGCTCTGTCTCATTTGCCCACCTCCAAGATCTACCCATGTGTTTCCTTCTGTGTTCTCCCTCACCAGGAGAAAGTATGGATTTTCTCATAGATGGAAAGGCGGATTTGTTTGCTTTTTCTCTTGAGAACTAGGATGATGTAGTGATTAATAACCTGAAATGTGGAGCCAGGCTGTATAGGTCTGGAGCTCAGTTTAGCAATTCACATACTGTGTGACCTTGGGCAAATGATCCAACCTCTCTTTGCTGGATTTCTCTAAAATCGAGGTGGTAATAGTACCAACCTCAGAAGATTTTTGAGAGGAACAAATGACATATGTCAAAGTAAGTAAAATATTACCTGGTATATAAGTGCTTGCTACTTTTATCATTGCTTACCTTATAGCAGCAAACACACAAAGCACAAAAGTGCTGAGTTGCTTATCTACACTACAAACTAATTTTTCTCAATGGCAAAGTTTTCTGCCAATCGTCCAAGCCCAGATTTCCGGAAACCGTAACCCAGAGGAGCAGGTTTCCTTACCTTTGGCAAACGCTCAGGGTCACCAGGGTGCCGGGGAATGACCTTCTGTAATCTCTGGAACCCATAATCGATGGTGGGTTCATTGAGAGCTGCAAAGAAGAAGTCGCAAAATTAGAACAATTTCAGGGAATAGAACAGAACATGGTTGCAACACTGATGGTGGAAATAACGAGGAAGTCCAAAGCTTAATTGATACCTCTGAATTAGAGGATGAAATTATCAGACAAATGTTCCCTTTACTGAACATTTCTACCATCTGATTCTACTATTTCCCACACAGGGAGTGACTCGCTCACAAAGAACACGTACTGGCGGCTCTTGAACTCTGCTCTCTGGCCAAAATTTATATTCCTTACATTTCTAAAAACAAAGTAAAATGATATTTGATGTAGGGTTTTAGGATTCACGTTAGTCAGGAGCTCAGGTCACAATGCTCCAGGGCTTGTCTGAGGGCATGTACAGATTATAGAAAGTGGCACTTTGTTAGCTACAAAATCTTGCGCGGCAGCTGACACAGTATCTCAGCGCCTTCGTGGCATTCGAACCTCCAAGAACACGGCGAGGGGCCGACGAGATGGGGCTTCTCGGCATGGAGAGCCTATTCTACCCTCGACGGGGTCTGCAAAGAGATAGGCATTGAACATGCCCTTGACTAAAATGATACACTGATTCACCAAAGACCAGCCTCCATGGAGCACTAGCTTAGAGCGGCTGGATCTCCGAGAATTCTTAAAACGACTAAAAAAGCAAACCAATAACAACATTTGGAGACAAAGGACCTTGTACCCATATTGAATACACCTTCTATAAAACCTTCCTTAAATTAAACGTAATACAAAGCTGGCTGTGGTCTATCATTCTCAAAATTCCTCCCCAGGCTATGAAATAGCTTCAGCCCTTCCTCACCTGGTGAGGAAAAGATGGGAGCTCCATCCTCTATAGGTAACCCCCATATCCTCTCAGTAAAGGGGGGGGGTAGGTTCTTCTCTTTCCTTTTTTAGTGTAACGAAACTAGTCAACTACATATCTTCTCCCATACTGAATAAAAAGACAGTCTTTGCAGTTCCGACATTTAGCTATACATTAGAAAACAAGTTGCCACACGCTTTACTTAAAATGCATTTCCATTAATCTAAATTTTAAAAGTAAGATTCATACTACTACTAACTTTAAAAAACTGTATTAAATTCAAATAGGTCCCAAGGCTAATGGAAGCAATTTGTGTACCAACCCAAACTGACTGGCCCACTTTTCAAAATATAGGTATGATAATCTCGTGGTTTTAAAAGGACATTTAAATTGAAAGACTGAATTTAGTACATAATTATACCAATAGAACCCTTTAACTTGTCAACTTGTAAATCTAAAAGGCTATCAATCATTTCTAAAGAGGAAATAAACCTTAAAATTCCTTGATTGACAGTGCTTACTTTTTATGTAAGAAAAAAATAGGAGGGAAATAAATAGCTGCGTAAAAAGTGGCCAGAAATCCATTTACAAAAGTACATTGTTTTACAATGGTGAGTAAAAAGCCAATAATTACACCTCCAAAAGACACGTACAGCGGAGTAAGTACTTTTTCCTCACTTGTGTATTTTAAGTTAGAGTGAACTTCAGGCAACTTTTTATTAAAAAGATTTTTCCCCAAATGCAGTGCTTATTAAAGTTGTTAATAGAGTAGCATTTTCATTTCAGATAATGTAATCATTTTGCAAATAGGAGATTTAGCCATGCACACCCTTCCAAACAGTAAACTTTCAGCCTGTCTCTTGTGGAAATTAACTAAAATTATACCCAGGTGTACCGAAATTTCTATCTATACCAGCACATGAGTTAAGGCACAATATTTATCATTCCTCCCATTTTATGATTACTTTCTAAACCCTTGAGAAGAATTCTTTTTTTCAAATTAGATGTGTTGAGAAAAAGTCATAGGACTCTTCATGCAGGGAAGCTTTACTCATAAAATCCACAGTATTTAATCAAGAAATGCATGAGGGTGACTGGAGTGAGCACCTAGGTTTAAGTTACATATCACACCCTTCCCCCATGAATAATGCTAATTGCCAACAATTAGTTTAACCACAAAAATAGCTTTAGACAATGAAATGCATCATTTTTAATACCTGAAGACATCATTCAGCATCCTAAAAATTCTAACTCCTGGTTTTGTTCATCAGTCTAAGCTACCCATAAAATTTGCATGGTTGACCCACCCCTTCAGTTGTCTGCATAATAAATACTGTGTCCCGGAACCCTGGTTGTTCACTGAATGACTGACTGATGTATTGCGGGGGCTGTATTTCTCTGGCCATATGGCTAATGCACAGCAGAATGACTGACACTTAATATCTGCAATTAAAAGGAACAACCCAAATATCATATGGAACTAATAGCTAAAGAGCTGAGGAGGAGTCGTTCTACTGCCACAGAGAGTAATTGAATTTGATATATTATACTCATTATTCAAAGAAAAATAAGCATCTACTCAATGGAAGTACACTATCTGAGAGGAAACATTTCAGATAGGAAGACAAAGGCTGTGAATTTATTTCCCAGGCCTTGGTGAGTTCCATGCTCCTATCTTTAAATATGTTACCTGCCTTCAGTTTAGGTACTGAATATCACAATGCAATTGCCCGTGCAGTGCACGAAGATAACACTAAGATATGTAAGACAAAGCTCATTATCTTAAATTCAAAGGTACTTGATGATTTCTCTGATTGCATGAAATACAGAAGATTAAAGCAATAACCGAGTGGGAGGGAGCATCTGATAAAGATTCTTTTAAAAAGGAAAAACAGGTTAGCTGCCCCGAGAGGAGGATGGCTACATGATGGCATACCCATGGAGTGGAATACGATGTAGTCCTCAAAAGCAATGCCATAGGGAAAAGTTGTTTCCTGACATACTACATTGCTAGGTTAAAAAGCAGATTACAGGAGCATACGTACAATATGGTTACTTAAAAAAAAAAAACAAATACATAGAAAATGAAGAAAATGTGTCTGTGTATAAACTGCCTAACAGTAGTTACTTCTAAGAAGTGGGTCTTAAAGTACTTTTCTTCCTTCTCTTTGGGCTGTGCGTTCTGTAAATTTTCCGCAATGAACACACATTACTTTTATAATCAGAGAAAAAGGCTAAGAGCAAGAGATTATTGCCGAGATGGAATTTGACCTGCTTGTATAAAGTAATGACATAAGAAACTATGCCTTAAAAGGGGTCTGTATACCCTTTAATAACCTTGCATAGGTTATTACAGACCATAAGAAAAATAAGTAGTATACTTTTGGCCAGTTGTATAAATATGTGACTATTCATAAACTCTCTGAAAATCAACAGAGAAGGTAACGGGGAGGAATCATAAAGAATGGTATATTTATTTCATCAGTGGGGGTAGTGTACCTTAGGGACATACATCTACCCTGCAAGAATGTAATATAAAGTTAATCCTTCAACAAAGTGACCTCATTGTGTTCAAGCACAGGGCTCAGGGGACACCAGCAGAAATGGGACTAATCAATTTCTTTCCCCTAAAACTTGGGACAATTCTGAGAATCTAGCAGAGAAAGGGGAACAAAAACTTAATTGGACATAATTAAGTGCAAATAAAGAAGCATGCACATTTTAGGTTAAAAAAGAAAAAGATGAAGCTGTAAATTGCAAAAGGACTGTAGTGCTGAGGGCGGCTGGTGTGGCCCTGATTCCAAACGCCCAGTCCGCTCTCTGTCTAGGGTTTAGGGGGTATCATCCCAACCCCAGTAGAGATGGCAACAGAATAAGGCAGGCTCACAGGTTCTGAGAAACCCATAATCCCAAATAAGAAAGCCTCAGTTTTTAAATGATCAGAATCAAACAGGACTGGTATGGACATTAAAAAATATATATTCTACAAGATAATAGCTCCACCGGTTGGATAATCGGTTTTAGTGCCTACCGTCATGCGTAGGGATTAACTGTTTTGTGTTACCACACCATAAGCCTTTGAAAAGAAACTTTCTGAAAGATGTCTTAATCCAACCCAAAAAGATGGGCGAACTACCCTGCGCTGGAACGTAGCTCTGGCTCTCACCGCCAGGCTTCCTCTGCTCAAGAACCCGTTCTCCACCTCCCCGCAGTCACATGGAGCTCCTGCTTCTGGCATAGCCATCACTAGGGTCCCACAACACTTAAAAGGGACAGGAGGATTTAAAAAGTGATCAGGGAGCCACAAACATTTTAATTCAAGATGCCTTCCACTGTCCTGTTCAAACTTAGAGGTAGATACATATTAGCTGAGTAAGCTTAGTGGGACCTTACGGAGCTGTACACATACTCATCTATGTATTGCAGTCAGTCTGAAATTTCCCTGTAAGTGCAGAATAAGCAAGATCAAATGTTTCTACACAGGAGAGGAGGCTGGCTGGGCAGAAGGGTCTCCTCGTAGCTATAATATGATACAGGGGATTGGATACTAGGAGGAAGCGCAGGGTACACGCCTAGGGCTGTCCTTTCGGCTTCATTGAAGTCTTTCGTTTTCAAAAAGTAGAAGTTAATTAAATAGTTGAAACACATCAAACCACTCGACCTGGCCATGTGTTGGGACAGCTTATAAATGGCTCTGGGCCCCGTCCCACTCTCACCACTCAGGTCCCCCAAAGGAGACCAGCAGCTTGCTGTGCAAAAGCAGTGCACACAGAGCCCTCCTCCTCCTGAGAAGGTCCTGGTCGTGGCAGAGTGGCTCCGGTTATGCACAGCCGTTGTCTGCCGTGTCCAGATCTTCAGGCAGCACGAAATGCTACATGCAGACAGACTCAGACTACACAACTAGTTTACACGCTAGTGCTAGTGACGAGATTGCAAACCCACCCCAAACATCCCATAACGAGGAAATCCTGACTAAGTGTATATGCGGATTGTGGTTTTTACATGCCTTTAGTCTTTTTTTTTTTTTATTATTTCAATCTACTTCATAAGCACATCAAATAAAGAGAATTCTCTTTAAGGGGATTTATTTGCAAATTAAAGTCATGTAGTCAGGACAGATACGTTCTCAGTTATGAAAATTGATTTTTCTCAGAGTTTACTTGTAGAGAAATCACTGCGCCGTCCTCCTTTTAACTTCTTGAACACTCATTCCTGGAAACAATGGGAATGAGGGGCTGGAGAGCCGTGTTCCCAGCCTCGGGGGGCTGGGGGAGGCTGGGGGGGACGCGCTCTGGGTGCCATTCCAACATTAGCGCGCAGAGTTCCCTGCTTTTATAGCTCAGCGACTCGCTGCAGTGTTTTAACATATTTCTGGGGTTTTAATTTCCTTTTTTTAATGGTTGTGTGACATGATGTCATTTTGACTGGAAATAAAAAGAAATACAGATATTTGGAAGGTCATATTTATATTCTATTGCCATTTAATGTCCAAACAAATATCTAGACTCTATGCCAAGTAATAAATAAAAGCTCAGAGCAGAGGCAATGATAAAACCAGCACCTGGGTCTCCAGCCCTCCCCAGTGACTACTCTCTGTGTGAACTAACGGAGTAACACAGAGCATTTCCCTTCTAGGCAGATCCATTCAGGGCCTGAGAGTTATTACATATGTGTGAGGCAGAGCCTTTTTTGTTCTGTAATGACCCCGCGTTTCCCCTCAGTCACTAAATTAACCACCAGAGGTAAACAATAAAACAGCAAGTTATCTTCACAAACCTATCTTTAAGACTGACTTGAAAATAAAATAATAAAAAAAAAAATCAACCAGAAACCTAAACAAGAGCCAGAAATATGGTTCATGAAGAAATCTGTTGCATTCCCAGACATTTGGACATTTCATTGCCTTGATGTTTAGCGCACGGATGTATTCTGGGTCCTCTCTCCAGCGGGAGGGATCTGCTCCCTAAGAAACCTGAACCCCATCCCCTGCCGGAGAAGCCCCAGCTTGCAGTGTGAGATGCTTTCCCAGCCTGGCGCCCTGCCTCCAGAGCCGGTGAGATCCAGGGAGCTTTGGGAGAGGCTCACTGAACTGCGGAAAGCTGTAACCGAACCAGAAGGGTGTCAGGACGAAGCCAACACGGGCAGGATCTACCAATACAGGAGCCAAAGGAAAACTTCCAAACTGGCTTTGAACTTGCTCTGGCTTCTTATCTGTAGTCTCCAGAGCTCTTGATGTGCGGCAAAAACTATGAGATTCAAAAATATCAAGCGAAGGAAGTAATACCTCTCTCTACCGAAGGCACGATCGGTGGGCTTCTGTGGCCAAGCCCTCTTTCCCAAGTGCGGAGCCAGAGCACACGAGGTAGAGACTGAGCAGAGGAGGGGAGCGGGGAAGTGGCCGTGCACCCCGGAGGATGAAAGGCAGGGGCGCTGGGAGACAGGGACGCTGAGGACTGTCACTGGGAATGCAAAGAGCTTGCTTGTGTAGGCTTGGAAATTAGTACATCTTCCAGAAGCAAAAGCAATCAAGAGCAGGAAGGAAGAATTAAGAGGGACTTTCTTTTGTTTTTCTAAGTGGAAATAGCTTTACTGTTTTTCTAAGTTTAAAAGAACTACATTCTTATTGTATAAAAATTACAAAAGAAACATGAATAAGGGATAAAAGCCCCATAATAGCCCCACTCATCTATAATCTCTGTTTATATTAGTATGTATGCTTTCAGACATCTTCGCAATACTGTTTTATATAAATATAGATTATGTACATATTTATACCCACCTCATTCTTTTTAATGTTTGTAGCATATTGTATTATATGGATGGCCATAATTTATGTAACAAATCGCCTGTTAAAGGAAATGGATGTTTTTCTGCCCCAATTTTCACTGATTTAAGAATGCTATAATCAACAACAGCCATGAGAGATTGTTAGATATAAGAATATGCATATTTCACGTCTTTTGATACATGTATTTCCTAACTAACCTTCATAAAATTTATACCAATTTACACTTCAGCAAGTTACTTTTAAAGACATCTGCAGAAGAAAACTAATTTTTAAGATTTTTGCATCATGAACTCAATTATTCTCTAAGTTATAAGGACCTCTGAAGGTTTTTAGTAGATAGTAAGGATCACCATAACTACTTTAGAAGTGTCATTTCAAGCATATCCTGATAAAAGATCCCTGTCCCAGCAATATCAGAGTGCCTCATAGATACTATCTCATTGATCCCTTCAATTTGCTCTTGACATAAATGCAAAAAATTACTATTCCCAATTGGGCAATGAGAAACTGAGGCACAGAAAGAGCTGGCTGCATAAATTAGAAAGAAAGTACTTTATTTGCTACTCCAAGATGATTATTTTAATATTGAGGAATCTGTATTTGCAGCATATTGACAAGACCTGCTACCAAATCAATTAAATGGTTTTGTTTCATTTGTTCGTTTGCTTGTTTACTAAATATCTCTGAAACAGAAACCTAGCCCTAGGAGCAATCCTTGTTCCCAGACTCCTGACTTCATACAAGTGAACAAAAGAGTCACTTGGCTGAATTTCTTTACTTAAAGCTCACCGTGTCATCAAACAGAACCCCTTCTGGGGCAGTCATCCTGGGGTCTGAAACTTGCCCTGCAAATAAATGATCAAGAAACTGTGTTTTCTGTCTCATTAAGTTCTACTTCGAGGTCTGCAGTTGGGCTCTCAAAAGCCGATGTGCCTTTTAGGAAAAATAGACACAAAATGCTGCTGAGATCCCTTAGACCAACTTACTTCCTACCACACCCAGGTGGTATTTTCTAGAAGATCCTTGGTGAAAAGCCACTGGGGGATGAAAAATGGAGCATCTCCTCAAAAACAGACCCCTTTCCTGTCCTGGGGGGGTTATACTCTATATCTAAAATGGAAAGTAGGTGAACATCCAATAATTCGGGAAAATTGTACCGCTCTCTAATTGTAATACAGTTGATGAGGAAGTTGCCCGTTACTGAGTATGATGTGCTCTGAACAGCTCAGTCTCCCAGGAGCCTCGATTTAGAGTTCCAAATTTGATGCAAGTGAAACTAAAATTAAATTCTTCAAGCAAACAGAAGCTTGAAGATCTTCATGACATTTTTTTTTTTTTTGCTTTCAATCTTTTTCATTTTTAAAAAAACGCTGGATCACGTATAATTAGGTTTTAAAGCCAGAGGAGGAGGATTTTTGCTGTGTAATAGATGATGTGCTTAAGTATGGAAGACCAATGCACACTGCCTTTCTTAACATTTAAGGATAAATCCATAATTTTCTCCCCTACTGGCATATCTTCTGATATAACAAGAGTAATATTCCTCCATAATGGTTCTTCAGATTTTGTCCCAAAGAGTTTTGACAATAACTATTATCAAGGGGGTAAAATCACCCAGCCTGTCTGATAAACATGTTTCCTTGTGTTCCCACCCCAGTGAGCGCTTGACACCACACTTTTATCATCCAGTGTTTGTTCAGAATGAGCTTAGAACAGCAATTGCCAGGAATAGGCAGGCGATAAACCGCATTGATTTAACACATCTTGTTTTCAATCATGCTTGGATTTTCTGAGCACGCATTTTTCCTGTCCTCTGGCGTGTAGCTTTTATCTGACGAGCTGATCCCTTTCCACTGGAAAATGAAAAGGTCGCACAATAAGACACGGTTTACTGGAACTTGAACACGCACCAGGGAAAGTATTTTAGATAAATACTGTCAGACAGAGTGGAGCTGAATTTCAACAACACAATTGCTAAACAACAATACTTATTACTCTCCTAGAACAAGCGACCAGGGACGTGTGGCTCTCAGCAGGGCACGGCACCAGCTCAGGCTCCGAGCGACGACACCCCTCCCTGAGCGGTGCTCTGGGCACACACGGAGTTCTGGGCCGCGCTCCTACTTGGACTGTTAATACCGCAGCTTTATGGGCCAACTCCAAACACTGCTCCCACTGTTCGCGGCGCGGCTTCGGCCAGGCCAGTGGACGGTTTCGGACGGGCTGGATAACGAAGTTCGAGCAGAGCTCTGCAGACTGTCGGGTTCGGGGTAGGAAAAAAATCCCAAGGCAAGTGAAATGAAAGTGACTCCAAATAATCCATTAATTCTACTAATAAGACGGGAAAGTCCTTGTAACTTGTCGCTATTAGAGTATTAAGCGATTCTTCGGTAATATTTTAATGGAGTCGACGAGAACTTACAATAAGGCTAGCCCTTTCTGTCGGCCTGAACACTGACCTAAAACAGCATCGTGATATGAAAGAAGTGGAAGCAGGCTTCTTCAGTAGTGCCCCAGCCTACGTGATCATTACTGCTGAGTGTCATTCACCTTGGAGTCGGCCACAGTCTCCTCTACCTGAACGTGAGTCCAGAACCTTTTCTGTTTAGCTTTAACACACATTCTGAGTACAACATTATCCATTGTCCGCTCCAGAGCTGCTCGCATTTTCCCTGTGCCCAGTACCTTGAGTGTCTCAGCAATCCATTCACAGTGCCTCTAAGCCAAAAGAAATACACCCTGAAGTTCTGTTTATTAACTACTTATGTCCAAACAGCTTAATATTTATACTCTAACAACTTAGTAGCCATTTGGGAAAAAAAAATGCAAGGAAACTGGAAGAAAGAAATATGTTTTTTTAATTTCATTCTAAAATGAAATGTAATAAGATTGGACATCACCATCCTCTTTTCTATTATTCCATGTTCGTTTTCACAGAAGTTCCTTCTGACCTCACAATTCAGCTTTGCTATGACACCACCAAAAGAAATGCAGTGCAATCTAATGCTGAGCGCTATGGACCAGCTCCAACTAGTAGTCTGTGTGGTATCTGACAGACCTAAAGTATCGCTTGTTTCCCTCACATTTGAAAGAACCCATGGCACCCAGGTAAGTTGACAGGGACACCTTGGTGCCTAAGTTTGGGGAACATGGATCCACTCAGAAGCATAGAATTAATTAAGTGCTGAGATGCTACAAGAATCCATGGTATCCATTCATTGTGTCTTGTCTTCTATTAATAATTATTATATGAGCAGCACCAGCTAACACTTCCTAAGGCCTCATTATGTGCCAAGCACTTTACATGGATCAACCTACCTCTTTACCACAACCTTAAAGGGAAGTATGGTGGTGGTTCTCGTTATTCAGAGAGGGAAACTGAGGCTCAGAGAAGTCAGCGATCTTGCCTAAGTCCACAGAACTAGTAAGTGAAAGGTCAGAGATTCAAACCCAAGCAGTCTGCCTCCTCCTCTTACCCTCTTTGCTAGAACAACTAAGTTAAGACAACCAAGGGGCCTGCAGAATAATTCTCTGTCTTTGGCTTACAAGACTTTTCCTAATGCTTTTCTTGCTCCCCATATACCCTTCTATCTGCAATCTAGTCTAGTCCTTTCCTTTGTCTTAACTAGCATGTCCCATAGAAACCTTTGTCTTTTACTCCAGACCTCATTTGACTTCCATTTCTCTAACAGCTCAGTCTTCTTCCCCTTTGGAGTAGGACACAGATAGATTTGCATCACTGACCAGCTCTGTGCCTTTTGGAAAGGTCACATTCTTACGTCTTTCTTACCTGTAAAGTGAAGGTGTCATGTGGTACTATTTGTATGGTGCTTAGCACATAAATCCCAACAGGTAACTGTTGGTAACTAATTATAGGATACCTACCATGTACTAGAAATAGGAGCAGATACGGGAAATACAGGATTAATTAGATATATTACATAATCCCCACTCTCAAGGAACTCCGGAATCCAGAGGAGCAGAAAGACACGAACAGAATTCTACAACAATGTGATAAATGCAGTATGAGGACAGAGAATTCTGGGAGAACACCAGGTATTTTTCACTTGTCCTTGGGGGTTCGGCCTTCCTCCACTACTGTCACTAATTTGAAATTATAATTCAAAGAATCACACCACTTCTGATTCTCAAATATTACCCCCAAATCAAGCTCCTCTGTAGTAGGACACCATTGTTTAAAACAATGTAAATTCTGTGGCCAAATGTGAATAAAACTAGGTAGAAGACACGTAACCAAGATGGGATTCTGTCCCAGACTTGCGATGTTTTACATGTTTAATTAATTTGATAAAATCAGTTGCTTGCTGTAGATAAGGCTGTGTGCTGAGGAAGATGCAAAGAAAAGTACAAGCCAGTTTCCCGTGCACCCCCAGCTGGAGATGAGTCAGTGTGAAAACCTGTCTCGGCGCTGTCCTGTACCCTAGAAGAATGCCCGATGCGATGGGAGACAGGCTTGTAATCAGCTATTGAAAAATTCATGCAACAGCAGCACTACTAATGTCTGAACGGTAGATTGCCCAGAAGAAGGGAAACATTACCAAACAGGTCATATTAGAGCTGGGTGTGCAAGGCTTAGGAGGAGGGTTCTACTGAAAAGAGCGGGAAAAGCATTCCGGGCCAAGGGAAGAGCGGGAGCGAGGCACAGAGATAGAAAAAGATACGATGTGTTCAAATAAGGTTGGTATTCCTGAGCATGGCTTATATACTGAGTGTCGGGGGTGGAGAGTAACCATGAGAAACAGTACTGGCCTTCCGTGCCCTGCTAAGAACCCCATCTGGGGTGACAAGGAGCTGTTTAAGCTTTTCTGTATCATAGGAGTGACACAATCGGATCTATATTTCAAACCCATAACCCCAAGATTCAAATTGACAGACCAACTCATGCGGTGGAAAAGGGGGATTTCAGGAATATTTTAGAACAGAATTTACGTGACTTCAGTGACAAGTTAGCTGTGAGGGGTTAGAAGGAGTGGAGTGGGACTCCAGCACTTCGAGCTTACCTGCCTGGGTGGACAGAGAGGCCACGAGCAGCAGAAGGCACACAAGAAGGAAACCACATACAGAAAGAAAACGTCGTGAGTTCCACTTCAGACACGCTGCGTTTCAGATGCCAACGGGACACCCACGTAAAACGGTTAGTGGACAGTGGGAAATGGAGGCCCGAACCCCGGGAAAAAGACTAAGGATGGGCCACGCCACGCTAAGGGGCACAGCCGCACTGCTGGTGTGAGGAGACAACCAAGGACACACAGTGCTATGGGGACACCAACAGTCAAGGTCAAGTTGATAGAAAGACTCAGAGACAGAAAGGACAACGGCAGGTCAAAAAAGTGGAAAGAGTTCCAGGAGAGAAGAGCATCGCTGAAATTAACTGGGGGGCGGGAGCCTGAAAGGGGTCGTCCACACCACGGCGTGAGGCTGGGTGAGCAGCCAGGCGAGGTCTGCGGAGCGGCCTTCCAGGTGGCCCCGTCCAAGGTCGCCAGCGTAGGCCTGAGTGCAGCCGTGAGCGCTCGGACGCAGAGCGCTGGTTTTCTCCCGTCGCACGCAGTGACCCCCATACAGCGAGCTCAACACACCAAGACAGGAAGGGGTGTTGGCGAACCCGGAAGCTGGCTAATGACGAGGGGTGTGAGAGGGGGGGACGCTCGGTCCCAGACTGGAGTCACCTCAGTGTCAGAGCAAAGAGGAGCACTCCGGGCTCCCCGAGACAAGCTCCCTGCCAAGCCCGCCTGCAGAGTTGGGCAGTAGAGTGGGAAGGGCGGGGAGGAGGGATTTCCATGGCTCTTGGGTGTTGTTTTTGTTCTTTTGCTTTTTCTGCTCCAAATCTTGACACCTCCTTTGTAAGTGGGTGGAACCCAGTGAATCACTTCGGGCACCTCAGTGAGGTTCTGCTTGTACCCACTCCAGATCCGGGCCTGTGAACCGTGCAGGACTAGGTCCCCTGGCCACAGAATGGCGACAAAATACGTTTGTGTATGTAACCAGAATTTAATCTTCTCCTTTGGGTGTTGGTGGTCTCAGTATTGGTCCCGGATGACTTACAATCAATAGCTGTTTAGTTAAGCAGTTCACTTGCTTTTGGAGCAACAGTTACTGTGTGGGCGATGGGTATGTGGCCACTTCCGCAAGAACCCCCGCCTCCGACGGAGTGCACCCTACAGTCACACACTCGTTGCTAGTAGCTCGTGAGATGCTGGAGACCAATTTTGAAAAGCAAGTAATAAAGCACCACATAAAAAATACGGTGTAATCACTTCTTGGTCAGGTTGAACCTGCTGTGAAGCTAAAAACCTAAGGGAGCAGCAGCCCCGAAGTGGGTTTGCTGTGAGTCTGACACCGGCCCTGACCGCCACCGAGGGAAAGCTGGCGCTCCCCGACCTGAGCCAGGTACGCAGAGCGCTGTCCGTGTCGCACACCGTCACCAAGCCTCTGCTCAGAAGCGCTTCCATGAATTCACCCCAGTAATGCCCCTGTCCTCTCTCAAGAGCTGAAAGGACAGGACCAGTCACTAAGTGACTGACCCAAAGTCTTTCAGATTCCCATGTGAATTTAGCCCCCGCCCTGCCCCAAAAGGGGATTTGGCAACGGCACTGGATACGATCACCGGGCTGGCGACGTGTCCCCTAAATGCAGAGGAAGGAGAGGAGAAGTGGTCGGCGGGCGGGCTCCGCGTGGAGCCCGAACCGCACTGCTGAGGAGCTGAAGGGAGACGCGGGGCAGTGCTGCTGACCTGGGAGCAAACAGCCTGCTCGTCCCCCACGGGACCAGGAAACTAACCAGCCCCCCCGGCTGTGGGTGCTCTTTCACGTCTCACCCCACGCGCCTGAGAGGCCTTCCTGGTCTCCAAGAAGCACCAGGGCAGGTGGGGAAGAGGCCAAGCCCAGGGGATACCAGGAACCTTTAGGGCGGCCCGGCACGGTCCAAATTTAAGGGTATCATGACGAACCTTTCATCACTGCTACTCTGGGCTATTTCTAGCCCTTGGGAAGACGTGGTTGCTCTCTCTGTTAGCCCATCTAAAACTTGCAGACGGTTCTCCTAAGGTACCTGCATCACAAAGAGACTTTACGCCAGGACGCTGTCAGAGGCTACCACTGGTCAGCTGACCGAGCAACTGCAGACTAACTGTGACCAAGAAAAGTGGCTTGTCTGGTTAAATTCTCAGTGACGGCCATTTGCATGGAGATGTGAGTACACCGGTACCCTGAGGGCTACTTAGCAATGGGTACAGCTATTTGGAGGGCAAAAAGGCTAGCTCTGGGTGGAGGGGAAAACAAAGTTCCAAGACTCAATCGCCAAATTCAGAGGCGTCCCCTAAAGTAGGTCCCATGGTCACACAAACCACTTCTAGCAACCCTGTTTTTCCAAGTGGGCACAGGCCCACACCAGCCTAAGTGAAACTTCCGGAAGGCCACCGTGTATCTCTCGAGGGCATCGTCCTGCTCTGCCTCCTCGGGCTCCCTTCTTCCTTCAAACTGGAACTAGAGACTGAAGCTCTCCACAGTGACTCGTCCACTTCCCTCTAAATTAGCGGGTCTGATGGAGCGACTCAAAGTGAATCGGAAATGGGAACAAGGACAAAGAAGTGACCTTCCTTCCATATTCTCTCTCTGCAACCTGCTGGCCCCTCTTGGCGGCTGGTGAACGGAGAGGAAATGAAGAGGCCACCGTGTCAGATACAAGGTCGGGCAACCAGTTTCGCGAACTCCGAACGTCACTGCGGTCCCCTCCGAAGTCCTCCCCTGGGGAAGCTGTGCACGGACACCAGCGCCTACTCTGCCCTTCAAAGCAATTTTGGAACTTTTTCCGGAATGGCCATCAGAGCTGTCATGGCCCCCAAAATCTTACAGTTAAGTTCATGAACCCATCACCGTGCGCTTACTCGGTCAGCACTGTACACACACCTCAGTAAGGCGGCATAACCTACTTGAAAGGTGACCGTAGTGATAGGAGGTACACGGCCCTTTTTCTGGGGTGACTTTGCAAAATTACTTGTCCGCCCTCGTACTGTTGCCGGGTTTTTCAGAGAGCTGAGACGTACCTGTCGGGGCAGAGACCAGGCTTGAAAAACCGCTGGCCTCGTCCCCATGGAAACGTTTTGTGATTACATTGGGATAATAGGTACTGTGACACTTCAAGAGCAAAATCAAATACACTGGATTGCATTTTTCACAAGCCACCAGAACCACCTTTAGGTACGAATGCTTTCTTTTAAGTCTCTGTGCTAACTCTGGAATTAACAACTCCATCTCTTGATGTGGTCAGATATGATCAAAAGCACCACCATTCAGTCAACGTCAGGACTTGACCTCTGCAAAGGTCTGTCCTTGTACAAAACAAAACAACAACGAAACCCACAACCAACTCTGAAGACCCTCAGCGATCAGTGTGCAACATCCAACAGCTAGTTAACAGCCGCATCAGAACGCCATTGCCAATGCTGGCCCCAGTCCACTCCAGGTCCCCTGCCCCGGTCCCACACATGGACCCGCTTTAAAAAGGGAAGGATCATTTATTGGCAAGTGGAACTCAGCATTTTACTTCTGCTAACTTTTTTTTCTTGAATACCCCAAGAGGTAAGTATTCCCATTTCACAGATGAGAAAACTGAGGCAGTTAGGGTGGGGTGAGATACAGGTAGGCAGTGAAAAGAAGTGTGATTACATGCACCTACAGCAGAGAACATCAAACCTACCCTTCAGAGGACACCACCTTCAGGACAAGACCCATCTCCCTTAACTGCTGGCCATTTCCAAGCCATAGGGCCTGCCACTTTCTAAAATAAACACTGACTACAAGGAATTCCAATGAAGGTTCTCAAGATCCTTAAAGGTGTCTTGGGGCATGTCTGTGAAGTGTACATAGTTTTTTGTATGTTTTTCCCAATCTATCTTAAAATCAGTTTTATAAAAACCCCTAGGATTGAAAACAATGTGCTCGGACTTTCCCTAAATCCTTGTCACAGAAACATGATGAGAACCTTAGCCCACAGTGACTGAGGCAGTTAGAGTGTGCCCGAGACTGTGCGCAGCACTGTTATCACTACCATTACTTCTTTGCCTTCCCTGTGACACCACACTGTTACCGTCACTGTATTTACAGACCAGGGAAGACCCTGAGGATGACAGAGAGGTCAGAACCAGCCTTCAAACGCAGGCAGTCGGTCTGCAGTGCCCACCCACTCTGGCTGCCCCTGCAGAGGAGTTAGCTAACACACTGGGGAAATGACGTCACCTTCCCTTCAGGGTAACGCAGAGTAAAACAAGCAATCCAAGACGTCTTCAGCGAAACAGTCTGGCTTCAACTTGAAAACACAAACGCATACCCACTGTGCCAGGTAGAGACTTGACTCCAGTAAGATGTTAAGTTTAAAACAGGAAACTGTCCAAAATGGATCACACTCAAGCCCAAACCACTTTCTGTAAGGTCTGGGCCGTGATGCCACGCACCAAGGAGATGAGAAATGACACCCATTTCTCCATTGTCACCTTGCAGCTTGTTTAATCTCACGGGGCAAGTTTTCCGTAACCAAGCAACTGGAAAATGGTACGGAGCCTTGAGGAAGCTCTGGCTAGCACGGTGGAGCTCTGATAGGCTTTCTTCATTAACTGCTCGTCCCCCAGAAATGAGAATGAAGCCTCTCTTCCTAGGGAGTCTTTTAACTGAAAAACTCATCTTAATTGAATGCACACATCAGTTAACTATCTTCGGATTCACAAACCATTAATGCCCCACTTTCACAGAGTGTCTTCTTTCTGGCTTGTCAAAAGGCTGGCGCTCTCAGGGCTGTGCTTAGAGGAATGTGAGATTCAGCAGGAATGGGCAGGGGACAGGAGAGGGAAGAAGGGAGGGCATTAAGCACTCGTCTCCACCAGCAAACGAGCATTCTGGGACTGAGCGGCGAGAACAGCAGATACCGCTGCCCTTGCAAAACAGACGTCCTCCCATCACTGCTTTGAGTTGGTTGCAAGGGATTCACAAATAATGCCAGCCCGCCCTCTGCAAACCAGCTAAGCAGACTTCAGATGTGCCTGCTGAGGGAAGACAGTGCTTGCAAATAGTCTCGTGGACACAGAAGGATGGTATAATGATGAGAGGAGATGAGGAGATGAGGGGGTGGGGAGAAAAACGAATTGCACATCTCTCTCCTGAAATATTTGGCCTATTTCAAAGTGCTACTTTTCTTTCTCTCTCCAGAACAGAAAGATCTTAACAGGAGGGTGAGGTGTGCCCCCCTCCAAAGAGTCCTGTCAGGTTGCTCCCCATCACCTGGCCAGCCCCTGTGGAAGAGACCCTCCTGTGTCGGGGGCAGTGAGCCTCTTGGGGGTAAGTACGCTGGCTGCGCCTCTGACGGAGCATGCGGCCTCCCTCAGCCAGGACAGAGGGAGATTATACCTCTGACGAGGAGGACGTTTACAATCAGATGCTGTAAAAGACAGAACATATGAAGTTCTTACTGCATGGGGAACTAGTTGGGCTCTACTGAAACTTTTTTAATTGTCATGAAAATACTAGAAACAGTTAGGAAGATCCACTGCCCAAAGCACGCAGTGCCATCTTCTTAAACAGCCTGGTGTTGCTTTTGGAATAAACTCAGGGTCTGACCATATTCCCCTGGCTGAGATTCTAAAAGCAACTGTGACTATAACTCCATAAACACAGAAAAGAGTCCTGACTCACTGCCTACAGCCCTGACCTTGGGCTTTGGTACTGAAGGTACCAAGTCAGTCATCTGAATCCCAAACCAACCACTTCCCAGTGTTGGTAGGAAACAGGGTGACTTAGGGTTCCAGTACACCTGCTAGTGATGCCATTAGCTGTGACATGACACAATAAGCTCCCCTAACTTTCGAGCAAACAAAATAACAGCATCACACGAGGGAGATAAACACACTGAATCACAGCAGTTACACATCTCCTTTACATGGCAGGAGTATTTCCTTGGCCATGGGATTTAGGATGTCAACAAGGGACGTGGGCCACGCCAGTTCCATGTGTTTCATTAGCCTGCCAGGATATATTCAGAGGTCTGGGCAGGGGACACGAACTCTCCTGCGTTTACGCCGAAGCAGAGGTGCCCCTGGCTTGTCCCAATCTGAGTATTAAGTTATCTTTCCTCGTGATGACACCCACACTGGAACTGTACAGAGAGCCTCTTTTATAGTCAGCAAAACGGGGCACTGGATTTTATTTCCCTTTGGACAATGAGACTGTGTTAGTGTAACACCAGTGAATCTGACATCAGTCTTCTGAAGGCCAGAGACAGGCTGGGCCTACAGACGGCACAGCCAGTTGTGGACACGTAAACACTGAAAGGGAAACGCAAATCGGTTCTGTGAACACAGACATCAAGTCTGTCCTGGGATCGTGAAAGACCTACATGTTAATATTCAAACAATAGGATATTTATTGGAATAGATCAATTTTTATAGGAAAGCTGGTCCCATAGAGTTTATTTGTGGTCCTCTGTCCAACGACAGGGGTCCCAGTCTTTAGTAGAGTGGATTCAAATAAATTCTAAGAGAGGAAATAGGTTCTATTCTCTCTGTTTACTTTATTACTATTGATTTCTGAATTCCCTCCAATCTCTTTCCTAACTGAGCAGATAATATACGTTTAGTACCAAAGGTAATTACCCAAAATGAATCCAGTTTGTAGCTGGGTGATAAAAAAGAGAAAGGACACTGATAGATTAAACACTTACACATTAAAAAGTATGGCTGATTGTATTAATATATACTAGAGCTTTAATATGCTCGCTTTATGGCAAGATATAATTTCCTAGGCTAATCATGAGTTCATTTGTACACTAGGATGTATTTTATTTCCACTATTCTGTATCTTACAGCATTATTTTATACTGCAAATACTAAAATAATAAAAACAAAATCATTTCAAAAAATGTTTTTAAAAAAAGTCTATCTTCTACCAAAGGGAACTATTGAGGAGATTTTTAAAAAATGTTTAAGAAAGGTTAGAGCATTTAGCTGACACAAATGACAATGGTTTTTAAAGCCACCAAGTTAGAAAAGAGAACAAGTCATGTGTCATTTTAGAAGTAGATAAAACAACTTAAACACTTAGCAATAGCAGAATGGATAAATAAATTTAGTAAATCCACGCGGTGGGAGATTATGCAGCCTGTTAGCATTATGCTTATGAGGAAGGTTTAATGTGTGGGAAAATGCTTAGTAGGCTATGTGAAAAGAGCAGCGTATAAAACTGTACTTGCATATACATATGCACAGTATAATCACAAATATGAAAAAGTATTTATGTATTTATTTGTAATGCACAGAAAAATATGAATATACTAGCAGCAGTTATCTCTGGATGGTGGGTATTAGGTGTTGTCTTATTCTATCCTGCCTTTTCCCAACTTTCTATAATTAGCATACATTATTTTTATATGAGGTATACTATGACATAATCACCACAATTACATAAACTATACTGTAATCAGTAAACAAGTAATAGAGAGATGGACGCATGGACAACTCAGATTCGATGGAAGGTCTGACACACTTGTCGTTCGCTCCGGGCTCAAAATGATCTGAGGGCCCTCACCAGCCAGGGGCTCCTGTGCCGGCTCCTCTGTGAGAAGCTGCCCACTTGCAAGCCGATGAGTTTTCTGCAATCCTCCCCGATGTGCCTGAGAGTCAGACACCGGGGGTCCTCACACTCTTAAGGAAAGGACATGGTCATGTAAGCGTGGAAGTATTCTGAAAGACAGCACAGTGGACCTGTCCGGACGGGGCCTGTGCAGCCAGGCTGTCTGGGTCTCACTGTGGCTTCTCTGCTCACCACTTAAACAACTCTGGCAAAGGACTTCGTAGCTCTGTGCCTCAGTTTCTTTATTTGTAATGGCAGGACACTAAAATGCCTACCTCATAGAGATGTTAGGAGGTGAAATGAGTCAATACCTGTAAAACACGTTGAACCACGTGACGTATAATAAGTACTTAAAATATGTGTTAAATAAAGTTCTGACTGTACTAATCAGAATAAAGTTACATGAAGAAATGGACATGGCCAAAATACTTGGAAAATATTTCAGCACTTGTAAGACTTTTGGTAAGGCTATCTGAGGCAGGAGTGTAATTTTCTGTTGAATTTAAGTCAGAACTTGGGATTGTGATGGTTTTACATGGTTTTGCCATACTTGTCAAACATGAGTCCATTCATATATTGCTAGAATATTGATGATAATGCCAAGGTTCATTGGAACACATACTCTGCGCCAGTACTGTTTGTAGTGTGTTGTTTGCTACCCTATACTTAGACTCTAATATAGGACTCAGAACTCAAGAGCCGTTCAGTAAATATTTACTGAATGAAAAAAAAAGTGTGAATGAAATACTTCATCAGAGTTGCATCAAATTGTCCAAATATAGGTAAATTTCTAAGGGAAATATTAAGAACTAGAATCAAAATGTAACTTGCTCAGATCTGAAACCTTTTACTATTATTATATGGAAACAGAGAGACAGCGATATCAAAGGAGCAGTAGAATGCAAAACTAGTTAACCTAAGAAAAATGCCCGTCAGCACCCCGAGGGCCCGTTTCCTAGGGACTCCATCATGACGAAGGCAACAGTGCTCACCGAGACACCAAGACAGCAGCGGAGCACCAATGAAGAGAGACAGTGTGCCTCACTGGCTCTGTGGAGGGTTTTTTCCCTACCAGGTAGAGCATGACAAGAGAATGTCAAAGCAACCAAAATCAAAGGCAATACTTGAAATAGAATATGATGGTAAATTTTACTATAATAAACTTCGTTATTGAGAGAGAAAAACAACTACTTTTAGCTACTGTCCATTTTTTGGTAGGCATTTCAGAGTTACTCTTCACACATCTAATTCTAAATTCACGGTGTCAGTTTTAGCATTTTGAGGAGGTCTTGGCTCCAAAGCAACAAAAGAGAAGTGAAATGTCCCATGGTTGTAAAACCTTGATAAGTTCTCAGTGTCACTTTTTTTTCAAATGTGGAACTGCTCAAACCACACAGATAATTATAGATGACCAGATTGTAACTGTTTTATTGCTTCTTTTTCCCCATAAATTTTAATTTTGGAAAGTTAAGTGAAAAATGTGGTTTCAATTTCCTACAAATTGCACACTATTTGGTTTTAACAAGAAAATAGAAAGAAAGGGTATGTTCTTTAAAATGAATTATGAACTAGAGTTTGTTTTTGCTCGCTCAACACTGCAAGAATAATAAAGCACAAAATTTAGAAAAGATGCCTTACAAAATGGAACTCATGGACTGTAGTAAGAAAGCATACAGCAATTTTTTTGTCTGAACACGGTTTAAGCAATCTAACAGGATAACCCAACTGAGCTAGTCTTTCTCCCTCTGGTGAAGCAAGCTGGAGTTAAAAGAGAAAGACAGAAAGAATAGGAGAAGCAGCTGACAACCTTTGTCTAGCTGGAAACCTTCCCAAAAGGGCCACCAACTATCATACAAACACGGTCTTAAAAACAGTTACATTGAGGTCACTGACATGCACACCTAGAAAGAGAACAGAGGACAAGGAAGAGGTTTTTACTGGAAAGAAATTGCAGCCATCTGCTGGGTTCTTGGCTATAATCTTAGCGTTAGATCAATATGCTTTCTCTGTTCGATGCAGTGGTCATCAATGAGTATGTTGGAGACATGATGCTTGCCCACCACACCCAAAGCACCAGCTGTAGTGCTAACAATGCAATCAATCAACCAGCTGTTTTTCCTCCTTTGTGCCAAACTTTGGGGTGAATGCACTCTTTTGTTTCTTAAAGTAACCACTGCTTTCATCTTATTAGCAATGTAGATTATATATCTATGTGTTGAGCAAAATAAATTGTTCAGAAAATAAACTATTTCATTAAAATTGTCACTCTGCATTGACCGAATTCTCCAGGGCCCATGTTACTTAATAGAACCACATGGCTCCCTCAAATTTCTACTTGCAAATTTGTCTATTTTCACACACACGGTAACCACCACAAAGATACCTGTACTTTGTCAGACGAAATGGTAGTATGAGTCCCTAATACAATGTCATTGCCCTGGGTTTTTCTTTTTTGGCCAAAATGTAGTATTTGCTAATATTTTTCTATCTGGGGTTAAAGTTGCAAGTGAAGAGTGTCTCTGACTGTTAGAACACTAAGTTCTGACTTATGAAGGTCCAGCTATAAACTGCGACTTAGCAAACATCAAGTATTACTCATTGACTAATAATCCAATTAGTCAAAACTACAAACTTCTGGTCAACTGCATTTTTTACATGTTATTGCATGAAGCTCTAACTAAGGTCCACCATCCAAAACGTCTTTTGAAGGCATCACAATTAACAAGAGGTGACTTAGTCTTTTGGAATATAAAAGCTGACTTTTCCTCTCCAAAAGTCGAAAAAAATCTTTGGTGTTGGTGAGAGGCCATTCCCTACCGGCAGCATTCAAGTTACACAACCCTTAGGCAATGACTTTTCATTGAACACAGACCTGGCTGACCAGAGTTTTCACATATATCTCAGCTCAACTGTTCAAGGGCTCCTATAGTCCAAACAAAAAAATGGTGCAGTATAATGGGAGGATTTTATACCAAAATGCTCAAAAACTGCAATAATCTGGCTAGAGGGGAATCCGCAGAATGCAAGCCAAAGAGAAGGCTTATTCATGAATCAAGCCTAAAGTATGCTTCATTCCTTCACTTAATCGTTTTAAAACTTAGCCATAAAAGCCCCCTCACCTATGCCTCCCACTCATAACCTGGTGCCCACATCTATGACATCAGATCACAATCCCTACCTTTACCTGGCAAGGACCCCCAAATATTTGGCTCATTTTTAGTAAGCGCCTACTGCCCTCTCAGAAAAAGTGTCTGGATAACACTGGACAAAGAAACAAAACTCTCCTTACTTCAATGCAATTAATTTTTCTCAAATAATTGAATTCAAGTAATACTAAGGATTTTCCATAGCAAGATGAAAAACATAAAAATACCCTAAATACCCTCAAATCTCTCGTGGGAGGAGGAGTGAGAGAGGGAAGTGGGCAGAGAGGAACAACAGAAGTGACGAGCTTGGGAAATTATTTGTATGTGGATTCTGGAGAACCATAGAACATCCTCTAAGATAAAAATAAAGGGTGATGAGTGGGTGGGATTGAGTTTTTCTCATAATGTAGAATTTTCACCCATGAAGATCGCTCATTTTTAAGATGATGGAGCTCAGTAACAGCGGGAGAAAACCAGAGACTGAGACTCAAAGGAATCCTGCGCCCTCAGGCCCGTAGGTAAAACCTGCCCCCGTCCCAGGCCCCCTGGCTCCCCGGCTGGGCTGCCCGCTCGCCCCGAGTTCTCCCGGAGCATCTCATCGCTTAGCCCCGCACCCCACGGCTGCCGTCCGTTCACGGCGCTCTGAGCCCGGTCGTGTTTGCACCCCAAGTCCTCCGCACAAGGCTGGCATTTGCTGAAAGGCAGAGAAGGACAGACTTCCTTCTGCTTTGGGAAGTTCGTTTTGTTTTTAAACCCTTAATCCCTTCTTGGGATTCGTTAGCTGAAGGGTCTGAAAGAGAAAGGACAAGGATTGTGAGGGCATTCTGCGACATGGGGTGGGCCTGGGATTCTCACAGAATTAGAAAAAGGCTGAGACGTGTCAGGGAGCTAGCACGACGCCTGGCACAGGGCACTTTATCAGCTAGGGACAGGGGGACTGCATGGGAACTGGTGTCTGTGGAGAGACGATGGGGGCGTGTGTGACAGGGGCTCCCAGCAGCCGTGAACACCAGCACCCACGCATGCAAACCACAGCGTGGTGGAAAGGCCCCCCAACAACCACCTAAGACTCTAAATGAAACAGCGTAGACTGGGACGGCTGGTGGCGTCCTACTGAAGGCGGCGAAGTGTGCAGTCGGTGTGGTTTTCTTTCCTGAGGCTCTCTTCCTGAAACTTCTCACCTGGTCGAAATGTCTGCGGTGCTTTAACAGCTTAGGAAAACGAAGTAGCGGACCTTGGGGGCCTTGGAGTGGCTGGTGTGCTGCGCCCTCGCTGTGGGGTCACGCCGCTCCCGAGATCCGAGCTCTCTCTCTGGCGGGCCTTTCCCTTTGGCCAACCACAGCTAACCTTTCCCAGCCTTCCGACCAGGTTTTCTTCTTCCCGCTTGTGAGACAGGCTCTAGAGCCGTTCCCAGGAGAATGGGTCCTCTTGACGGGCGACCTCAGGCAGAGGCCGGCAAAACGGAGATTCCCGATCAATGGATTTGTTTCACACAAAAATCGCTGGATCCCACTGGGACAGATTCGATTTGGTTTGACTTTCTCACCCCCCCCCCTTTTTATTGAATGATATACTCATTCTTCGAGGTACTCTGAATTCTTTCCTTGAGTTCACTTCTGATGAAAAAGAATCTCCTGAGGTACAAGCATAATGGTTTTCTAAACCTTTTCATTCACCCATCCACCAGCCCGTCCGTCCACTCTACAACCTTTACTGGACTTGTACTCTCGGCCAGGCACTGTGTTTGAGGTGATCAACGTGCAAATGCTACCCTTCCACATGTCTACTATGTTTATTCCTCAATAAATGTAAACAAAGCAAATAAGAATGAATGACATCATGAAGAGGGCAAGTCCAAACCGGGGAAACGAGCAGAGTCGAGGGAAATTTTTGCAAGTGACACAGTTTGAGTGCCCATACCAGTCCCTGTGGGCACCGATGGGCCGCTAACTCCTGTAGCCTTGGGGTTCAGGTACTGGACATTTTTTAAAAAGTTGGTAGGATTTTTCTGTAAGAAGATGTGATTCCTGACTCAGATGCTCAGAAAAGACTCTAAAGTTGACTCTTCCCAGATACCCTCTCACCCTTCGCAGGCTGAGCCAGAGGCCCGTCCGTCCTCGTGGCCAGACTTCAGCGATGCTTTGCTCAGCCCCCACCCAGACGTTGGTGTGGGACAGAGGGCAGGGCCACACAGCTGCTCTCGGTGGTCGGGGAGCAGGGAGGGGCCTCAGAGGCATCCCCGCCTTTAGCGGGCATACATCCCGTATGCTCTAAGGAGAAGGGGGATGTGTGCTGGGTAATAATCATCACAATGCCACCTTAATCGTCTCCCTTTTGTACTCTCATTTTGATCATGTGTATATTCTCCCTCCTACTGCATCAAATACAATCTTGAAAGTGTCTCTCATTCTAATCGTCCCTGAGGAAAGTGTGGGGTGAAATGAAATGTGAAGAAATTCAGACCCATTAGACTATAATCCCCATGAGGGCAGGCACTGTGCCCATCTTATACTTGGCGGCCCTAGTAACTAATATCAGGACAATGAATAATAAATATCTGTTGAATGAATAAGCGATCAGGACATGATACAGCATCGCCTGTTACCTTTGTGCCTGAACCCCAAAGATGACACTTTCTGCCCAAGGGCCTGGGCTTTGAGGCCAGCCTGCCTGCACCCATGTCCTGATCCTCCCTCCCGCCAGGTGCATGACCTCGAGCAAAGTCTCAACTCCTTTGACTCAGTTTCTTCAGGTGTAAAGTGGGGATCACAATAGCATAGGTGTCTTTTCTAAGATTAAATGCCTAAAAATATGTCACATGCCTAAAACAGTGTGTGGCACAAGTAAGGACTTTGTAAGCGTTAGCAGCGATACCAATTGTTATTTATCCATGAGAACCAGGGCAGTCATTCAGTCACCAAGTTCGTTTGAGCGTGTCCTCTGGGCCAAGCGCAATACTAGGCACTAGAAACATACTGGTGAACCAAACAGAAATAGCCTGTCAGATAATCACTTCACAGACTGAGAGCTACTTGAGGTCATCCACAGCAAGAATTGCCATTTCTTTGAGTCCTTAATGTGCACCATTTAAAACATGCTAAGTGCTTTACTCATATTATCTATTTCAACCATTACAACAAACCCATGAGGTAGACGTGTGTGTTTCCCCCGTTATTCAGATAAGAACAGTGAAGCATTAGTGGGGAAGAACTTGTCAAAGGCCGGAGAGAAGGGCCCTTGTCACTCATTCGCTCTCTTCATCTCACTCATTCAGCATCGACTGGGACGGCCACACTCAAGGGCCTGTGCTGACGGAAGAGAACTAGTACACACATGAAAAATCACGGCGACGGCCCCCCGTCTGTTTGTCCGAAATCAGCCTGTCTCAAAAAGGAGCACACAACAGAGAAGGATTATGATAGATCAACGATGATATGACATTTATCTTCATGGATTTGGGACACCACCACAAAACAGCCAACGGTTCGTTCTGACGATCTGCTTTACAACAAGGGGGTAAAATACTATTTTAAAGCTATTCAAATGCACCTGCCATGTAAAAGCATCAACAACGTAAAATAATACAGGAGCTATTCAAAAACTAAGCTCAATCTTATTTTTGTAATTCGGGCCCGACAGGAGCTCAGTAATCATGGTTGCAATTAATTGCTTTCTTACTGCTTGCCCCTTTCATTACAAGGAATTAAAGGGTAGAAGCACATTGTACAATATACACTTCTTCAGGCTGAGATGACTTGACATCACATCCCTCCCAGCCACTGCCTGCTTGTGCTTTTAAAACTAAAATTCCTTTAGCTCCAAACTGACTTAGCATACATACCCGCTGTAGTGCTACACTTGAAAATCATGACTCACAAACGTGGAGCTAGAAGGGGCTGAGATAATATGCTGTCACTCCCATATTTATCACCACATTTCCTGAATCATCCAGCTTCGTAATGATGATTTCTTTCCATTCTTTGCACTGTTTGGCAAATACATGTTTTGTGAATACCAAAGCACGCTTATAAATATTCTCTTTCCCTTCAGCCGATAAATCTTTAAAATTAAAAGACAAAGTTAAAATGACTTCTGCACTTCACCGACGTCTCCACTAAATGTACCATACATCTCGCAATTTCAATATTCCCAGTTTAAGACTCAGTGATGACTTTCAATCTTACTTTGTGGATAAAGGAGGAGGGGTAGGCCTTGCAGTTTATTGAAAGCGATTTGGGGAGTTAGTCTTGATGTTTAGATGTTTTATTCTTTCTGCTTCTCCATCCTTCCCTCTCCACCCACCTGTATTGACACCAGGCACCAGACTCTTGCTCCATGGAACTTTTTTTTTTCCCTTTTAGTGTCACAAATGGGGAGATAAATATCATAGAACAACAATTTCAAGGATCTGGCGCAATGACATGGATCAATGCTTATTGAAATTTCAGGAAGCCTGATCTGCTGAGAACACAGTCAGCTGGTATGGCTCATATTTCTAGATAATGATCACAGAGTGGCTGGGGGATGGGGCGGGGAAGCCAAAGCTTCTGGGCAAATGACAGCATGGCTCTAGCACTGGGGACGATCCACAGATGCTCAGAAACAAAAACACGTCTGTCTGGGTGACGCTGTGCAGGCTGACAGTGCTGTCCCCTTGTATTGCTGTTCAAAGAAGCCGTCCCCGGAGTATGCTCTACAAGATCTCCCCTCTTATTTCTCTCACTGGACTCTTACCAATCTGATAATCATGTTAATCACTTCTTAATGTTTGCCTCGCCTTCCTTCCCTTACTAGGATATAAGTGTCTTGAGGGGAAGAAACTCACCTTTCTGGGCCATAGAGCCTAGGGGATGCCTGGAACATAACAGGTATGAAAACATTTTTTATTCTTATATTGGAATTGTAATACCATTGCATCCTGCTTTTCCCAAAAATAACGTGAGAACATAAATTTTATATTCACAAAATATTCAGGAATATTTGAAAATATTTAGACTATATATATTCCTTGTAAGATAGTCTTAAAGTCTAGAAAGAACCTGGACATTTTCAACAATGAAATGCAATCTGCCATGTTAAAGAGTTACTGTGATGATGTGAGACCTCTGAGTTAATTTGTCCTCTAACGTCTTAGAAATTCTACATACATTTATAAATTTATGATTTGTGAACGTGAGTTTCAACATTTCAAGGCCACATTAAAGACGTTGCTCAGGGACAAATACCACTACTGCCTCGTCAAAAATCGTCTAAAAACATAAAACACTGGCATGTCGAAGCAAAAGCCAACATTTTGCCTAGTCCAAAGTGGCATAAATAGATTGTTTTCAATTTAGTGACTTAAGAAGAAATAAATCAGATGCAAGCATCTTCCACCAAGACAAGGATTCTTTCCAAACAGAGAGCCCATTATGTACGAGGGAGATCTGCTCGGTCCCGAACGAACCCCACCGCGTCGGAACTGCCATCAGCTATCAGGCAATGAAGAACTTAAAAATCAGAGCCGGTGCGTGATTAAGACCAGGCACAGTGGCTTTAAGGCAATATAGATTTCTCAGCTATTTATTTATTTATTATTACTATTACGGGTCCCACTCTCCCCAGCTGCAACAGCCCCGGCTCGGCAGGGCCTGTGTAACAAGGCGATAGTATCAGAGAAATAATGACCGAAGGAATGCTGTTCTTTCTTTCTGAGCAATCGCAGGTGCGATCTTATACCGTAAAGGCCTGGATCAATACTCCCAGCAGCAAGCCGCTCGATACCCCCAGAATTATTGCTTCATTTTTCTTCTTATTATAGATGAGTTGTGTTATTATTTTCCCCAAATCGATAGTTTACAACCTTTTTTATCCGTTTCTCCATAAATTTTCTGATTACTTTAAACTGGGAATTCCGGTACACTAAGTAAGATGCAGTATCTGAAAGGGATGGAATGTACTGACATGTTTTTTTGTTTTGTTTTTGTTTTTGTTTTACTCTTTAGACACAATGCTTTGTTCAGAGGCATATCCTAATCAATAGCCAAAGGAACATCGGTGGAGAAAAGTTTAACATAACCCTGTGCTTGCAAAATAAAAGTGCAAATCCTTTAAAATACCAGCAGCCCAAACACCACCACGCAGAAAAACACAAAAGGAGGCACGATTGATCAGCACTTTGCATCTGAAATTTCATCCCTGATGCATCTTCGCCCCTCCAGTTAAAGGGCCAATGCAATTCCCTTAAATTGTTCCTCACAAAGGAGATAACTCTATGCACCTTGGAGAGATTTAATTGTCTTCTAGAGCTGTCTCCTGCTAAGTGTTTAAAACATTGGCAAATCAAATCATGTAAACTCATACCCTGTTCTGCTGTGGGTTTGCTCCAAGTGTGATTATTTAAATGTTAACGTCAGCAGTGCCTACACTGATGGACAGGCATCGGGAAGGGGCTCCCTCGGCGAGTTCTGGGATGACCTGAGTTAACTCTGTGCTTCCTGTGAAATAACGTGTGTTATCTGGCAGGGAATGCTCAGTGGGAACTAAATAATCATTACAGTGCAGCCGGTGGTAATTACGTGGTAATTCACATTAACTTCATAATAAGCACTGTATTTTTCACCATATCCATCTGAGAATGAGGCAGAATCACAGTCTTCCATTTCTTTTTAATGCCACCCAAAATAAAAATAAAGTAAAATCATTTTAAGTGCAGGAGGACAAGGAATATAACCCTGGCGAGTTAGGCTACAGATTTCATTAAAGAAATACTTAAATCCATTAGGTCTAATTAGACATGACATCCCAGAATTCGCAAACAGTAGTCCTAATAAACTCATTAAAAAATGTTGGTGGCTTCTTCAGAAAATGGGGGAATATTATATTACAGGCTGTTATATTACATTAAGGTTTTATAATTTTATATGGGCTCTTCTCTTTTTATGTAAAATCCTATGAAACTTTTTAAGAATTGTTCTGCTTAAATCAATGAGTCTTAAACAGCAATGTGCTTCTTATAACATACACTTAATATTGCAATAAACTACGCTAAATAGTATAGAATAAATGGGACGCCCTTCATTCTGATTGGCTGAAAGGCATCAGGACATCGGGACTCAATTCCTTATGGCACTGCAGTGAGCAATGTGTACTCCAACCTCCCTTTACATACTTATCATTTAATTTGCGCAGCTATGAAGTCCTGAAACCACTTCTGCATTATAACCTGAACCCTTAGAAGGATTCACATCATGAGTGCAACGCATACAAGTATACAGTGAAGTATTCTGAGGAGAAAAAAAGCAGTGGGTACAACTTTAATGGAATACTTGTATTAATATTAGCAGATCACACTAGGCCTGTTGTTAAATGAGCTACCCTTAATTAGCTGCTGTTAGGAAAGTGGAATTAATATATTTTTCTTTTACTCATTACATTTAGGATCAGTGGACAACTGGTCCTCCCTTTATTTTTATTTATTTATTTTTTGCTTTTCAACTAACAATTGAGTGCCCTTTTAGGAAAGTCTGGGGGAAAAAAAATCTGTTTTATTGCATTCTAATACAAGCCCCAAGTAAGGCTTAAGGCAGAACCCACTTATAAGATCTGGATTTTTTTTTTTTTTTAATGAATTGAGAAACGCCATTGATTCAGTGATACCATCCACATGGGCAGCAGCAGGACCGCCTGACCATTCGCACGTTCCTTCATTCGCTGTCACCAGTCAGGCAGCGAACACCGCACTGTGCCATGCGCACAGCACACGTCTCTTCTCGGGCATTTTAAATCTTGTCCCTGATTACCATCATCTTGCAACTGTTTCTCTCTCACTGACCACGATGGTGACGATTTTGCTTCCAAAACCACTAAACAGAATGTCACTAAATGCAGCAAAGTCTATCACATCTTATCTCCTCAAGGACCTCCAGGGAGCTGAGACTGAAAGACAGAATGGAGGATCCACAGATACCCTGTGGCTGAGAGGGAACATCCCACTCCATCCCCACAGGTCCTAACATGAGCGTGTGGCAGGGGACAGTAAATTAAGGGGAATCCTGCCAAGTCCCTCTCTCTGATCTTGGGACCTTGGGAAAATGACCCTGCTGTCCAGAGGACCTGGTCTCCCAGCAGCTTGGTGGTGTCTGACAGATGTCCTACTCATATGCTGAGCTTTGACAAAAAGAACGAATGAAGGAAATGCCCTGAAACTGCGTGACGCCACTGTACCAATAGTGAAAATGGCACCTGGCTCTTCTGTTGGACTTTGATTTACTCAGAAGTGAAGAAAACCCCCTTCCTTTGTCAACAGAAAGACAAGAGTGTAAACAGATTAGAACAATAATATCTGTGACACTTTTTTTTTTTTAACATATCACATATTGGAGGCCCAAGGAATCAAACCTTCTCTACTATCTCACTCTTTCTTTGAGAGTCTACTCAAAGATTGGTGACCTTAACCCTACCAGACCTGAGGCCCTGAACCTACCTGTCCCCTATACCTGGGCTCCTGAGCATTAAAGAGAAAAAACCAACATGATATAGAAAAATGTCAGTCCCATGCAAACAAGCGGTTAGAATAAGATGGAACTTGGAGTCATGTTCTCACGTATGAGGCGAAGTACCGAGACTTAGGTCCAGCGGCCTAGCGGCAGGTTCGGAGATGACCGAGAAAGCGGTACAGCGGGCTGGTGGAATTAAAGAGTTCACGAAGAGCCTGCCAGACGTGGTGATGTCGGTAGAATGGTTTTCATACATATGCAAATACGTGATGTCATTATGTATTTGTGTATTGGGGAGTTCACTGACAAAATAATTAGTAAATCCATTTATACATAATTGGTTCTGGTTCTGTATGCAAATCAATCATGTGTTGGCGTGAGAAAGGCTCTTTCCTCCTTATCTAAGCCTCAGTTGCCTCCCCTACATATGGGAAGACTGGTCCAAGCTATCTCTGAGGGCCTGTTCATCTCTAAAATTCAGACTTTCAAGAGTCTGTTCCCTTGAACTCTTTTTAAATAAGACCCTCCAACAATTGCACACTTGCTGTGTGCCATGCAGAGCTAAGCTTTCCATATGCATTACTGACTGGAATCCTCGTAGCAATCCTGTGAGATATCGTTATCCCCACTGTAGAGAGGAGGAAACAGAGTCTCAGATTGGTTAAGAAACTAGCTAGAAATTGATTGAGCCAGGATTCAAACTGGGGTCTGCACTGACTCCAGAGATCCATCCCCACGCAGCTTTTCTATAACAAACTGAATCTATAAGGAGTAAGCCCTCTGCCGACAGACCGAACACGACGATTCTGGTTTACGCATGAACTGCCACCAACTAAATGACTTCAGCCAAGCTCTTAAACACTGGGAGCCTCGTTTCCATGATCTGTAAAGATGTCAACAACTTGAGTAAGTAGTTTATCTCTAAAGCTCACGTTCCAAACATTTATGGCCAAACTTTTTCAATCATGCCTGCATACTTTCTCTCATTCGTTGATTTGATTACCATTCACTGTGTCCCACTCGGCACGAGGCGCTATACCAGGCGCTGAGAATACAGGGCTCACCACGGAGCTTCTGTTCTAGTGAGAGACACAGACGACGCACAAGGAAACAAGGAAATAGCCCAGGTCATGCAAGTACGTGCTACGAATAAAAGTGCTACATGTAATCCAAGAGTCAATGCTAGAGAGGTAGCCTAAGACTCTACAAACCCCCATAGAAAACTAAAACAATTATAAGAACTAAAAAACAAAGTAAAAGTTGTGCAAGTCCATTTTGTAGATTAAAAATATGAGATACTATAAAGCACAATTCTTAGGAGTAACACAGATCTGGTATCAGACCCATCGCTATGTGAGCTAAATAACTTCACATGAACCCCCTCACTTTTCCCGAAACCTCATTTTGCTCACACTTGAAAATGAGGCTAAAAACATTTGTCCTTCCTCCCTCACAGATTAACAAAAGAAAACTGAATGGAAAGACTCGGTCAATTGCAAGGTCTGCATTTAAGTAAATTTACGTAGTTGCACAGACATGACACAAAGACAAGACAGGCGGTGGCTCAGTAGCCAAGCCTGTACTTTGGCCCCTAACATATAACATTCTGACCAATCAC
Organism: Lyroderma lyra; assembly: GCA_004026885.1. Taxonomy (NCBI): domain Eukaryota; kingdom Metazoa; phylum Chordata; class Mammalia; order Chiroptera; family Megadermatidae; genus Lyroderma; species Lyroderma lyra. The sequence goes on along the minus strand of PVJL010000105.1, from coordinate 552,939 downwards.
AATAATTTTTTAGCTTTGATGCTAGCAATTTTATTAAGTGAAATTTCCCAGTCTTTAGATGATCCCCCTACGCCTTCTGAGCTCACCCGTGCAAATGTTTCATTTTTCTAGGCTTGAAGTAACTGAAGAAGGACAAGACCTATGAGCTTGCTCACAACAAATTCCCCAGAGACAATTTCCTCCACCCAAACCTCCCAATAACCTCAAATAGTCAGCCTGGCCTCAGTGAATATTTTAGAAAAATCAGTCAACACTAAGAAGAAATGATGCACATTGATGAATGACTGAGAAGGTGTGATTCTCTGCAGATATTTAAATGGGGATACATTTTTGACATTAAACAAAGACTTAAATTAACTCCACACTGTCTGGGAGTGGGACTTCCTGGTGCTAACTAACCACAAGGCTGAGTGACCCCGGTGGCTCCTCTCAGCAGGTCAGACCTTCCACCCATGATGTAAAGATGGTAAAAGGAAAAAGACGAATGAACCATCACATTTTAGGCTGCAGAGCGGTGGGACAGCTTCTTCCCACCCCATGCCACTGGGAGACAGGAGAGGATTGGCAGAAATCCCCCAGTCTGACATTAATGAGATGGTTTCCACCTGCACTTTCAATGCCGTGAGTAATCGGAGGCCCACTTAGGAGGATGAGCTTACTTTTATTTAAGTCAAAAATACCATGTGGAATAGTATTCAGTCCATCCCAAAGACCACATATGGCCTAAGACCCACCAACAGGAACGAAATATCAATGTGCTGATGAAATATGTGGAGAGACTACCCCTCTCAAAAAAAAGCAGTTTGCCTGTTACTTGACTAATTTTAAAGTCTTTCTCATGACAAGTTTCTTATGACAAGTTACCCAGTTACCTTATTTGACACTAAGCACCTAAAACAACCCTGATGGACGGTGGTTTGGGGATGCTTACAGAGGCCAGCAGAAGAAGGCAGTCAAAACAGAAAGGAAAAATAGGAAATTAACATAAATGTAGTGAAGTTTTTCCTAGGAGATGGGCTTCTCACCATCACAAACATTCCTCAAAAGAAGCCGTTTAAAGATCAGTTTTTAAAACATCGCCGAAACTGGTTGTGTTTGGAGATTTAAATATAGCAAATGGTTACCAATGGCTTAGGATAAAATTTCCAGTGAAAGCATCACACACAGATTCAAAAAGAGCAGAATCTCAAAACACTTGGATAGAAGAGGATATGATGGGATTAAAAGTGCTGAAGATAAACATAGCTGTAGAGAGTCTGAATAAAAGTATAAACCTAAACGCAGAAGAAGTTATACAGCTGACCCCTGCACATTCTAAAATCTCAGTATAACTTAAGTTGGCCCTAACGTGTGGATTCCTGACCATGGATCGAGAATACAGTTGATCTTGAACATGGGTTTGAACTGCACAGGTCCACTTGTACTTGGAATTCACATAGAAGGGGACCCCTGAAGTTCAAATGTGTGTTGTTCAGGGGTGAATTGTATTTGTGAATATTATAAATTATGTACTTTAAATATGTGCCACTAAATTAATATGTGAAATATTATAAGTAGACATTTGATAGTTCATTAGTATCTATAAATATGTATATGGTTAACTTGGCCCTAAAACATAAAAACTTAGGAAAATGCGGAACACTTATTATTCAAGGTCATGATCTATTCTGATATGTGGACATTAAAAGTTCTGGGAAAGAAAAGACGTCGCTATCCCACATTAGGGGAAAGATTGAGTAAAGTGAGGTACAGCCATAAAATGGACTTGATATATACTCACTAAAATGTATTTAGGAAGAGTTTGAATTAACAGATGAAATGTATATGTTATAATTTAAATTACAAAGCAGGATGCAAAATTATATAAACATATTGTGATTCACTCCGATTAAAAGACATGAGAGTACACAAAGAAAAAAATTAGAAGGAGGACAGAGTATTGGCAGTGATCGTCTCAAGGGTTGGGATAATGGATCTGTTCATACTTTCCCGTATTTTTTAATTTTCTCTATGAGTATGCATCAGGTTCCCAGGATATGATCTGGTTAACATATCTAGGTCTCCAGCTGCTGTCCTGGACATGTCCTGGAAACACCCACGCTCTCCCATCACCAACATTCTAACCTGAGCATGTCGCCTAATCCCCAAAATGAATAAACTAACGAGCACCCCAGGAGGTTTAGCCCAGTGCAGGCTGGCACCCCTCAACCAGTGTCCACGCCCTGGCTCCCGTATGTATGACTACGGCACCACGAAGGAGTCACTTCTCCTAAGTTTCCTTACCTTTAAAATGGGCTAATAATAAAGCCAACCTTACCTAGAGTCTCAGGGGACACACGTTTTCCCTCTCAACAGTGCGAAGAGGAAGAAGCCTCAGAGAAGATGACATGAAACATAAAAGTGTGGAACAAGAAGGAAGAACAGGGTCAAAGTCAAAAAAAGATAAAAGAAGGATGAGAGCCCACGGGAGGCTGCTCTTATGGGGAGGGCAGCACAAGGAGGGACCTAAATTTACCTGTGTTGATACAAGTTTTAACTTGATTAAGTTTCAGGTGTGTTAAGCATTTTTAATGAGTTCCCTTCTTCTGCTACTGAAAGCACAGTCCTGCTTCCATAGCAGGGGGGGAATTTATGGAATCTACTGACCCCCGCCACGGTGTTTCACCTTGAAAACGAACATCTCCACACCGGAATGCACGTCGGGGAGCGAATCCCTGCCTCTGAGCTATCAGGACCTCGGAGCTATATATGCCCACTCAGTTGCGGGTGGCCAATGAATCCCAACCAATGTGGCCACCAGAGAGCATGGATATAGCAGTCATGAACCTGTGTTGTAGGTTTTTCAGGAACAGAAAGAGGTAAGAATCCAAAGTCAAGGTATCTATGCTTTAACAAGAAAATAAGGATATACCTCATTATAGGATTCTACTGAGGTTTAAAATGATTATCAAAAGACTGAAAGTGTTTTAAATTCCTAACAACCTGATGTGTATGATATATAGTTAAGTGTAAATCTAATTGGAATTATTTTGGTAATGTGGCAGATACACGAGTATGCATAGGAAAAAAGACAAGATATATGTCCTTAAAATAATAACAGCTCATCTTTATTGAGTGTTTATATTTAAAGAATTGGTAGAAATGTGGGCCGTTTTACTATTATTTTCATTTCTATTGATGTTTTCTAACTTTTCTGAAGTCAGTATGTACTACTTTGCAATAAAGAAGGAAAAACAAGTTTTAATGCTCTAGTGGGCGCCATATCACTTGGTTAACAATGAACAGAAAGAGTAGCATCCGTACCACTGTGAACCTGGACAAATAAGACAGAAAGCAATCCTTTATTGAACAATTGGAATAAATCTTAGGAGAAAAAGAAAGAAATTTAGTTTAGGCTCCTTCCCACCTACCCCTAACCACTATCCCTAAGATATTAGAGAAAGTTTCGATATTCGTAGTTTAAAAACTGAAGGGTTAATTTATCATGAGGCTGGGTAAAGAAACAAAAACAACAACAACAACAAAACAAAAACAAAAACAAAAGCCTTGAAAACCTCCAAATAATTTATTGGCTTAGAAAACCAAATCACGTTCTATGACACTAAAAGATGAGAGATTCAAAACTCTATAGTATCGTCTTACATTGGCAAGAACACGTGGAAAGCTCAGTTTCTACCTTTATTGCTAATAGCTTTCTAATCCCTGACCAGAAATTTATAGTTTAGAAATGGCAACACATCTTAAAGATTAAAGCCATGTGACAAATAGTTCATGTCCCTTAATAACCAAATCACATGTCTTAGATTGGGGAAGCTTATCTGCCTTTCCTTCTATACAGTTTCATTGGTAGGAAATACTTTATATCCCTATTACATGAATGATGAATGGGACCATTGGTTATGGTCTGTTATTTGCTTGGCTGTAGTCAATATGTTTTCTTTGGACAGGGATTTCTGTGATTTATCTCTCTCCGGGCCTTATCACTTATTAACTCTGGGTAGACAGGAAAAAGCCAAGGTTGTATATAAGGCCTAGTGGCTATTTAGACCTCTAATGTCAGTGAAAATATCCCTTTTAATGATCCTGTTCACTAGCTATTCAAGTTCTGATTACACTCCACTCCAAATAGGAAATAAAGGTCATATTTCTTGGGAAGTATGTACATAAAATATGCAAAATAATATGCTTCCTTCAGACCCCTTTATTCTTTGCCGAAATGGTTTTCATTTTACAGATGTCACAGGAGCACAACAACGGGCACTGTTAGTGATTCTCATGGCTGCTGTCCCCGTTACAGCACCGACAGTGTTTAACTTTACAAATGCCACATCGGATCAAGAGAAATCATATTTTGTGAAAAAAAAAAATTCCCTTCAGGGGAGGAGGAGAGGCTCGGGGCCTACCCTTTGGATCTCAAAAGCAAAAAAGAATAAACATTCCCTCTGCCTTGAATTCTTTTCTTTGTGTGTAAATGGCTCATTTGGAGTAATAGTCAAGACATGTGGACAGGAGCAGCCTGTTCATTTTTCTTCCTCTTTGGGTCTTTTCCAATCAGGACATCACTAAGGCAGAACTGCTAGTCAAGTGTTCGTTACACAGCCCTCTTTCTGTTGACTCCCAAGTAAAAATCTGATTTCATATATATATAATCACACACACACACACACACACACACACACACACACACATTTTTGCCTTCTGTGCCCCAATTCCTCCTGAGTTTGCTTAGGCTCATCTTTATAACAATTAACAAATGTGTGTAGAATGTTACCCTTTGCAAAACATTTTCCTGCCTATTCTTCCATTGATGCAAGACCCCTGGGATGGCCAGAGGAGGAGTGGCCCCACCATTAAGCTGAGGAAGCCAAAAACCTGGTAGGCTAAGCCCACCAAATCCAGCCCGTCTCCGGGTCCCGTCCACACTTCCTCCTGAATCCTCTCCCTTCATTCTCCCCACCCATTACCACCCAAGTCAAAGCCACCAAGTCCTCTTCCCACACGACCCCAATGGCATTCTACCAGGATGACCACATGCATTCTGGTTTCCTGTGCTCCATCCAGCTAGGTTTTTTCTTTTTCCTTTTCCAAAATGAACATCTGGTCATGTCCACCTGCCCTTTCCTCTTAAGATGATGACTAAACTGGGACTGACAAGGCTTTCCACGGGCTTGTCCCCACCCCCTCCACCAGGCTTCTCTCTCACCACTCTCCCCCTGTCCTGGAGTTTCTACAGCTTTCCTGGACACCATGTTTTCCCCGCCGTTCAAAGCCTTCTCATGTGCTTCTCCCAACCAGAACACTCCTTCTCCTTCCCCAAACCTACCCTGTCCCACACTCATCTGGTGGCCGGGTTAACTTTTAATCACACTTCTAACCTCAGCTCATCCATCTTTACTTGAGAAAAAAAATATCTCTACCTGACCAGTCGGGGTTCCTTTGTTACAGAGTTGTCTGAAACTCTGTTCTGACTTTTCTGGGCACATACCAGGCTTGAGATAATAAACATATGAGCATCCATGTTCTCTCTGAGACTGTAATATCAATGGGAACCAGGACTGCGCCTGGTTCTGCTCGACGCTGGTTTAGCACACTGCCTAGCAGTGGTTGTTAGCATTGCCTAGACCAGAAGAGGCAATCCACAAATATTTGTGAGATGAGTGAATGAAGTAACAAAAGAAAGCAGTAAAACAGAATTAGAACCCAGGGGTTTTTTTAAAATCCCTATTCTAATCCATAGAAACAATTTCTTTAACCAGATGAAAGCTGGTACAGATATAATACTGATAAAAATGTGCCCTCATGACCAATTCTTTGGATTTGTAAGACAAACATTTTTACTGTCTGCTTCTCTCTTTTCGAGTTTACTTTCAGGGAGCACTCGTGCTGTACCAAGCATTCTCAAGAGTGTATCATACAAGGGCTGTCCAGAATAAATCCAGCCACAAATACCTCTACTTTTCATATGGCATGGCTGGATACTTTCTGGGCAGCCCTCACAGACACTGACGTATTTACTCCTTAGATGCAGGTACTGTTAAAATAACCTCACCTTATTGATGAAAAAACGAAGCATATTTATGATCTAGAGCCAATCCCGTTTTTTCTTTAACAGCAACTCCAACTACTGTGTTCTCTACACGTACAATTTGAAGTGAGAGGGACAAATTCTTAATTGACAGCTCGTATTTACATTCCATGCCACCCAGAGCACAAAATCAATGAGGACCCATTGATCCTGGGCAATGTGTCAATCAGTTATTAGAGAACACCTACTGCTAGTAAGACACTGAGTTGAGGTGCTGCAGCACAGTGTGCGAAGTAGTGGCAGATCAGGGAAGGGCAGCCCTTCCCTTGTGGAGCTTGTGGACTTTTGTGCTGTGTCTATGTAAGAAGGGAACAAGAGAGCTAAGGGCATGAGGAAGTGAATGATGAATGAGTGGCCTAAGCACATGTGACAAAAGAGATCCGAGAACAGAGACCCTTCCAGTCCATCAAGATGAGCCATAGGGAACATCAAAGTCACCTAGTGCCACTGGCTCATTTTATGATGAGGAAACTGGAGTCTAGAGCACGCAGCAGCCTGCCCTCTGTCTCATGCTCAGTAGCAGGGCCGGGGCTGGAACACTCGGCCCAAAGCTCTGCCCATCACACTGCACTGGCCAGAGAGAACACTTCAGAGGGGAACCAGAATTTGAACTGGATCTTAGAGGAGGAACTACCATGTCCAAATCTGCTAAGCATGAAGTGAGCCTGAGGCACAGCGAGGAGTTGACGTGAGTGGAGCTGAGAAAGCGGCCTAGGGGTCTGGGCCCCACCTGACGCTCGGCGAGCAGACAGGGAAGCTTTCTCAGCCGGGTAGTGTTGGGAAATGGCTTTTCGGAAGCTCAATCTGGCAATGAGTTTGTAAGAGGCGCTCAAGAACATGAGATTCGTTAGGTGCAAGTGCTCTATTTCTCCCCTAGATCTGATGACTGTTTATCTCCAGTGGGGGCAACCTTCACTTGTGGGGGAGTTTCTAAGAAATAAACACAGAGCATTCTGGCCTGAAACCGCTTGAACCTGGAGTTGAAGCGGTTATAACCTGACTGTCTTTGGAGAGGGCTGGGAATAGACTGTCCCTATGTCACTATGGTCTCCAGAGGAGGGGATGGAAATGAGCACAGGTGTGTTCTTCCTGAAAAATCAACACCAGAGAACCTTATAAATCAGGGCTGCCTTATTACAATATTTGCAATGTGAGGCCATTCCTGAGAAAATACTAGTTCCATGAAAATTCTTTTATTCACATTTCTTTATAAATCTTTTTCTTGCTACCTTACTTACACTTTGCTCTTTTCATTTATGGTTGATCGGTGTTGCTTATTCCTTTAACTTTTCTTTTTCCTACAGTTTTGTTACCAAAATTCCTAAAGAACATTTCTTAGAGCTCTAGGGACATGCCGGAGAAGATAAACAATACAATGTGAAATAGCTACACCATGGCAGAGACTCGGCAACAAGTGAATGAATAATAGTAATGGGCCATCAGCTATTAATGCAAACGACCACTATGTGGCTAGGCTCTCACGCTAGGCGCTTCACATACATTTCCCTGGTACTAATGCAACTGTGGCAAACATCATTCCCTTGTAAAGACGAGGCAGCTGTGGCTCAGAGCCATCATACACTGTCCCCAAAATAACCTCTCTAGTAAGGGGCAGGGCTGAGAGCTTGATCTCCCTCCATCATCTCTTGAACCCAAGAACACAATCATTATGCTATACTGTCCTCTTGGAAACGAGGGAGAAAAGCATGGAGGGGATGGATAAAGGGGGCATAGGAGGGAGGCAGGTGGGAAGGAGAAGGAAGAGGAAGAACACAGGAGGGATGGGGAGAAAGAGGAGAACTTGAAAGGCAGGGTCCATGTCACCAAGTTTCGCAGCGTTTTCAGCTGAAATGGCCCCCTCTACAAGCAAAGCGATTTGGGGCCTGAGGTACAAACAGAAAGTGTTTCCAGGAAGAATTCTTTTTCAAAGTGAATTCTGAGACTAACAATGTACAGAGATCTGGTGCAGTCCTTGTCAGTGAACAGTATTGAGAATGGGAGAACCCGGAAGCTGAAATGATGGGAGAAATGACCTACCCCAGCGCCCGAGCTGGCAGACGAGCTCCCGCTGGGGCTTGCACCACCTTGGAGGAGCGGGCAGTATACAGCTCTCCGCGCTCACCTCAACTGCTCAGAGACCATCTTGGTGGCCCAGCTGCCCGTCATATTTCCCCTAAAGGTAGCAGCCTCACCAATGGAAAAATAACTGGAATGACGTAAAAACTACATTTAGATATGGCCACTACTTATCAGCAAAACCAGTTCTCAGAACTTTGAGAATGCTGCTGAAGGCTCCTAAGAGTCTTGTACCAGCTCCTCAAATTACTTAAAGCTTAGGAGGAGAGACTACAATTCTAAAAAGGTCCAAGTCACTTAAAAGTGTAACAACTGCAGGAGAATAAGCTGTGAGATAACAGAGGTGTTGGGGAGACCTCCCCCTTGCCCCCATGCCCCTGCCCGGAGGTTTATGGTGGATTTACTTCCTATTGGACTGACTGACCACACACGCCACTAGAGGGCTTTGAAAGGAGCCCTCTCATTGGAGAAGGTTTTCGTTTTCCTTCTATTAGAAAACATTCTTTAAAATTTTCAGTCAGCCTGTCCCCACATTTGCATAAAAGTAACTGGCCACAGTCAATAAGATCCGGGAAGTGCCATGGAGTTTTTTTTGTCCCAGTGGGATGCACGCTGGTCCTGCCCCCGCACTGTGCAGACACAGAGCTGGGCACATGTGGCCACGAAGAACCGCTCAGTGGTCCCTCGTCTGAGGAACTGAGGATGGTCACTCCTTACAAGGGGAGTCAGCTTGCAGGCAGTCTGTGTTCAGTCAAATTCTTTCCTCCTGCCCCAAAAACATATTCCTTTATTTGCAGAGATTAGGCCATGCTGTTCCTGTCTCAGTTTTTGACTTTTTTTTTTTTTAACAATTATAGATTTTTAGAGACTTCCACACACACACACCCAAATTCACACACTCTCAGAAACAAGCAACAGTGCCTCGGTTTGGGTTATTTTTCAGCCTTGGGAGATTTCTTTTTCTTTTTCTAAGTCAAAAATTCCAAGTGACATTCCATTAAGACACAAGACCGGCTCCCCATCCAGGAAGCCAGCGCTCACGTCTTACACGCGGTGGAGACTGAAGAGAACGATAAGCATCTACGTGTGCCGTCACCTGAGCAATTGTTCAGACATAAAGACCAAAGAGGTTTTATAGGCTGTCCCTGTGCCCCCGCTCGTCACTGGTGGCAAGCAGAGAGGTAAACTGAGTAGGTCACAGGCGCCGGCAGGGGCATTTATGCTAACGGTCTGGAGGCCCACGTGTCGTTCACCAATTAATGAGAGGTTGCCGGGTGTTAGAACCGATGTCATGTCGTGGGGACTTTAGCTTTTGTTTTTTTTTAATGTTAGCAGCTAACTACATCAGTGGGAAAGTTTGGGTGCCAATTCCTTCACATTTTTCTTCTCCCAACACAAGGAGCTGCTGGATTCTCTCCTAGAATACTTTGAAAACACCGAGTCTTCCTGCCTGGTGCCCACCGTGTGAGGCGAGGTCAGCAGCAGCGCTGTGCCACCCTGTCACCCGGAGTGCCCTGGCGCATGTGCCCATACATGAGGGTTTCCCTCTCATCCTTAACTACCCGGCTAGACGTGCAAATCTGCCGCTTTTGCCTTTGATGTTAATTCCCCTATGATACAGGTTTTCCAAGATGTGATTTCTTAAATTGATGGCAATTTTTTTAATGGTTAAAAAAAAAAAATTCTAGGTAATGATGGGTCCCTAGCTATTTTCTTTTGAGAAGTTAAGTAATTTAATGGGGATGATTTTTTTTTTTAACTTTTATGGCCAGGTGGCTCTAGGGGATATTTTGTTGAACAATGATTAAAAATAATTTCCTCTAAATGAGACCTGACCACAAAATGGAACCATTAATGGGCAGGGACCTTGTCACCAAAGCGGAATCATGCCTGATCGCCCCTCATACCTCCCACCTCACGACATTTTCTTCTTCTCCTTTTTCTTCTCCTTGTCTTGTTCTTAATAGCAGAGTAAATAAGCAGCCAGTGAGCCTAAATGTTTTCAGCCAAAAACAGAGTCCAAACTCCTCAGAGAAAACATTTGGCCTCTGCGGTTTTGTAATATGTTCCAGAACACCGAGTTCAGCGAGGAACATTGCGAAAAACTCCCACCCATCGGAATGATGCTGGGGAATGTTACAGTATCAGAAGTTTCAATTGGTCCTTTTCCTTAGGCCCATAATGAAGCTTGTAAAAAAAAAAAAAAAAAAAAATGAGAGCACTATGTGGAAGTTCTCATGGGAAAAATGAATGGCAAGAAATCCTAGCTTTAAAAGAAACAGCTAATCTGCTAGTTTGATTGTTCTTCAAAACTTACGCTGAACCAATGAGCCTAATTAAAACCACTTGGCCTACTTCTATAACGCATCACAGCTTTCTGTGCTTCGTTTGTATACACCGCAAAACTCCAGATAGACGATTATTTTTTCAAGTGCTCGCTAACAAAGTGCTGACTTTGTTGGGATGGCTGAGCTAATTTCTTGAACTCAGTGTGAAACCTTAGCTAAACAAAATTGTGGTAATTTTCCTTAATTTGTAAAAGTGATTGGAGTGCAAACAAAATTTTCCTCTTGGGTCAATCCTATAATTTTCAATTAACTAAAACTAATCGCCAGGCGGGCACCAAACCTGCATTTTGTTTAAAGGGCTGGGAGGCATTTCCAAGGGTCAGGATGCATTAATTGTTTTTATAATTTTTAGAAAGAGAGAGAGAGACAGGAAGAAGCATGGTTGGTTTTGCTCCCAGTATTAAAATATAAAAGGAAAGACGCTTTGAGATAAAATGTCACAGCAAAATAGAATTTGTCCATCTAATAGTATGGTTCTAAGTAGGACGTGTTAATAGAGTTCTCTTCACTGCACTGGCCCTTCATTGAATGAAGACAGAAACGTGGGCCTAGTTCTTGGAGACAGCAACATAAGGACGAGAGCTACTGAGCAGAGGTCCAGATCAGCGGTGTCCACCCTTTTGGCTTCCCTGGATCACAGTGGAAGAAGAATTGTCTTGGGCCACATCTAAAATACACTAACACTAATGACAGCTGATGAGCTTTAAAAAAAAAAAAAAGAGCACAAAAAAATCTCATCGTGTTTTAAGAGTTTGTGTTGGGCCACATTCAAAGCTGTCCTGGGCCACAGGTTGGACATGCCTGATGTAGATCTAGAATACTGCTAGTCCCACAGTTGCCCTTGGACCAGGAGCATCACCTAGAAACCTGTAAGGAATTCAGCCCCAGGTCCCACTCAAGAGTTACTGACCCAGAGTCTGAATTATAAACAGGTCCCTGGATGTGTGCTTTGCACGTTACGATCTGAGGGTCTCTGAAAGTACACACTGAGCACCCAGACCATCCCCAGAGAACCTGCCTGGTTCTCTCCATTGATGGGAGGGATTTCACATTCACCCTGTAACCCTATCTTCTTCCCACAAGGCAGGTCCATGCTTCCACTGCAGCTTACAGGGGAAGAAATCACCAATCCAGAATTAAATAGGGAACTGCCAATTGTCTGTAATGCCAACACTGTGGCCAGAGTGGCAGAAAGTGGTGCTGTGCATTAAAACTCATCCCTCCTCCGTAAAGCAAACAGACATCACACAGATGGTTCACATCCTAAGAGACTCAGGACTGCCTAGCACTTCCTGCCCCTTCCCTTATTTCTCATGCTGCTGCTTTATGTATGCAACTAATTATTTCAACTGATGCTGTCATTCCACATGGACACCTACATGAATTCTTAAATAATTAATATTAGCAGCAACTCATTGATCATACATACAGTGAAACAGAGAAAGCAAGCAAGCGGGTATTAACAGAAACAAGATCTAAAAGTAAAATACACACTTATACATACAAGATCAAGTGAAAGACCCACAAGGCCACGGCAGCCATGTTTCCCGTCCGTAGCGGTCCTTACCTGTGTAAATGAATCTTCCTGGGGTGCCTTTGCAGAACTGTTTGGATTTGTAGGACAGTGTGACTTCTACAACACCAGGGATGTGCCGAGGAGGGGTCTGCACACGGATGGCATGAGGAGTAATCAACTAGAGGAGACATTTAAGGGGGAAATGGTCATTGCAATATGTAAAGGACTCACTTTGCAGCTCTCCTATCAGCCCCCAATAAACAAAGCTTTAAAACACATAATGAACCTGTCAATGTTTAAATACAATCTTGGTGGACCCTGTATAAAAGACACTGACAGCACCATTTACAAGTGCTCTGAGCACAGCCATAACAACTTTATCAGAGTTTTCCTACACGGCAGGCACGCTGCTTCCTGGTTTGAAGAGCGAACCTGGCCTAACGAAATGACTTATCTACCATAGGATATCCTTTGGAAAATCTCTGTTTGCAGCAGATGCCCCACTCAGAGCTGAGTTCTGCCATGTCTCTCCAGGAGTTGGGGGGCCTGGTGTTTGAACTGAGCCCTTAAACATGTGGAAAACACAGAGGTAGGAAATCGCTGGGCCAGGGCCCTCTGATTAGCTGCAGAGCACACGTATGAAATGCCCCTAACAGCCATTTGGTGCATTAACTAGCAGAGGCACAATCAAAGGGCTTTAAAGGGGAAACCAAAGAACCTGCCTCCCTGGAATAGCTTATGGGTCTGGCAGAACTAAGGACTGTCCATAAAAGGGGAAAGGAAGGGTGGAGAGGGGCCTGCGGAATGCTCACTGGTCCATTATACGATGCCACATGCACAGTGAGAAAGTTCATTTCTGAACCCTGTTGGCAATCAGATTACACTATGAAGCAGAATTTATTTTTTATTACACTTATCTTTGTTTATGTAACTGAAATGTTATTAGTGGCCATAAAACTGGCATTATCTGGTTCTTTGAAAACTCCAGACCTGGTATTTGACTGGTTGACCTCTGATGGTGCTGGAGTCTACATGTTCTCTGTCTATGGTGTCTGCAACACACCACGACTGGACTCCTTTCAGATTCACTTAGCTCAGTATTGGCAGTGCTGAGTACTTGAATTTGCACTCACTTAGGTCTGTGTTGTTCTCACAGGTATAACTTAGGCAGGGATTTTGTTATAATGTGCAAGCCAGGCCCCATTCAAATGTTTTGTCCAGAGAATCAGAGGTGATGCCAGGAGAGGACCACCAGTGACATCATGAGAATCAAGGTAACACCCATGCATGCCAGCCCCTGGGTCCTGCCTGGGTGACCTCCTGTCCTTACACAGAGTCCTTAGGAAGAAAATATGAGGAGGGGCCACAGTTCAAGTCCACAAGTGCTTTTTGCCAAATGCTCTTTCTTGAAAGATAAACAAGAGGCTATTTACATAAAAATCATTTTCACTTCGTCATTAGAAATACCTATCTTCTTCCATAGGAATGTGTACTGCTTCAGTGTATTCGCCGGGGACATGGCAGTAGAACCATGCTTACGGGGAACCCCTGGAGACTGAGTTCGTCACCAGGGCTGGCTAAGGGTTTACCCATAGAAGCACAAAAAAGATTTACTTAAATCTTTTCATATGGAAATTCTTCCAAAATGTATTATATGGTTTCTAAAATAGGCAAAGTATATGTAATTTAATTGAGCCTTGATAAATCAGGGTCCATCATTCAGAATATAGAAAAACCCTAAGTGACTACTGGGGGAGAAGGGGCTGTTTTCCCCTGCATCAAATTGCCTCCAAAACCTATTGTTTTTGAATTAGTTCTACTTTATTTACTTGCTTTGTCTTTTTCCTCCTGGTGTCTTTTGCACCCTCTCATCAGTAAGCATGGAAATCAGGAAACCAAGTTTACTATTGTACAGAGACTAGGAGAAGACAGGCTCTGAAGGGCAGTAAGAGATGATCTTCCCAAATCAAGTGCTCATTTAATCTGAATTGTTCAGACAGAGCTTTTGCTGTGTTGGGAAGTAGGCTCGTTGACATCTGAGGACTTAATCTATTACATTCCTCGGGGTTTTACATGCAAACACTAATTCGGTAAGAACAATAGCTTATATTATAATTATTCCTTTTTTATTTCAGATGTGAAAACAGAATCTTCAAATGGTTAAGTTGCTTGTACAAGATCACCTTCCTTAGAGCGAAGAGGGACACTGAGGCAATTCAGAAAATGACAGGGACAAATACTTCCTATCTAATCATAGAGAAGAAATTGGTTCAGATGGAAACTTCTTAGAGGTAGTAACAAACTCAGAATTTTCAGATCCAAACACTGTGTGTGTGGTTTTCTTTCTTTTGTTTTTTTTATTTGTTTGTTTTGCTGTCCCTATGCTATGTCCATTTTTTATTTACTGCCTGGTCCTTGGCCATGTTTTTGATGACAGAAGTCATCATATTGCTGTATTTCAAGTAGGTGATATACCTGAATTTAAGAATTACTTTCAATGTAGAATAACAATAATTCATACTAATACTTAGGAGAACTTTCAGCCAGTTGGAAAATGTTTCACCTGCCATCGCTTTTCTCAGGGGCAATAAATTTTAAAAGATGGGAAGATATTAGTAAATGAGTAAGTGAAGATGTCTTTTTAAGAGTAAGGACTTACTACTTAGGGGTTGCTACACCGAGGAACAAAATTCATGGCCTTTAAGAATTGATTAGACGTGACTGCAAGGAAACCACTGATTTGAGAGTGGGGTGTTGGCATAAAGCATGAGGCCCAGGAACTTGAAACAAAGTTTCTTTTGCATTTTCATTTTCAATTCGAGTCAATCACCCTAACTAAAGCAGAGATTTCTTCTTGAAATAAGTACCCTTCTCTCACGTGAGGTAGACCGTGAATTATCGTTAGAGAATGTGTGCGTGGACCTTTTCCTTGCTGTGACGTTAGTCTGGGACCCGTCTCTGGCACCGACACACATGATACTGATGACTTACAGAGGGAAAACGTTTTATCTAACTTCCACCAATCTGAAGGCACAGGCTTACTTCTTACTCAAAGAATCGTAGAACGTGTTGCTCCCAACAATACTAGTCATCGTTTAAAACTAACACTCTCATTGTAACACCTGAGCACACAAAGGTCCAGGAAAGTCTAGTGGCTTCAAAAATTGACCCAACACCTTAAGGGAAAGACACAGTCTGGACCTGGAAGACTGGAACCCAAGCTCCCCATGCCACCCCCATCCGGGGATAAAGTTCCCATGTCGTTTCAACCTGGCTGAACTAAGGCAACAGAAAGAAAGGCACCAGTGAGTCTCAGTTAGCATCCCTCATTGCGATCCCACTTTCTCGGTTTTGCCACATCTACACACGTCCTATACAAGTGTGTACTTGCTATTTTACAACTGTTTGCCTTTTTCTTAAAAAAAAAATTTAAGGAAACTTTCTATGACTACTGCAACTAAAACACTGGCACCCCCTGCCAAAATAAGAAGGTGGTGTTATAGATGGTCATCTTAAAGTTAATACGATGTTGTTACATCCTAAGAGGTAATGTTGACAACTTGAAGGGGTGTATTGAAAATAGAGATGAGTTAGTGTTAGATGTTACAGATTTATTTGCCCCAAGTGAGACTTTCTCTTTTAACATAAATGAGAAGGATTAAAAGAGAAACAAAAGGGGAATGACTCCCTCACTACGTGATGCAGTTCCACTTACTGTCTGTGTCAAATCCAGAACTGCCTCCCGTACTGCCAGGGACACATGCCCCATACCACTGTCCAAAGGGCTTAGAGAACAGACTCACTTATTTCACTTAACTTCCTGAAATTACACACCAAATCAATTGAGCTAAAAATAAATGTTCTCTTGAAACTCTACAGCATCTGACACTACCTTCTCCCATCTTGGAAGTTTCCAATTTCTTCACTTCCTGACACGACTGTCAGCCCTACGACGTGCAACGTGCCTACTGCTCGCCAAGCACGTTCGCGGTCACTCGGTCTCAAAGCCGTCCTGGTGGGTATGTAGCCCAGGTGAGAAAAGCTGACAGGCAAGTTAACCAAAATTATGTGGAACGCCAGGAAGGAAACCAGTCTCTTAGGTCTGTAAGTAAGTGTTTTCCAGTCTTCTCTTATCCTTGGTTCCTGTTTTCCCCACTTGCCAACTTTTCCTTTCTGCCAAATGGTTAATTGCAGAAATTTCACAACTTTTGTTCTATAGTTTCTTCTGGTTTTAGTCCCTACCATGTCTTGAGCTCACTCATTGGCTCAACCATCTCAGCGAAATTCACCTCCAAATCTACACCTGCAACTGGGATCTCCTTGGCCAAGCCCCTAACTTTCATTAGCAACAGCGTACCAGAAGCCCCCCAAACGTGTCTGACTGCCGCCCTGGTCTCGGCACGACCCACGGAAGCTGCCCTCTTCCTATCAGGTCCATCTGCTCCTGCTCCCTCTCTCAGTTAAGGGCGCGCTATTCTTCCAATCACCCGGAATAGAAAGCTTGAGATGGTTATTTCTTCTCCCGTCAATTTTTCTTTTAGTCGTGTTGATTTTTCCACAGAACTCCACTGGCTCTTCGCTGCTTTACTTTCTCCTGTTCAGGTTGTCTCTGTCTCTCACTCGAACCATCACAATATTGTAACTGTTCTCCCTCTACTTCTACTTCTCTGTCAGAATTTTCTTCTTCAGATACCACCTCATCCTGTCATCTCCTGACCCAAACCCTCAACTGCCTCAACTGTCCCCTTGGCGTACAGTAAGGTACCTTCCAAACTCCTTGCCATAATAGTCAGGGTGCCTTCGACCTGACAGCCGATCTCCCTTTTTAATCAAACTTCTCACTTGGCCTTTTCCCATTCAGGAGAGCAGGGCAGGTGGACACATAAAGGCACCACGCCCTTGCCTGACTTCTTGGCTTTGTTCATGCCATTCCTTTCCTCAACATTCCCCTATTCAAATTCTACTTGTTCTTTAAGACCCCGACCACATGATCTCTCTTCCAGAAGTTTTACCTAACCCTAAGAGTCAGAGTTGCTGGCACTTGTGTAAGAATTTGTATAATTATTGTATTTATACCGAAACACTTAGCAGGTCTCCTACAGTCTTTCTCCCTTTAGGCAGTCCCTAAGATCAGTGACAGGGTCTTATTCATATTTGTATCTTCTAAAGGATTTAACTTAATGGTTTACATACAGGATATTTCCAAAATAATTGTGGAATACTTACCTAAATTAGGTCAGAATTCTACTAGATGTTTGACTCCATTAGATGTAGTAATCCCTATTTAGAAGAATATCTTGCTCTTAATCTGATAACATATAACTCTCATTCTCCAAGTTGCTCTTAAAATTAATGATGCGTCTGGCCCAGAACTTAGGGCCCTATAGGAGACTACCGCTCAGATTTCATCTAAGTCGTAAAAAGAAGAGGATGTCTAAAAGTCTGTGCCTCCAGCGAGAAGGGATAAGGCGAAATAAAGGGAGAAAAGGTTAAGAAAGTAATACTAAAGAAGTAGCACACAAAAGATGGACACTAAATATTAACAGTGCTTATTTCTGAACTCATGTGCCTTCTCTCTCACTCTCTTCCTCCTCATATGTGTGTGTATTTGCACATTTAATTGTGTGTATGCTTGCACAGGAAGTAAGAATCACGTAAATAATTCTGGAATAGATAAATGTATACATTTGCAGGTGTTACTTGTATTATGAAAAATATTACTAAAGATCAACAGTAGAATAACATTAGTTTTGTCCACTATATATTGCATGTGATTCTATAAGAATTAGATATATAGCTGCATGGAGGAAAAATTAAAAGGACAATTGTCACAGTGTCAAGAGAAGTTACCACTGGATGATAAAGTTACGGGTAAGTTTGCTTTCCTCTGCATCCCTCTCTGAGCTCTCTAACTTCTCAACAATGAGAATGTACTAACCGTATCATCAGAGGAAATAACTGTTCAATGTGGCATTACAATGGAAAAAGCACACGTGGTCCCCACAATGCCCAGGGGGGCACTGCCAGCGCCCCAAGGACACACCGGCTGCAGTAATTACACTTCCCCAGAGCTGCTCCTAGGAGCACTTTCTCTTCTCCAGAGTCGGAGCACAAGAGCAGACGAGCACTGCGGTGCCCAGCCAGGTGGGTGGGCACGCCCGCTGTGGCCTCTGGGACAAAGTCAAGCTGCTGTGACAGAGGAGCACAGCCATATGGCAGTGGATGGGGCCTGTCCTCGACAGAAGTGCAAGAAACAGGAGAGAGGAGCTCCTCCAAGGATGCACGGGAGCTATGAGGGGGGCCCAGATGCAAAACTCCACAGAGGCAGTGTGCAGAGTCTGGGAGCCCAGAAGGGTGGCAGGGGCCAGGGCACCCTCCGAATGGTTGTCAGGAAAGCCTCCTGCAGCATCAAAAGTATAACCTGCAGGGTAGGGAAACAAGAGGACCTCGTATTTTAAAATACATGTGAATGGAAACATGTAGAATTTGGTGGGGGAAAGGCAAGTCTTAGGGATTAACTTCCTCTCTGAGTCCCAGTAGCATTACTATCTGTATCACTCTAGCAAACACTAAATGGGGATGGCAGTGTTGACTTCAATGGTGACTTCTGCAGCAGTGACCTTTCATTGACTTCTGACTATGGGCCAGGTGCTGAACCAAGTCCCTTCAGTGTTTTCTGTCCTGTAGGATTAGGGGCAGTTAGGTATGGACATTAGCTGGCTCAAAGATGAGAAAAATTAGTTTCAGGCAAATTATTAATAAGAAATATCAGCAAGGAACTAATGACCATCATTATACAACCAAGGGGTCCATCCCTACTACTATTTGTTTTTCCACAACTGCTGGTACGTGTGGCATTCACCCTACCTCTAACACTGAGAGGATGGACTGGGTCCTCAGCATCTCCAACCAGCCTCAAAGGTTCTGGGAACAGAGGTAGGTACCCCAAAATGACCTTTCTCATTGGTGGGAAGCTAGCCAAGGATTATTTCTCAGCAAAACAAAAAAGCCATTCCAAGACAAGCTTTTATGCATGTTTTCCAACCAATGGGTCTATATGAAATAAATGCAAATTGAAGTTCCAAGCCACAAAACCAAAAAATAAATAAATAAATAAATAAATAAATAAAATAAAATAACTGGGATTACTAGAAAGCACACAGTGATTTTTCATTCCTAGCCTTAAGATTCAGTATTTTAGCTATAATCACTTTCAACATTAAAAAGTATTAATGTTAAAAGTCCAAAACAAGGGAAGATTTAAAGAAAAAGGATAAAAGGAAAGAAAGATTTCTGGATTAATAATTAACACTTTGGATCAGCAGTTCTCAGCCTGTGGGTCACAACCCTTTGGGGGTCGAATGTCCCTTTCACAGGGGTCGCCTAAGACCCTTGGAAAACACATATCAGATATTTAAATGACGATTCATAACAGCAGCAACATGACAGTTACGAAGTAGCAACGGAAATAATGTTATGGTGGGTCACCACACCATGAGGAGCTGTATTACAGGGTCATGGCGTTAGGAAAGTTGGGGACCACTGGACTAGAAAAAGCCTAAAGTGAACACTGGTACCATGATCTTTAGGTGTTACCCATCCAAGCACCTGGCTTCTAAGGTACTCTGGCCCATTCACCCACCGTCACCCTCTGTGCCTCAGTTTACCCATCACATATTGCACCGGCCTCTCTGTGTGACTTACAATAATGGTAAATACGCTTTGTGTTTGGGTAGAGCTCCTCTAGAGACCTAAAGCACTTTCCAGATTAATGTTTTAATTTATATATTAATAATTCTCACAGCATTCTCCCCCCTCCTTCATTAGGATAATAACATCCATCTCTTTTGAGATAGGCGGAGGGTGCTGAGTGATGGACATGAAGCAGACACTTAAACAAGGAAACTCTAACATAAAGGCATAAACCCAATCACCTGAGGATTTTTAGAGAGACACCACAGGGATGGTGACCAAACAAGCAAACTTATTCTTCCTTCACTCTGAAACGTTCATCTTTCTGTGGTTAAAGATGGCATTTAAAAAATATTATTTTCTGGAGTTCCTAAAGGAAGCTGAAGTCCGACAAGCGTAGATGCGCGATGGCTGCACTGGCTGAACCACCGCATTCTCTCTCCCCCGGAGCCGGATACCACACACACCAGGGGGTGCCAGGTCTTCTCCTGAGGTCCTTGATGTATTCTGGTTTGTTCCCTAATCAGAATTCTCTGGGTTTCCCAACATGTTTTTTTTGTTTTTTGGTTTTTTTTGTTCCCAAGATTTGCCAGTCTCAAAGGCAGTATACGATTTCTCAGGGAATGTGAGAGAAAGCCAGTGGAGGCATTTACAATTTCACAAACATTCTGGTTTCCTTTTGTCCTTTCAACAGGATAACTTTAAACCAATGTTTAACAAAATATGTCGGGTCACATGAATTCCCAAAGATAAACTTTATGTATGAATGTCAGAGGAGACTTTTGAAACTAACATCTCAGGAACTGAGTTAAATGGGGGATTTGAAAGCTCACTTTTGAAGAGTCAGCACTATTTCTTAACACTGATATTTCTCTCAGACAGACATGCAGTGGAGAGACGGAGATATGTTTTCCTAAATATTGTCTGGGTCCCAGAACTAGAACATAAGCCCCATGAGGTGATAAACTTTGTTTTGCTCGATTTCACTACTATAGTTCCAGTTTTAACCGTGCCTGGGAAGTAGTAGGCACTCAATAAATACTTACTGGACATTGAATGAATAAATGTTATGATGCCATTAACTGCCAATAATAATCAGGATAAAGATTCAATAAAGTCCTTTATTAATCTACAAATAATAATAATAATAATAATCAATACCATCCCATTAAAAAAAACTTTATATTTTGTTCCCACAGACTTCCTGGTATTCTCAGTAAGCATAAAAAATGTACTGCCCAACTTCTGACCAAGAAACTAACCCATTCCCTAAATCCATGCAGTAAGTTGTACAAAACAAAACAGCACCAAGATCGTCTTTCAAAATAACACACTGCTGAGAAAAAGGCTCAAATAAGTATATTATACTTCAACTACTTTTGGTTTTGTGGGTTGACTTATTTATTTATTTTTCATAATTTATTTTTTAAATAAACTTTCTCCAGCTCTCTTCCCAGGATGTCAATCTTGAGCCAGCTGGGCACCAATAAAGACTGGATCCCATCCTGACTATCTGGGAGCTGGACAAGCCCTGGTGAGTTCCTGAGGTCCAGAATATTCCAGAAGGAAAAGACTGGACACCAGCAACCCGGCCCCTGTGGTCTAAAAGTGCACAATGAGCTCCTTCTCCAGGCTTGTTTTTCTAAATTCAATAAAGAAGAAATATTCCCTACTCGGGCCTGCCTTAGGGTACTGCATGCCTGCCTGTTTAAAAATTAAAATATAAAAGAAAAAGCAGAGTTGGACATGTTTATGGGAGAAGCTGACTGTCATCAACATTGGTGGATTGCAGGGCAGACAGGGTCTTTGCCTATGGAATTAGGAAAGAAAAATGTTAAGAGCCAAAAGACTGGATAGATGGAGTAGCAAGGAGTGAATTTGCCTCGCACCAAAAGACTTCCAGGGTCTTTTAAAGTTCTAATAAAAGGATAGCAAGGCTGTAAGATACTAAATGGAGTCTCATTCTAACATTTGTTTGTGGTTTAGTTTGTGTTTGCATACTGTATACATTGATACTTGCACAGATACTCAGCAATTCCTCATTTAACATGTCCCTTCAGGAAGTGAGGGCTACAGAAAGCCAAAGCCACACCCCTTTTAATACTGTGTCAGTAAACTGTCCTCACTGCAAGTCTCATGGATGCATGGCTCACATCTCAGTGTTTCAAAGAGACTATATTGAATCTAATGGCCATCTCTTTCTTGATGACTCAGGGACACTGTCACCATGAACAGTCATTAATGTGCTGCACAGTAATATAGTTCTGGGTCTGCTTTTTAGGTTTTCCATTTCTACCCCTGACATTAAGCTGTCACTTCTGTTGTCACTGAGCCTGCTTCTAACAATCTGCCTCTAGTTTGCTCCTTCTAATTTGCTATGACCTGGGGAAAACAAATAACATAATTTGTTACATAAAAATTACTGATTACCCAAAAGTTTGTTATTTTATATATTTATTTTATTTTATTCTTTTCTTACTGCTGGTTTCAAGCTGAATTTTGGAGAGTTGCATTTATAGTAACACTCTTCTCTGGGCAAATGAGGTTTTACCACATTGTTACTAGATGATTAAGAGATGGCTCTGGAGTCAGATTTTGGTTTAAGTCCCAGTTTTGCAAATTACCAGCTGTGGACTGTTGGAAAGTCACTCAATCTCTCTGGCCTTCAGTTTCATTATCTGGGCAGGGAGTTGGGACAGGGAGAGGGGGCTAGCTATCTAATAAGTGTTATTAGAAGAATTAATTGATATAATGCCTCCATCAAGTTTAGGAGAAGATCTCACAGGTACCAATCACTTAAAAAGTATTAGTTTTATTACTATGTAATCCTCACCATAACCAACAGATTTACACTAAGGTCTTTATGTACATCTTTATTGCACAATAAATACATCTGAATATACACTACCTAACCACACATGCACTGACCAAAACTAAGCTGCAATCTATCTATCTGGTATTCACATTTAAAGATCACTGAATACAACAGATGCTAATAAAGGAACATTGGAAGGAAGGAAGGCATGTTGCTCAACATTATTTTGTATGAATCAGTGTGAATTCGTGCCTCTGTGCTAGACACTGTAGGAGATTAAGCTGAATTTAACATGAATCCTGCCTCTGAGGGAGAGAGCATCCCCTTCAATAACAAGGAGGAATAAAAGTCAGGAGGAACATAATATGGTAGAGATAATGCCATATAGGAATTTAAAATACCTGGAGCTGCGAGGTCAGGTTTCACAGACATCTGGTATTGTACCAGATCTTAAGGGACAGAGGGATGGGACACAGAAAGGAGGGAAAAGCCTTGAGGAAGGAGGAATGGCACAAGAAGACCGGAGTGCAGAGGCAGCTGACAACTCAGGGTGACTGGAGCAGGCGTGAAGATGCCTAATGGGCAAGGGTGTTGCAAAGAAAGGGCAGAGCCTTCAGGGGCAGTGCTTGAATCCCAAACTAAGGTGCTGTAGCTTTAAGAAAGAGGAAGCCAGTAGGCCCATAGAGGTAGGATGGCTCCAGTCCAGACCATCAGGAAGCCATTCCAGCAATGAGCACCAAGCACACGTATGAGATTAACACAGCACCATATAGACACCCATTTTCTTTGTACAAGTTACATGACTGCAGCCAGGTGTGAATTCTGTCTTTGACTCATGTTAAAATTAGAAATGCATCACACTTCTGTGGTTTCCATTTTCAAGTTATAGGCACATGTGTGTACCTCCTGAATGCACTGTAAACAACTAGCTAAAAATGTCATTTTAAAGTCGTTTTTAACTATCCCATAATTATTGATGTAGAGGATAAATTTCAAGTGCCCTAGTCATTAAAAATAAAAATATTGACTAAAGCATTTTTAGGAATAAGGCAAGCATGGTTGTAACTACATAACTATATTAAAAAGGCCATTAAACTATTTTAATCTTTTTTTTAATACGCTGGCTCATTTAGAAATGATTTCCCATAAAAATAACTTGGGCTTGAAAGGTGTTCTTCAAAGTCATACTCAAAGTGTAATGCAACTGATTCAAACTGCTCTTTTTATGCTATACAAATAAAGCTTATAATTTTGCATTAAATATCTTCCACTTAATTGGTGATTAATAAGTACAGGTTCAATATAAACTTGGTAACATATATATTTAGGAAAAAGTAGGCAACTGTGAATTATTTTAAACCCATGCATTTAATCAACTTTGAATTAAAGTTATACATGTAAACCTCAATCTAGGTAAAATAAATAACGCAGCTACTATATTTACATTACACCATATTTATATTATAAAATTTTGAAAAAGATATTTGAGACACTATCTTTCTCTACCTTTCTTAATTTCCTTTTTGATTTTAGTGGAATTGCTTCTCATATAAACGGGGTAGGGATAACAGTTGTTACAGTGCCAACGCCATCACACATAAAATTTGGGAGGTTTTGGTAAATATAAGAAAGTATGTTAAGAGACTATGGACATATCATGAGAAAACCTGGTACAAGAGAATTGTGGGTGGTGGGGTGAGGCTGGTGTCAGGAGAACTGGGCTGTAATACCAGCATTGAGTAGCTAATGTGTTTCCAGGACAAGGCACTGTGTGGTTCTAGAACTTGTTTGTCCTCACTTGCAAAATAAAACAGCTGCACTTGATGACTGGTGAGGTTCCTCAAAGAACTTTTGTGACCCTACATGTGGTGCAATAAAAATCAAGCCTGGATAAAAGGCCTGGGAAACTTCCAGTGGGAACATATATGAGTTGTAGCCATTCATTCATTCATGTCACAGAGGAGCAAGTACTAATACTTGGTTTACAGTCTTTCCTCTGAGCTATGTGCACAGATAAGAATGGAAAGTAGAGATAGATAGGAAGAAAAGGGGGGATCTAGAACTGCACTTAAAAACCTCATTTTTCAACTTTCAGAGCCAACCAGCAAAATTGCTTCTCAGCCCCCAAACTGCCATTTACCCAAATCTATTCATCCATCCATAGATGTCCACCCCCGTCCCCCACCCAGTGGCTTCTTTTGACTTCTCCCATCTCTGGGAATGCAGTTGAAGAAAACACCCAAATGGATGAAAAAGACAATATGGACTCCCATGGGAGGCTAACTGGTTCACACCATGGTGAAACTGGCTTCTCCTATCTGAGCTAAGTGGTCCTGGCAATCTTTAAATATAACTGTCCTACAAAATCGCATAGCCTCTAATGCTGAAGGTGCACTAACAAAAACTAGATGCAAATACAACAGAAATTCTAGTCAGAGCCTTGTAGCATTAAAGAATAATGGCTCTAAATAGTCCTGGTCTCATCTGAGTCACACCCTGCAAATATTTCAGACCATTCTCTCACATCTACCCCAGCCCAGTCACCTCAGGATTGAAATCCAAATGCACTTCAGCCATCACCAATACCTCTTCCTGTCAGGTGACCCTGAAAAAAGGTTCTGTGGTCACAAAAGTTTGGAATGTGCCACATATTCCATTTTAGGTTTTCACAGTGTATGTCAGTATCTCCAAAGCTCTGCGAAGTCCTACACCAAGGATGAAGTGAGTTTATTTGACTCAACATTTCCCAAACTTACAAGAAGACTCACTCATCTTCCATAGAGTACCTATTGCTACCCCAAACAACTGGTACTCAGTGTTCCACAGAAGTGCCCGGAAGATGAATGAGAGCAACACTGGGCTGTAAGTCTCAGGTTCATATCAGATGTCAGAATCTCAAGTGTAGCAGGGTAAAAATATTGACTAAAGACCTATCAATGGCAAGATCCAATTTTGCAGCAAATTAAAGGGTTTTGATGAAGTTTAAAGAATCCTTTTGCAAATAAACGTGACACATGTTGCAAGTCTGTTCTAAAAGGAAAGAACAAGAGTGGAAGAATAGAAGCTACTCCCCACCCATCATCATTGCCTCCTTTTACTTTGGGGAGGATTCTCAAGGGAGTCAACTCTAGATAAAAGAAATTGCTAGAACTGTATCTGATTACTAAGTCTCCCATCTTCAGATGGGGAAACTGAGGCCCAGAGACCAGCACTGACTAAAGAGATCCTTCTAATTGGGCATCGGAAGGACTAAAATTAATATCCAGGTCTCCTGACTGGCTCTTTGCCCACTGCTACCCCATGCAATCTAAACCTTAGCTTGGTTGACTATCTGTCTGCAGGCAAAAGGAACAAGAAACAATAAAGAAAGAAAAACAAAGACGATGAACCAAATTCACAATTAAGCTATGTGGTTCACCCCAAACTAGGGGGCTCGCAGGAGGCAGCCCTGACTTAGGAGCAATGGAGTGCCACCTTGCTCTTCCCCAACCCTCAGGGGGCAATCAGCACGCTAAACTGAACCGCTCATTTGCAAAAGATTGGGTTGGTAGGGGAAGAGCACAGATGAAGGTAAATTAAGCCAGCCCTATTTTCTCTGGCTCTTTCTAAAATTCTTTAGCTAAAAATAGACTTCAAATAACAGCGTCAGCTGCTAATCTAAATGTCTTCTACCCGTCCTGGCCCACCAGCCTATTTCCAGAATGCTTTGGTCTACAGAGTGAGAATGGAGAAGAGATAGAAGTTTGCTTAAAATTAGAAGTGCTAGATTTTAGAGGTGGCATAAACTTGAGACCATGTGGCTAAGGGGGCAAGGACTGTGGATAGATAGAGGTCTTAACTCTAATGATGAGGTCCGAACAGGTTAACTGTCCTGCCTAGAGTCACTTATGAGGAGGAAGGAAGAGGCTGTCTTCTGCCCCCAACACAAAGCATCTATCCTTCCTAAGGAGGGTATCTTTTCACAAGCCAGTGGTGCCAACCACAAACACACAACTAGAAAAGGGAGGGATCACTCTGACCTTTGCAATTCTCTCGATGCCAAGTCTAGCATACCTTAGAAGTTGACTGTAATTGTCAAGAGACCCCCACCCCAAGGTGTCCATGGCACTGATAGGCATTATACCTGATGTGACATAGTAAAACACTTGAGTAACATTTTGACATAGGCTTAATAAGATGAGCCATGGAGTTGGACTGTCCAGGTTCAAATCCCATCTCCACCACTTGATAACTAATGGCTTACTTAACTTCCCTAAGCCTTAATTTCCTCATCAGTGAAATGAGAACATGCTATGCAGCTGTTACAAAACTTGCATGAGAGCCATACCAAATATTTAGCATAGTGCCTGGCAGGAACTAAGTGGTCAATGAATGTTGGCTAATATTAGTCATACTCTCCATTTTTCTACAATTCCTTATAAAGATTTTCTCTTGAATATTCGCAATATTAAGTACTCCTTCTATCCTATGGAAGCCTAGACAAACGGTCCCAAAATTGATTGATATTTTTTGCCCCTACCAAAATAAAAGGCACTTATGTAACTTTATTTGATTAGTAACTGCAGTTACTACTACTGTTGTTGTTACTACTATCTGCACTGTACCACCAGGATTACTCTGCATGGTTTTTCTTTCCTCCTCTTTCTGTTCTTCCCTCTCTCGGAATCCCATTTGCTCTCTCATTAACGTGGGCTTTTATTTCCTTTGTAAAAATGTACATTGTAGTTCAAATCTCATCTCTAGCACTATTGGGCTGTGTGATGTTGGAGAAGTTTCATAACTTCTCTGACACTCAGTAAGTTCATACATAAAATAAGGATAGTAAAAGTATCTAACACAGGGCTATGATGAGGAATAAATAAAACAATATTCATAAAGTGCCTATACATAATAAATGCTTAATAATTCTGAGCTATTTCTTAATTTCTCACCATTATGCAATTACAATAGATTTGGGACTTGAGGCAGTACCAAATTATCTCCCTGCAGTAAAAGGGAGAAAAAAAAAAAACCACATCTGTCAAAGAGGCTGTATGAAAATCTAAATACATAGTTTGTAATATTAATAAAAAGTTCACTTCTGCGAGGTTCATTTTTCTCAACTATCATGATGACAACAGCCTAAACCAAACTCCTCTATCCGGACACCCAACTCCTGACACTGCTCCATGAGTTTGGGAAACTGCACTATAGGTTTCCACCAGGCAAGAGTCACAGCTGATTTATGACACAGCCACAAAGGTGAGCAGTTGGGAAGAAGCGGGTGGGCGAAGGAGGAGCATGCATTCTCACTCCCACATCCTAGCTGGACCCACCCAGACTCTCTGTGAGGGCTTCTGGCATATTCCAGGCAGGGAGAGGAGGACAAAGGTAATGGGTTTTCCTTTAGATGACCTGCATCTATTTGGTTATATGAAAACAGGTTCTTTAAAGCAATTTGAATGAATCTAAGTTAGAATTTAACCTCCGTTACCTGTTTGCAAAAGAGGGCAAGAAAGTGGGGAAACTGAGAAGAAACCGGGTGACCCTGACTAGAAACAGAGTGGAGGTGCATATTAATGATTTCCTGGTGGGTCAAAGTCCTTGCTCCACATCCAGTGCAGTGCACTTGGGCTAAGACGGGCACAAGATTTTACAGAAAGCTTCAGACGAACCTGCCTTGTTCTCAGAGGGTCAGTAAGACTTACTGCGAACTCCGAGCTCCCCTTCTCAGACTTCCACTGATCGCAATGGCACAGAGCAAGAAGCCCATTTTGTGTTTAGTCTTCCCCTCTGCCCATTTTCATAATAAGTGACAGGATGATGGACAGGAAGGAGTGACTATAACAGCCACAAGACCCGAGAGAGGTTGTGTGGGTGAAAGCAGCTGTCTTCAGCTGGGATGAAGACACAAGGTTGGCAGCAAAATATGCCCTGTATGTGATGCTTCTGAGTTTACAGCCCGATGTTCCCATGAAGAATGGGGTGCGGTCAGCAGGGGGAGCTCAGTTCACCTTTCCTGCCTGGGATGTTCCAATGTGGACAACCATCAGCCTGGTAGACTGAGGGGCCCGTCCCTGATTCAGCTTGACCAAAGCTTTGATTCTCTGGCCAAGCGCTCACGGCTTGTTGGCTGGGAAATACAATGGCAGAGGCAGCCCGCGCTGGCACGGGGCTGGCCTGAGTGGTCACTGGCAGTGAACCGAAGGCTTAGAGAGGAGGACAGGCTCTGCTTTGGAAAGATATATGTGCTCAACGACCACAGTCTTAACTCTGCTTATCTCTACGGCCCCTCTAAAGAGAAAGCACAAATAAAGCATCTAGATGGGCTAAATAGGAGTGCCATGGGAGGACAAATAGACACGGAAATTTAAATTCTGAGTTCTAGCTCCAGTTCTGCTCCTGACGTCTTTGTGTGGCCACATTCATATCACGTTCACTCCTGGGGCTCTGGGTGGCTGCTTGCATGTTATGTAACTATGTGTCTCTAAGCCTCAGTCTCCTTATCAAGACAGACACATGCTACGAGGCTGTACCTCACGGTGCAGAGAGAAGACTGACGTGAGCTAAGTCAAGAGCCCAGCACAGTGCCTGGCCTCTGTCAAGTTTAGCAATTCATATGAGGACTTGTAAAGCAAGTGGGACGAATGGGCTCTATGATACCATGTGGCCCTAATGTCGTTTTTGTCCTTCACTCTGTGGAGGTGTAACAGAAGGGGTTCTAGGCATGCTGGCTAAGAAACCGAGGCTCAGAATTTAGAAAACACAGGCCAGCTTGCCAGGGCCTCTGTGGAATGGTGATGTTTACACTTCGTAATCTTGAGCTCACTTGATCATTGCCAGTTCAGTCTACTGGCAGGTGAAAACAGTGATGACAGCGTTTGTACAAACAGAACATAGTCATTTTCATACGGCTGCAGTCACATGCTGAGGTGCTGGGGACCTGTCAATTCCTAGAGCTGGAAAGAGCCCTGGGTGGTTCTAGGTTCCCCTGACGAGCCACTCAATTGCTCATGAAGAGTCACTGAATAAGTCAAGAACCGCCTACACCTAGATTATTACTGTCATTTGAATGGTGTTCCTTGAAGATGGGCCTACAGTATACACCATCTACAAATATTCAATTACTACCTTGCTAGAGTTTGAATTAAGCTTTTCCTATATATTTTGTGACTTTGCATCTCCATTCCAATTCCCAATATACAATAGGACCTCCACGCCATGGCAAAGCCAACAGGACAAATGACCAAACAAAAACTCTCCTGGTGCTTATTGGCCGGAGGATGGAAGTCATTCCAGGAGAAAGTGTTGCCTCCTTGTAAACCCTACCTATCTTTCCTAGTTTCCCAGAGTTCTATAGACTGGTGCGGTCCCACCCAGAGTGGCACCACTCAATTCTACACACTCTATGAGAAATTCAAGTGTAGACAGTATCCTCAACTAGACCAAGCTATTAGATATTAATGTTCAGACAACACCTACCTCACTCCAGACCAGCATGGTACCGAATATGACCTGTAACCCATCAAAGAAATTGTCCCCTATGATGATCACAGTCGCGCCTCCCGTGGTCCATCCTTCACTCGGGCTGATGGCTTTGATACAGGGAGTAGCTGCTTTTCAACACACATGAAAAAGAGAAGGAGTCTGCTGTTAGAACCAAACTTTAATGATGGAAGACTTGAGAAAAAGAAAAAAATCTTTTATCTTTTCACTAACAGAAAATCCCTCAAGATCTCAGCATTTCTTAGCCGCATTAGGACCTGAAATCTAAGGGTGTGATTTCAGTTTCTAAAAGCATTCTTTTCATTCTTTCTGTTGAGGTACATGTATTTTACCCAAATCGTTTTTGACCCTAAAATCTTATGAAATAAATCACAGAAGCAAAATTTAATTTACGAAATGCTAAAGATTATAAAAAAATGAAAAATGGGTGACTTTTTGGAACACACCAGAGACCTTATAGAACTCCTTCCTAATTAAACATATCGTGAAAAGAAAGCCCGTCGACTTTCAGA
Organism: Lyroderma lyra; assembly: GCA_004026885.1. Lineage (NCBI taxonomy): Eukaryota > Metazoa > Chordata > Mammalia > Chiroptera > Megadermatidae > Lyroderma > Lyroderma lyra. Next base: position 522,410 of record PVJL010000105.1, on the reverse strand, counting down.
TTCTGTCCAATGGGAAGCACGAGTGAGAGGAGGCGTGAGCAGGAAATCATTCTTGCTCCATGCCTCCTGTCTGTAACACTAACACAGAACATTCCTTATCAAAATCATTAAGATTTTTTCATTAAATGTCGTGGATATCATTTTATAGATGCGAAGAATGCAGGTCGCTCGGGGTGAGTTATGTAACCAAACAGCTGAGTCAGGGCTGAACCACAGAGTCCCATGACCTTTGTTTTGTTGTCATTGCCAGGCATAAAACCCTAGAACTGACTTTTTCAAAATTTCATATCTCTTCTTTTTCCATTATAAATGGCCCTTGGAGCCGAGAAATAATTTGCAAATACTGTAATTCCAAACAGACTGGAGGTGGTTAGCTCAATGAGCATGGTGTACTTTCAACACAATTGCTGGGCACAAATGTAATTGTAGGATTATGTTGTTGAAATATCTCAGAGGGCACCTTCCTTTCACTGAGGTTTTTAACTCCACACTGCCATGTGGCTTTTCTCGTGATTACTTTTATGAACAGGAACAAAGCAAAATTCTGAAGTAAGGAATGTATCGTGCAAGGAGAGAAAAATGAGACCCTCCCCTTTAATAAAAAGTTTATTAAGTATCCAAGACTGATTTTCCAAGTATTGAAGCCAAAGAGTGCACCAGTTAATTTTAATGGGAAAAAAAAAACTGGCAAAAACTATTGGACTTTGTCAAATTTGGCAAAATGTCATGCTTTAACTTTTGCAAGAAGAAAAGAAAATATTAAGCCCAGCCCAGTGGGACCATTGCTCACGTGCCACCACACAAACAAGTAGAATCGGTTTGATTTTGATTCAAATTAATCTTATAAAATTGCACAGAGAAATTAGGAAATATCCAAACTAAACATTTCATGTTGGCTGAACTCATTGTAATGTATTTACAACTAAAACAGGGTAGTTTCAGATGCCTTTTCGCTCTTCCACTTTCTCCCAAAAACAAAATAATTAATCAAAAAAATATAAGTGATTCATGACTTGAAAATTCTTGTCCAATTTTTAATTCACATAAAGGCTGTGATCAAAGTTCCACCGGCATAGGACTTTTTCTTAAACATTTTTCTTTAATAGTAAGGTTGAAATGGATAATCTGGTACCTCCAAACCAATGGTCGTATATGACATATGATTTCAAGCAATTTATAAGAGAAATAAGCTACACTTAACCACTGTGTTTAATTCTTAAAATAAAAGCAGTTTGGAAACATTCTGGCTAATGTCTTAAAATCTTAATTCTTAATTGCTAGCTCAGTGTATTTAGTTGCTAGAGTGGAGCAGAAAAGGTGCTGCTATATCCCTGGATACTTGGGAGAAGAACAGGATATTGGATTAAGTGAACTGGCCTTGAAAGATTCCTTCCTGATGGCCACATTGTGGCATCTAATGGGATCACTCAACACCAACCTTGGGATTATTACCCTCCAAAACCACAAAACAGTCTCAGTGTTTCTATCTGCATTATCTTGGGAATTTCTTTTTATTTTTTACATTTTATTTCTTTTAACCACACCAGTATATTTCTTTAGGTAAGTATGGTCGCCTTGGGGCTTTCTCATCAGTGCAGAGAAGAAAGCAGAAGAATATAGGGGTGTATCTTTTGAGTGGGTCTCCTACAGGAGAGGTGTTACAATAGCATAGCCAAGGCCTGCTGGTTTTAGACTTGAACCCATCCCTCTTCTCTCTATTTGTTATTTGTAGGCTACAGAAGGCATGGAAGTATACATGCATGTGCGTGTGTGTGTGTGTGTGTGTGTGTGCGCGCGCGCGCGTGCATGCGTGTGTCTGTGTTTTCCAACATTTCCTAAGGAAAATGAGGTTTCTAAATTTTGTGAGCAACTGTGCAGTAACAAAGCCACAGGGCAACTATTCAGAAGAAAGAAAGAACACCAAGCTTCCACAGAACCTGGTGAAGAGACAGAATGTGGCACTGTCTTCATTTATCTGAGAAAAAAAGCATTGACAAGAGGGACACACCTCTTCGTCCATCCAACATCTGTACTCAATGCCATCCCCTATCCCTGCTTAGAGACTCTATGCCATTCTTAGAACAGGTAAGTCACGCAGGCTTTTCTGAGTTTAGACCTCACTGGGTTCTGAAGGTCTCCTATGCATCTGTATGTCACAGCAGCCTTGAGAGGAAGCTCTATGGTACTTCCCCACTGGGAAGTGTGGAAAATACATAAAGGAATCACACGCTGTCCCATTGAGAGTGAGATACTCAAGGATGCTAAGTATCTAGTAATGCATGGGATAGACCCCCAACACGAAGAACTCTAAAATGTCAGTTGTGCAAGGCAGAAAACACTGTTCTAGCTAAAGGCATCAGGCCCAAGAGCAGCTGTTAAGAACTCACAGGTCCATACAGGCCAAGTCACAAAACACCAAAGAATAAAGCAACTCTGGGTATCTGAAGAAGCCTGAGATGCATGGCCATTGACACTCAGAACTGGGGAAGCAACGGAAAATGACAGGACACTGGGGGACTGCTGGACGCCACGCCCCACTGCTGCCCAGCTCCGCCTGTTGGCAACGCCACGCAGCGGGTGCCCAGTGTGGTCTGTCTTCTGATCTGTCAGAGGAAGACGGGAACCCAGATTTTTATGTGAAATTTCCCAATCTTCAAATGTTGGCAACTCATTCAGTATATTTTTTTATATGTGCTGGTTAAATAAAATGTTTATGGGTCAATTTAACTCGTAAAGTTACCCTAGTCACAAACAAACTTGCAATATTAAATACAGCCCAGGAAATATTTGCAAATATGCCCAAAACTACAGGTACCCAAGTGTCCACAGCAGCTCGCCAGTGAAGTCTCTTAAGAATCTAGGTGCCCCCAACAAGAGAGTGGTGAAATAAGCATGGTACATCCATACCACAGAATATAAGGAGTGTCATTAGAATGGATGAAAAACATTCTATAAACTGACACGGGAAGATGTCAAAATACGTTAGCAAAAAAAGCAATTTGTAGTCTAGAGAATAGTGTGACCTTGTTTATTTTTAAAAAATGGTGTGTATATATATGAGACTGTATGTGCACAGGAGTGTGTGTGTGGATGTGGCGGGGGTGGGGGGGAATGACATGTGAACAGATGCTGGGCAAAGGCCTGGCACTACTGCTCTCAGTGGGTCCATGTGAAAAAGAAATGTGACTACAGTGGGTGGACAGAGAAGGGAGACCATTAAATTTTACTCCATAGGTATCTGTAGAGTTTGAATATTTTCCATGAATACACATTAAGGTAATACATTATAAACATAAAAAATTAAGTAACAGCAGATGACTTAATTCTGTGAGAGCCAAGGTACTTTTCAAAGCAAATTGATAATAAAAAGCCCGGCTGTGCTGACTAACAGAGGCTGCGCCCCTCCTTCTCACCTTCTTTTGGGTAAGTTTTCTCTGAGAGAGCTCAGACAGCATCTGAAATAGCCAAAGACTTGTTTTCCTTTCATTCAGGATATTCAGAGAGGCACAGACAGAAGACAAGGAGAGATAGGTTTTAATACTGTCACGGTGGAAGTATTCAGTTCAATTTGACAGGGAAAAGATTATAAAAGAATTCAATCCAGTCCATGAGTGTAACAATTAATATACAATTCTACCTCCAAGAAACTATTTTGAAATGGGGAAGCGGAGGGGGGTTGAACAAAAACCACTTCTATTAGCCAAATCTTGATGTAATTATTAATAAAAGATTCTCTCTTCCTGACCAGTGAATTTTCACACTCTGAGTATCCACAAGGACAGCAAGCCAGTTCCTGGTTGTAAACCTCATTAAAAAATGAAAGTTTGGAGTATTTTTATTTTTGCCTTTTTTTTTTTAACTTCTCCCCCCACCCCCAGCAGCCACCAGAGTAGAGATTTTTCCTTCCTTCAAACTGTGACAAAGACGTGATTACCCCACCACAGTTTAGCATAATGGCTCTGAAATGCTCATGGCACATTGCAGAGTTAGAGTGGAAATTATGAGGTAGCTTCTCTTTGTTATAATAATGATCACTCCACAAATAAAAGCTCTTCTCCCAAAGGTACTGCAAGGCACAAAATGCTAATTCTGAAGATTATGTGTGCGCTTTTATTAAATATTACTATGCCCTGTCTGTTTGAGGGCTCCTCTGCTCTGATTGTTTTATGAGTGCCATGTTAATGTCATTCCCATCTTGCTAGCAGCAGGCACACATTTTAGTGTTTGTATGAGAGTTGATCAAAGGCCACGTGCTGGGGGAATTGCTGAGAAAACACGGACAAGCGATAAAAATCTAACAGATTAATTGGTTTAAATTTCATTTCAGGGTGTTGAACTTTGGCTCAGGACTCTAATACTACACTGTGAGTCAGGGCCTAATTACCAGATTTCCAATTTGCTTCTGAACAACGGTTGTGGTGAGGGAAAGAGGGAAGGATGAGGGGGAAGAAAAAAGAAAGAAATCATTCAGCCTTCGGTACATATTTAACAACTAATGTTCTGTGTGCAGACAACTGCAGCAGGGGACACAGATGTCACCTGCTCTACCTCCAGAGTGCTTATATTTCCTCCCAATAGCCATGGAAGGCAGAGGACGTCTCAGATGCCGTAGCAGTTTAAAATTTTCTAATTTACGAACCAATGTCACAAGATCCGAGTGCCTACTCACTGGCATGAGAAGCATCAGCCTCCTTATTAGCAAGGTGAATTTATAAGCTGGAATCACCCCTCAGCCTCCAATAGAAATGATCTATTTCATTGATAGCAAGCAAGGGCCAGGAGAGCCATGTTTACCTCGGGCTTTATGGGTGGCCTTGGGAATAAGGGTTAATTGAGCTCAGAGGTGCCTGCCCATTGAGGTGAATTAGTGGTGTGTGCAGCTATCAGCAGGGGCCTCGGGCTGCTCTTACTTTGGCCTCTGAAATCTCTTTGTGCTGTGATCAATACCTCACTTGTTTGGGGTAACTGCATAGATGATCAGGGTTCAGCATTTATCACCTTTTATCCCCAAAATGAGGCTTTCCCAACCGTTGATGTCCCATTACGGAAGTCTAATTAGAGATGCACTGTTTGGCTTTTTTCTCCATTCCTGTATTTATATTCACTGGAGAAACAACACTCAATCAGTTGGTAAAATGCACAAATTTAGAACTGTTCTAATCCTATTCTAAATCTCTCGAAATTCCAATAAAGTAGATATAAGGTTATTTCCCATTTCTGTGGGGTACAGGGTATGGAAAAGATGTGAACAACTCCCATTCCAGCTTTCTATTCCAGCTTTCTATTCACCAGAGCTCTCTATTAAGGAGCATTTCTGGTGCTTCCAACGGATATGAAGATGCCGGGCACCAGTCTGCACTGACTTCTGAGTAAACAAAGAAAGATGCAATGCTATTGAGTAGATTTTAACATTCGGAGTGTTACAGCATTTGAATATGGCCACGAGCTCCAGCTACTTCAATGCCACATCTACCGCTCAGTGTGACTTTGAGGCGGTCCCTTGCCCCATCTAAGCAGGAGGTTCCACGTGGGTGCCCACCTCAGAGACTTCTGGCACAAGAAGAAAGTATCTACTTGTGCTTTGTTATTTTCCTCTGTGCCAGGCACACAGCACGCTCATAAATCGTAATAATTAGCATTATCATCTCTTCCCCATTAACCAGAATTTATTTATTTACTACAATACCCTATAGTCCCATCATTCTGGAATATGTCGTTTATTGTAAAACTTTCCTAGGAACTTCCACTCCCGCAGCCTGCTAACGGAGCCAGCTAAATTTACTGAGGAGGTGGATTTGGCATCAGTCCTTCCAAAGTAGAATGTTTTTTTAAGGATCTCATTTGCCTGGAATGAATATTAATGGCAATCCTTTCAGAAATGAGGAATTGACTTTAGTGTTACTGTCCCAAGTTTTTGAGACTTGGCAGAAAATGTTGCGAAACCCATGAGCTCAGCTCATTTCTCCGGGACACTTGTGACCCCATAAAATCCCAGGCCTTTCTCCCTTGCATCTACTTGGTTTTGGTGAGGTTGTGCTGGGGAGCAAGCCTGTTCTAGAGACTGATGGGGACACCAAGTACCTTCATTCGATTCAGCACACAGATGGCCTGCTCTTCCTGTTAAATAGGAACCATTGTTTTTGCTGGTTTGGTTTTGTTTTCTTTTTTCTTTTTTTTTTTTTTTTTTTTTTCCAGTAAAATGACTTTCCTGATTGCACACAGCTCAGCCACACCAACACCTGTGTTCTTCGTCCCTGACAACTAGCCACTGTGGGCCAGGAAGGAGGACACACGGGGCTCGCTCAGTGGGAAGGCTGGCCCTCCGTATTTTCACCAGGTACAGGAGGGCCAGTCGTCTATTCTGGGTTCCCCCACCCTCCAACTGGAAACCTTAGAAACCTTAGCAACATGCCCGACCTGAGCCCCAGCACTTACAGGGGAGAACGTCACATTCAGGACTCCTAGTCAGCCAGGAGGCAAACTGAGAGGTCCCCCCGAGTGTGGCAGTCTGTGCAGTACTCATGCCCTTGCTTTAACTCGAGTTACCAGACTTATTTCTGCCTGCCTTTAGTTTTTTCAGTAATTGCTTTATGCAGCTAAGCACGTTCTTGTTTATTAGGGTTTTTCTTCGGTTTGGTTTGGTTTTGTTACTGGTCTGCATTTATTGCCCCATACACCAGCATATCTAGAAACTCCTTGGCAAAGAATCATACATTATATATGCAAAGAGCCCCTCTCTCTCCCTCTCTCGCTCTCTCTCCGTGTGTGTGTGTGTGTGTGTGTGTGTGTGTGTGTGTGTGATGTGTTTGTCATTTTGAAGAGAAATGTAACCCATGATATAGAGATTTCTCAACACCAGATGCAATTAAATCTATTAAATATTAAATGAGCAGATCGAGAATTTCAAGTGTTTTTCATCCTTTATTCCAAAGTGACTTCATTTGGCAAGAAAGCCCTTTGCTTTGACAGCACTAATGGCTCTCACAGAAAAAGAGAAAAGGGGAAATTCCTGGTCACTAGATGGAAAAGTAGATCCCATCTACATTAAGGCAGAGTTAACCTGGTGGGGCTGTCGAGGTGTACCTAAAATTAGCGCAATAGCTCAGTCCCAAACTATGCCATTTGCTAAATATAGCCCAAGCCTAAATTGAATCTACTTCCTGTTTATTTCGTAGCTTTCTTATTCTAGTGCAAATTAGCGAAATTCCTCAGCCATTCGTGGACGAAGCATCTGAGCAAGGGAAAAACACAAATCCTGGTGCAACTGTTGTAACCTGAACATCCCAGACCCAGCACTTCTGGATTTCTGAGCTTGCCTATCTGAGATCCAGAACTCTACACAGGTTCACTACACATGGTTATTTAACAATTAAGCAGTGAAAATCTTGACGTTTCGATGTACCTGTAACTTCTAAATTGGCACCTGAAAGAACTGTTGAAGTCTTTATGATTTAATAACATACAACACAGTATTGTTTCATAACCATCACTTCAGAAACTCAGAATTTTACAACACAAGGAAATGAGAATGTACCGTTTTCTACTTCACGTTTGATCTGCCAAATCCAAAATTAAAATGTACAAAATATTAATCCTAGGCAGCTAATGGCAAATATTACCATCAGCTTTCTTTCTTTTTTTTTTTTCTCTTGTTCCATGATGTCAGCCACATCATTGCAAAGCAATAGGGAAAAATTATCATGGAGGGTGGGACAATCCTAAAAATAAATTATTCATGGACCCAATTGTAATATTTGTTACAACAATAGAAAGTTCACTTCCCTCTGATTATACAATAAACAAACAACTCTTTTTCTTCCTGACAAGAAGAACGTTCATGCACAAAATTATTTTTAGCCCAATTCTCCTTATTATCCTGTTGTAAGAAAAGTTCTAGAGGTGAAAGCCAAGGAAGAGAAATGAAAGAACTTCCCCTAAATGGACATCCAATAGTGTCTGAAGAGGAAACAATTTTTAGGTTTAAAACAAAACAAAACATGTCATTCCTTCTTCAAGGAATACTCAACTCCTTTTCAAGCAATCTTCCTGGGTTTGGAAAATCATAAAGGCAAATATGAGCAAGTCTAGTGGAAAATCTGTGACGTTAATCTTGGCTGGAGCCGTATTTTTAACAGGCCCTGAATGTGTGTGCCGGATTACCCAGATGGTCATACAGGAATCGGCCTGATAGGATTAAACCTTTATGCTGAACTCTGCTCCATCTGTTCCCCAAGGTTTGTCTTTCCTTATCTGAATATAAATTTTTAGCCTCCTTATGTCTGGGAGCTGAACTAAATTCAGCATTAAAAACACAGATGCATGCAGATAATTTAACATTTCATTAGCTAGTCTCAGTTGCTTTCAGCTCGGTCTTTCTTCTAGAAAACATTTTTGTGAAGATTTTTCCTAAGAAGGAATTTGAAAGTAGGTAGAATTTACTTTTGTTGTTGTTGTTGCTAGAGGGCTTTGTCTCCCTCCTCCTATTGAATGCTAGGACTCACTCTCTGCACTGTCTGTCCTAAGAGGGGTTCCATCAGTGTTTGCCCATAAGATAGAAAAGGGAGAGTTGGGATATGCTCTGCAGAATCTGACGATAAGAATTGATGATACAGAATTCCAATAGGATGAATGATCCAAGCACAATATATTCATGTGTGTTTTGTTCTTTTTTATTTCCATTACAAGAGGATTGGTATTAATCATCATTTGATAAAATTAGCTGCAATAGCAATTTCTAACATTTTTATTAGATTTTCTATGGTTTTAAGGAGGTTTTTGGGGTGGGGGTGTAGTGAAATTCAGAGCTTCATCTTGAATGAAACAGGCTGACATCTATTTTGCTTTTCTGTGCATATATCCCCAGAAGCAGTGACGCTATTTATTAGCTGGAAAAGTTGGCTTGGGGCAAGTTTCAGGACAGAGGCCAATAGGCCAGAGACTGGTAGATGGTTCTGGGGTTTCCAACCCTGTGACCAAAGGAGGAAGGGAGGGCTCTGACTGCTGGGGCTCTGTAAAGCAGGTCAGTGTCAGAACTTGCAGGCAAACAACATGCAAATGAATGAATGGGTTGTAAGAAAGAGGTATCTTTTAGGATCCCATTTTGTGGCTGGTTTATAGCAATGTCATCATTAGATGTGACCTATTTAGGATTGTGATGGAAACCCCAAGAGATGTCAGCCCACAGAGCCTGGGCTCTAAGCATACCAGATCCCTCCAGCAGTCTGGCAGGTCTCCCTCAGTTTGCCATAGCCCCCTTGGTAACACTGGCTCTTGGCCCTGCACTATCACAAATGGTAGGGTCAAGCAACTAATAAAAAAATTTAGGCTTCCCCACACACAGGTCCAATGATTTACACAGTGCCCTTAGCTGGACAGTAGGGGCAGAGAGCAGTGAAACTGCCTATTCAAGCAGCGGATGAATTATTCTCATTGACAGGAATGTATGGCTTTGGCTCCTTAAATTGACAAGAATTCTGGTTGGGTGACAAGGGGTGGTTGCCTTTCTGGAAGTAGGTGATCCTGCGGGTGAAGCTCAGTCTAAGCAATCTCTTGTAAAACAAACGTGCTCACTCACACAGACCCGGCGTCTATTCTCCACATTTTATTCTAAACAAGGACACCTTGACCAGATGTTCAGTCCCACTACTTAAATCTGCTTTGCCCAACACAGCGGCCACTAGTTACATGCAACTACTAAAATTTAATTTTTAATTAATTAAAAATGTTTTAAAAAGAAGTTATTTTCTCCATTATAAGAGCTACCTCCAGGTGACCAGCAACTATCATATTGGACAGCACAGAGAAAGAGCATTTCCTTTGTTCCCAGAAGTTCCACTGGACAGCACTAACCTAAGGATTAAGTTTAAATACCCGAGCCCGTAATTGATAAGGAATGATCAGAGCTACCATGTATGTGTTGCTCTCCAGATGCCAGGAACTCTGCTAGGAATAATCACTGTCTAATATCTCCAACAATGATCACAAAACCAGATTCTCATAGGGCCAGGCTGGAAGATGAATAACTAATATGGGCGGGGAGCAACACAATGGGAGAGTGGCTAACCACAGAGTATACGAGTATGTCCCATCCAAAAGGGACACAACTTCTCAGTGTGACTTAATTGTTTCCATTTGAGAATGTAGGTCCAGCACCATCAGCCCTTCTGGATATAAACAGAATTTATAAATCCAGATTTTCATATAAAATCTCTTTATCTTTAATTGTAAAGCAACAAATACGAGGACTGACAATTAAATTCATGAACTCATCCTGAATGTCAATCACTATGGTCACCTTCAAAGTACTCCCCTGGGGAAGCTATATACTGATGCCTGCACCTACTCCACCCTTCAAAGCAATTCTGGAACTCTTTTTCTGGAGTGGCCATCAGAGCTGCTGTTGTTTGACCCGTGGTGTCCTGAATGTCATCAAAATGTCTTCCTTTCAATATTTCCTTTATCTTTGGATAAAGAAAAAAGTCATTGAGGGCCAAATCAGGTGAGCAGAGAGAGTGTTCCAATGAGGTTGTTTACTGGCTAAAAATTCCCTCACAAACAGTGTCACGTGAGCTAGTACATTGTTGTGATGCAAGAGTCATGGTTGTTGGTGAAAAGTTCAGGTCATTTACATCTAACTTTTCATGCAGTCTTTTCACCACTTCCAAATAGTAAACTTGGTTGGTTGTCCAGTTAGTACAAATTCATAATGAACAATCCCTCTGATATCAAAATAGGTTAGCAACATCGGTTTGACTCTTGATTTGGACTAATGAAACGTTTTTGGTTGTGGAAAATTCGCTGACTTCCATTGTGCACTTTGACACTTTGTTTCAGGGTCCTATTGGTACGCCCACATTTCATCACCAGTGATAACGGCCCAAAACACTGTCTTGTCTCTCCAAAAGGTCTTGGCAAATGTTGACTCTCTTTTGCTTTTGTTTATCAGTGAGATCTTTTAGGATCATTTTTGCACAAACCTCTTTCAGTTAAGATTTTCCTGTTTCTCTATCAATGTTTACTTGGTCTGCTATGCTTCTCACAGTCAGCCAATGATTTTGATGCACAATTTGACAAATTTTTGCAATATTTTCATCAATTCTGCTCGTTACTGGCTGCCCTGACTTCTCTTTATCAGTGATGCTTTCTCTCCTCCCAGAAAAATGTATAATCCATTTGTACACTGCCATTTTCTTCATGGCATTATCCCCATAAACTTGGACTAACATGTCCCTGATTTTACTTCCATTCTTCCTCTAATTCAATGGTTCCCAATCTTTCTCCACTTATGTACCCCTTTTAAACCCATTTCTATAAACTGTATCTCTTGTTTTTAAAACTGATGTGTTTAAATACTGACACTTTTGTTCAGTGCCTATCTTAATGTAAAATAGTGGAAATGAGGTAATAAGTTACAAAAGAAAAATTACTACACTAAAAGTACAAACCACAGATTTAATTTTATAATATTTGTAACACAGTTAAATATTGATAATGATGATCAAGTATTTAACAAACTTTTAATTTATTATTAATAATATTTGTTTCCTCTGAAAAGTCTGTAATAATTGTTATGCAGATCACTAGACCACTGAAACACTGTTAAGCTTGCTTTGATGCACTTAGTTTCTTGAAATCAGGCTCAAAAGATGCAAGATACAGTCTTAAATCCAGACTTGCATTAAGTTTATTGCAGTACTTATTTTTTACAAAAGTGTAAGGAGAAAAAACTTTCTCCATTGGTTCAGTATTAGTAAATGGCAAGAGGTATTTGAGTGTCCTCTCACTGAGCTGTTCATGTTGCTCACTGACATCTACCCAGAAGGTAATAAGATCTTCTATTTTAAAATCAGAATTTATAGAAGAATTGGTTGAAAGTTCAATTAACTGTTCTTTTTCATTGACAGTTTAGCTTCTTTGAAGAAGTCTTCGTTGAAGGGATCTGCAATCCAGTTGTTTTCTTTTCCAGGTTCAGGAAAGTACTTATAAAAGGACACTTGAAGACCTTCCAAGTGACTTACAATATTCTCTTTCACATTTAGGTGCAAGTCATTCTCAGATAAGAAGTTGTACAGAGTTCCAAAAACTTCAGGCTGACCTCTTTCAATACACACTTTCCAAAAGCCCAATTTTTTATCATTGACTCAATTTTGTCAGTAACTTTAAATATAGTGATTGAACTGTTTTGAACTCCCACATTGAGTTTATTTCTAGAAAAATATCTGATAAATATGCAAGACTTTGAAGTCAATCACTGTCCTGAAACTTTGGAGCCAGAGGGAAATGATGGTCTTCAAAAAAATACCTGGACTTCATGTCTAAGTTCAAACATCCATGTACGTACATCCTTTGCCACAAGACAGCCACCTGAACTCCGTGTGCAGAAGGAATATGCTATGAATGCTGTTCATTTCTTTACCTAGCGCTTTAAACAATCTGGAATTTCATGGTTGTGACTTAATAAAATTCACGACTTTTACAGCCTCCTCAAGAACATCTTTTAGTTCACTAGGAAGAGGCTTGGATGCAAGACCTTGTCTATGAATGCAGCAGTGACTCCATGGTTCACGGGCACTTACTTCTTGAATTTGGCCGTGTAGGCCTGTAAAACATCCTGACGTAGGCTTGCCTCCGTCAGTGCATACACCACAACAATTCAACCAACTAATGTCCTTTTCATTAAAAATATCTTCCCCTGTATGCTCTGTCAGTGGGTAACAAAGCAACAGGTTTTCCTCAATTTCATTTCCTGCCAAGTACCTCATAATGATGAGCAAAATAGATAAATCAGCAACATCTATACTTTCATTGACCTGGATGGAAAAGAATTTGGTTTTTCTAATTCTATCTACTACTACAGCTTCAACATCGATAAATTCAGGAAATGTCTGACGATTTTGAAGCTGTAGTAATAGATAGAATTAGAAAAAATAAATTCTTCTTCATCCAGGTGAATGAAAGTATAGATGTTGCAGATGGGTTCTTCCCCAAACATACAGAAAAGCAGTACCCTTAACACAAGGAGAAATTAAATCCTTAGCTGTGGTGTGGTTTTTACCACATTTAGCTATGCGATAAGCAATACGGTATGAAGCCTACCGCATTCTCAGTGTCTTTCCTGACACCAGGTATGAAGTAACCACTGGATGTTTTTCTAAGTACCAAAAATAATGTGTTTCTTTGTTTTTATACATAGGATCTTTAGTTTCAAAATGTCTCTCATGAGTAGTGAGAGTTTCATGTAACCAATGGATGGTATTTTTCCACACACAACACACAAAGGCTTAGGACAGTCACCATCCCCTACAAATGAAGACCCATATTTAACACACTCTTCAGAGTATTTCCTTTTCTTCTGTGTGGTATCTGAGGCACCACGCACCTTTTACTGTCACCGGTGTGGGTGTACACATAGCTGCAAACATGTGTTGAGAAGTACTTGGTTCTGTTTTTAACTACTGATCATAACTGATACACTTAAAAATCACTGACAATAATAATAATTAAAACTATGTTAAACATTAAATTTAAAAAACTACTTGAAAAGAATCATGATTTAAAAAATGCACTTACTTTTATGTAGTTGATAACTAAACTGATCAAATAGTCTGGCTACAGATGTATTCATATGCTTGGAGAAGTTCTAGAAACTGTGCATAATGATTAGTAGAAGAGCAGTTTGGGGGAGGGTTCATAGCCACGCCCTCACCATCATCATTTGCTCATGTGACCTAATTTCAAAGTGCCTCTATTAATGGTGATTTAAACTTAACATTTACTGTTCCATAACTAACATTTTGCATTTTTTGCTTTACTTGTTTTCTCGTCATTACTGATTATTTTTCACATACCCCTGAATGACCCAGCACGTATCCACAAGGGTACACGTATCACCACTTGGGAACTAATGCTCTAATCAAGCCCCAGCATTCGCATGACAGCACACAAAAACATGCAACAATAATAATGAAGCCACTCAGCAAGACACTGCCACACATCAACACAAACACAGCTGGGAGGCGCAGATACACCAAGTTTATGAAACCTTACCGAGTTGTTTGTACAGTGCTGCCAATGAAAGCATGGTGGCCAAGTACACGAACTTAATTGTCAGACCCTGTGTATAGTTTCTTTAAGCACCATGCAAACTAAACCTAAATATACTTTAGCTCTGAATTTAGTCCATGATCTGATCCCCTCCGTGTGCAACTTCTATACATCCTTAGAGGGCCAAGAATCATCTTCTATTTATTAATTTCTGCAACTACCTGACTAATACTGCCACTGACTCACCAAACAATACACACAAACCATAGCCACTGCCAGTTCTACTATTGCTTGTTCGATGCCTCTGTTAGAACAATGCAGAAGTCCCCAGCTAGGCTTCCTCCATTATGCAGATTTTCCACAAGCAGTTTGGGAGACAAGCTCCCTGCTCCTGAAGGATTTCTATCGTCATGGTGCAAGACAGCATAGATAGTGACTTTTTAAGGAAACTGTTTTGAATGTGAGCAGCATCTCAAAATCAGTCTTGCCCCACCTTTACTAATGCACAACTCCTGCTTTGTGCTTTTCAGAATAGTAATGCTTACATTTCTCTCCACGACCGAGGCTGCTACTGCTAATGTATTTGAGTGAACTTTTATTATTGAAAGCCTTATCATTTCGAGCCAGTTTCCTCTCCTCCCTGACACATTCAGTGATGCTGCACTCCAGTGTTTGTTATAGCCCAGATGTTTCCGTGGTGATGATCAGTGACGTCACGAGCACCGGAATGTGTATCATCGAATTCATCCAGACAGAGGAGCAAAGAAGAGTGGGAACTCCACTTTCATTTGAACTCCGTGAGGACTGACTCAGCTTCCTCAACAATTACTCTTTGGGGTCTGAGCTGTGCACTGGATTGCAAAGAGCAAACACTCACAGTGGACTTCTTGTGATTCACTTCATTATTGGATTTAATTATGGGCAAAGTCCCCTCCACATAGCAAAAGCCAGACTGACCTTCCTCAGATGCCAGCTTTCAAAACACCACTGCCCTGCTCAAATGCTTTCTGGTGTTTCCCCTTAGCCTACAGGACCGAGTCCCCCCTCGTGAGTCTGGCCAGTCTCCCTCCCCGTCTCATTCCACACCTCTCCCAGACTGGAGGCAGGACTCAGCAGCAGTAAGGCTCTGGCTTCAGGGGGCCTCGGCTCACATTCCAGCTTCACTGCTTAGGAGCTGGGGCAAATTACTTTTCTTAAGCCTCCGTTTTTACCACTTTAACTGGGACTAAGAAGAGAATCCACTGCATGAGGTTGCTGTGAGTTAATCTACATGTACAGAGCTCAGCACCGACAGTGCAATGAATAAATGCAAGATAGGATAAAGAGGAGGAAGATATGGAGGAGGTAGGTGAGGAAGAAGAAAATGAAGATGATGATGGCAGGCTCCCCAGATCCACTGTCTCCAAGCTTACTCTGCACATCCCCATGATTTCTTTTTTTAGGAAGTTTATACTACACACTTCCACCCAAAGAGGACCTGACCAAAAAGACTGGTCTTCTGTGTGAAGCTGTTTCTCCCCATCCCAGTCTACGAAGCACTAACCCTTCAGTGAACTTCCTCAGGTCTTTCCCTTTCATCTGTCACTTACTGCACTGTCCTTGAATGATTATCTTGATAAGAGTTTATGTGTATCACTGGAGATTTTATATATACACATACATATATATATATATATATATACACACACACACACATATACATATACATGTGTGTGTGTGTGTGTGTGTGTGTGTGTATGCAAATCAACCCAATTGTCAATGCATCCCTTGCACATAAGAACTTCATTCACTCATAAAGAGGACCAGACTCTGCACTTAACTAATACCTGACAGTGCCCTGGCACTGTTAAGTTTTCAAGGGGTTTGCCCATACATTATCTCAACTATTCTTAGTATCAACACTGGAAAATAGGTAAGCAGATATTATTCTCAATTCTACTTTACAAATGAGGTAACTGAAACTCAGAGACTCACTTGAACCTGACACTTTGAGAGTTCACATTGGTTGATGAAGTCAAATATTTAAAACACCCAAACTACCCTTCAATTTTGGTATTTATTTAAAATCTCTGCTCCGTTTGGCTAAAATGTTCACTTTAATTGTATAAATACAGCCAACATCCCATAAAAATCTTAGTTGTGCAATTCCTTATTCCCAAGATAGAGGGTGGATATTTATTAACTTTACAGAATATTACTACTCTATTTCCAAGTAAAGTTATTTTCCCCCTAAGACTCAGGACCATGTATGAATTATAGTAAAATCTCTTTCTACCTTCTTCTATTTCCAAGTTCAAAAATGGCATCCTAATATAATACTGCAGGTGCCAATTTAAACACAGGAACATTGAAAATACTGCCAGACTTCCAGGCTGAGCAGCCTTTCCATTGTTACAACTTGGGCTGCTAAACACAGAGTTCGAACACCCAATGCAAGTGACAGCAGCACCAGGAGAATTTACATTTTTAAAGTGCAAGGGTAGTTCCCCTAACTCTCATTTTTAATCTGGATATTATCCATCTCCTCCATGTTCATTAAAGAATTTTGCACGTATAAAGAAAATAATAAAAGTTCACTGATTAAATAGGTCATCGTAAAACAGTACCTTAATAACATTTTCCCCAACCTTTTTTTTTTCTTTTAAACAACAAGGGTTGGATTCCACAGGCTTTAGCTAACCAAATCAAGAAGAGTTTCTAGGATTCTGCCAAAGTTGAAAGGTAGAGGAATCTGAGGGTCTGACTTCACAGATTTGTTGCATATAATTGTTACTGGAAGAGCTCAGCCAATCTGATGATTCAGCCAGATTTTAGCAAAGAATGACCAAAATTACATTCTTACAAAGAAATGATGAAATCCACTGAAACTGCTGGGACACATTCCCCCGACCCATGTCCCTAAAAGCATCTGCCTCAGGCTCAGCACATAGTAGGTGCTCCTTATTGTTGGTCTCCCAACTGTGCTCAAAAGAGTAGACAAAAAATAACAAAGAACTTTTAAAGTTCTCAATTTACAGCAACCACATCCATTTTAATCAGTCTTCTAAATAACAAAATTTTACTAATATTTGTATGTATTTACATAGGCTCCTCTCTTGAAATTTTTATTACTTTGCCCCAAGGCTGATGAAAGAAGTGCCTGTGTTGAGAAGAGGCCCCAAACCTGACAGCGTCTTTGCCTCTATTCCCCGTATTCTCCTGCTGCGTGTCTCCCCAGAACTACAAGTGGAGAAGGTGGGTTTGAACAACTGGTATCCTGCTGATTGCAACTGTCAATTAAATAAGCCAGAGACACAAGAGCATATGTTCGCATATAAAATATTGATTAATTTCACAGACTGGGATAAAAATATATTAGTACTTGGGTTCCGCTTTCATGCTTAGTGGTTAGATAAGTATTTGGCCAATTCAGATCTATTTCTGTGCCTTGTGGGCTTGAGAGTGTTACTTTTGTGTTTCACTTTTCTTTTCCTTCTCTGGTTACCGTCTGGTTTCCCATGTCTGTTGGAGCCTCTGTTATGACTGACCAGCAGTATACGTTTAAGCAGGATTTTAATTACTAGGTCATCTCCCAGCCAACTTGCCCAAGGCAGGCTGGCAGGAAAGTCCTACAATCCATGCCTCAGACTTTCTCTTGCTCCTCTCTCCAGGTAAATCTCTTTTTTTTTCTGAGGATGCTAAAATCATGCTGATGGCATCATATTCATCTGATAAGGATGATGATCACCTAATTTCTATAAAGTTTCATTTCTGTCCACTGAGTATTTCAAGTTGCAGGGCTGGCACAGGGAGATGAGATGGGGCGCCTGATAGCGTGACGTGATACCAGGATTTTTTATCTTAACCCAGAAAAGCACCTTCCCATATATCACTGCACATGCCAACTAACGTTCCCCGGGGATTTAGCACAGATCTGGCTTTTCAATTTGCCTTTGAGTAAAGTCGTCAATTTGCTTCAATTGAAGCAGGAATTGTATTACGTGATCAAATAGCAGGAGAATTTCTCTCCACCTCTGAAGTCCAACGTGAGGGGATTAGCATTGACTAACCAGTGGAAAAGAACAGTGGTGATGACTGCCCTGTGTCAGCTATTTGGAGGGCCAAATGCTGCAGATACAAAACATAACTCTTTCTGTTCGGTCACGGTCAAATCTTTGAAGGATGGCCTCAGTTTCCCTTGTGTGCTGAAAGGAGAGAACAATAGCAGTGCCCCCCTATGGTGGGTAAGAGCATTGAAAGAGATGATACAAACTCTTAGCACTGAACCTGATGGTAGTAAATGCTCAAAGGCTACTATCCTAACAGCAAAATCACCATCACTCAAAACACGGGTCTAAAGCTAGCATTTTACTGGGCAAAGAGTTCTGTTAGCCTGTGATTAAGGAAACACATTGAACCACATCTCCAAGTAAAAGAGAACATAACCTATGAGAAATTTCCAAATTTATTTTCTCAGAAATGTATCTCACCATCATGCAAAGTGAAATAAGCCAGACAGAAAAAAAAAAAAAAAAAAAAAAAAAAAAAAAAAAAAAAAAAAAAAAAAAAAAAA
>PVJL010000105.1:413017-503715 GCA_004026885.1 Lyroderma lyra | reverse complement strand
AGTCAATAATTTAGTGGTTATTTGAGGGTATGAGGGGTGGGGAGTGGTAGAGGAGGGACAGGGTCTCAAATATACGGTGATGGAAAGAAAACTGACTCGGGTGATGAACACATAACACAACACACAGATGATGCTCTGTAGAATTGTACACCTGGAACCTATGTAATTTTTACTAACCAATGTCACCCCAATAAATTTAACAATAAAAAAATTTACAAAAAAAATGGACCCACATTCCCTATTAGTTGTCCCCACCTGTAATTCTGGGCATGTCCTCCCCCTTGCCTAATATGTTCTTTCTTCTTTGCCTGATGAAATGCTACTCATTCTGGTTTTAAATTTTTCAAGTGTCTCTGATTCTTGAGACTTGGCTGAGCACGCCCCCCGCCGCCATTTAAAGCTCTCTTAGCAGTCTGTAGTTCTCCTTTCCAGTACTAACCATCATTACATTTTGAACAATTCTTTGTGCAATTATTTACTTAGTAGTGACATACAATTACACACACACAACTATATACCTCATCATGTGAACAGCTGTCCACACCTTTTTCACCTTTGCATTCCTATTGTCTAACATAGTAGGTGATCCATAAATATATGTTAAACATAGATGAATGACTGAGTGGATGAATAAGCAAATGAACTAAAGAGCAATGATCAGAGTTGTTAAGATACTAAGGAACTGAACAGAGTAGCTTAAAATTTGAGAAGTCTTCCAGTGGTTATTAACAATCACCACTATACCCACATGGGCTTCCTCGGTGGACAAACATTGGCTCCACAGAAATCAGGTTTCCTGGGCTGATCTGGCCCCATTCCAGCTACAGGCACTCCATTCTCTCGGGGGTTAAAATTAGCACCAGTTCACTCCCCCTGCAGTGGGCTCTAATCATGCAAGGGCCCAGGTGGATCTTGCTGACAGATGTTAAGGTTAGAAGGAAGGGTAGCAGCCAGATGAGAAAACAGGCCCACCCCCTTCCGGAGGTACCAGCACTTCCTGTCTTTAGGCCTGGCTGGTTCCTGCCTGCCCCACCCCTCCCCCATGCATCAGTTTCAACAGAGTTGCTGCTCCTCCTGTCATTTGAACTCAAATCCTATCTGGGAAATTGATGGGCGATTCTGCCCCCTGACAACACAATGTCAGCTTTGCTAAGTGTCCAGCTGGTTCCGTATATATTATC
The DNA here is from genome assembly GCA_004026885.1 of Lyroderma lyra. Taxonomy (NCBI): domain Eukaryota; kingdom Metazoa; phylum Chordata; class Mammalia; order Chiroptera; family Megadermatidae; genus Lyroderma; species Lyroderma lyra. The sequence continues at coordinate 502,534 of PVJL010000105.1, read as the reverse complement.
ATAATGTGCTGCCTGGGTGGACCCTGGCTGATTTCCTCCCTGGACTTAAAGTCTCCTTTCCACACTAATTTCTCCTCTGCAACATGCAGACACTACTTGTTTAAGAATAAAAACAGAGGTAACAGCTTAGGAGATGTTTTGATTTTTAAAATCCTGTGAGGACATTAAGTCTATTCTAATGATAAACTGAGCAAAGAAGATTTTCTTTAAAAACAAAAAAGAAAACAAAAAAAACAACATTTGACTTGTTAAAAAAAAATGTTTCCCAGGGTCCTACTGTTTCCTGGTAACTTGAAAGAATTATTACTTCCCCCAACCCTTAATAACTCTAAAACAGTGTTTCCCAAACTTCAGTGCTGGCTTTGCCTCATCCTAGTATCACTTACATTATGAGTTAACTATTATTTAGTTGCTATTCTGATTAGATTCAACATTATTTTCTTTTTAAATTCAGTCTCTCCCTAAGCAGTTATAGCTGTGAGATCGTGACTTTGGAATGCATTGGGTTTTTGTTTTGTTCTGTTTTTTGCTTTTGCATTAAAATAAACATATAAATACCTTTTGAAACGCCCCCCCACACACACACACACCATGCTACATCACCTAAAATCGTCTCACATACTACATGGGAAACCTAGTCTAAAAGCTCACTGCTAACCATAGAGTGGGTTCAGCACTACACCATCTTAGTTGAAGGAATTCAAAGAGAAGAATGTCAAATGGGAGCTACCTAAGGCACAAGTAGCCATGTGTGCCTTACTGTGGCTTTTCCAGGCCGCTGGGAACCGGCTGCTAGCCTCCTGCGGAAATGCCCAGGGTGAAGGGAAGCTGACTTTAGATGTGTCCTGGGGCATGACCAGACCATGGATTTTGGTGGCCGCTCACCAGGGTGGGTGGGTGGGGTGTGTGTCGGGTGTGTGTGTGTGTGTGTGTGTGTGTGTGTGTGTGTGTGTCACCCTCAAGAGGTGAGAGACTTCTCATGGAATGAGCAGGGTTCAAACAACAAATCATCATGGCTTAAAGGGACCTGCAAAGCCCCCCACCCTACACCCCTTTAATAGGTAAGGCAACTGAGGCCCAAAGAAACCCAAGCACGTACTGGAGGTAGTGGCAGTGCTCTGTTCTTTTTTATGTCTACATGTGTAACTGACAATGTTCAAACAAAAATGCTGCAAACCCACTCTGGCCACACCGTCCCTGAATACCTCCCCTTAGGGACATTTACGACCAGTATGGAGAAGCTTCCATCTGCATGCTCGCTTCACCTGAATACACGGAAATTCTCCTGAGGGCAGGTCCTGTGGAAAGTAACTAGAAAGAGGCCCTTGGTTTGGAACAATTCATTATGCAAATAAACACTCCTGGAATTATGATGGTTTTATAACCAAATATAAGATTTAAAAATGAGGCTTTAAAAAAGCCTGTCATTTCTGTCCAAAACACACGCAGCAAGCACCACTGCTCCCTGACCCCACCCGACACTTTGTGCTCATTAGAATAAGTTAGGTGTGGCTCAGTCCTTTAGTAGGTCGCAGCAGGACCCAACAATGTGAGCTTCCCACAGCTGATGGGTTTGTCAAGACACCACCTAACAAACAGCCTCTTCAAATCGTATCAGTCCCCACGTTACTTGTGTGTGTGTGTGGGGCGGGGGGGGGGGGGTTAGCAACCCCTCAGTACTCGGCGAGGACCTGCTGGCGTCCTAGCAGTCGCTTAACGCACAGCCTTTTCTCTTTCCACCTTGCATATGTGCCAGGGAGCCCATATGGCCCACATATGATTTCTACGGAGATGAGTTCAACATCCTCGCGAATAAATAATAACATTACCAGCCTCTTTCTCATCTTGCCAGCCCCACACAGACAACAAACCAATCATCAAATAAAATCAGCATTTTCTTTATTTGACTAGCAGAATGTGGTACAGCCACGGGCGAAACAGGTGACTGAAAGAAAATGAACTGTAAGGTAAACCTACATAGTATGCCCATTAAAAAACCAGAAAAACCAAAGATATGCTCTGGGCTAACTTTTGAAAGGTTTATTTAAGATACCAGCATAATTGCCTCCCTTGTACTGAGGAAAACAAGAACGGGGGATAGGAGATGGAAAGAGTTCAGGCACAGTGTATCGGGCAAATGGTAGAGGGTACAGACTCTGAAGTATGGCTCTCTGGGTTTGAACCCTAGATCTACTACCTATTTGCTGTGCAGCTCTGGGCAAGTTTCTTAACCTCTCTTTAGCTTCAGTTTCTTCATCACACAATGGGGTGCCTACAGCACTGTGTGTCCAGCATACTAAGGGCTCAATGAGTGTTTATTGCCGTTATTCTCAGCACTACCATTACACAGAGCTATGTGGTTAGGTAGACCTGCAGTCCAGTCCCAGGTCCAATTCTGATTAGTTTCTGTGGCTTTGGGTATGTTACCGACCCTCTCAAAAGCCCAGTTTTCTCATCTATAAAATGGGGATAATAACAGTTACAGCTCATTAGATTGGCTAAAGGATTCGATGAGGTGGTATAAGTAAAATGATGAGCATCGTGCTGGCACACAGTAAATGCTCCAAAAATGTTATTTGATATTAGTCCAAAACTAACAATATTAGCAATAAGGATATGCCTGGCCTGGTCACCAGGAAGCAGGGCAGCAGTGTCTGAGCACTATTTCTCCTTTGTCAGCTGTTGGTGGTGTCATATTCAAATAAGGATAATGGAGATCCCCTACTCAGTAGTGACCTGTGGCTCATGAGCTCTTTAATCTGCCTGATGCTGTGAGCTTGCTGGCTACCAAGTCCCCAGTGTTAGGCTTTCTGGGGTTACCTGCTTTATGGATTATTCAGGGGATACACTGAAAATCAGTCTTCACTTACATCCTCGTTCATTATCCTGACTTCTTGCGGTGTCCTTTCTACCACAAAGGAAGACAAAAGACATCCTCCCCACTGCTCGAAGAAAGAGGCCTGACTTGATGCTTACAAATCTGGGGCCTTCGTGCTCTGTTTTATGACACATCTGGATATTCTTAAACTTCGTGTTCTGTTCTTGCTTTCTCAAGCAGGAAAATCAATTGATAAGATGTAATTTGCCACCCTCCATAACAAAAGATGATGATGCTATTTTTCTACTTAACCTAGACCTTTTGCCAAAATGCTCTGGACTAAGTGGGCCTGGCTGGAGTTCTGCTCAGAACCAGTCACATGAAGGACCGTTGTCTGGGTCATCCATGATTTCCTCACAGGAGCCTTCTCTAACACCTCAGTCTCCACACTTCTTTCATGGTCCCTCTTTTACACACAGTTCTAATGACTTAGGTGTAAGTTCTGTGTAATATCTTTCATCTCTGTTGACACCATGAATTCTGTGAAGACAGGCACTGCATCTGCCTCGTGCCTCTGCACCTAGCTTGGTGTTCGGCATGCAGCAGGTACTTGGTATGAACAAGTGGAGGCAGAATTGATTTGAAGTCCATCTTCCTCACACCGTATTCCTTGGCTGGAGATCCAAAGAAAGAACTATACTAGAAATAGCTGTGGGTTTCTCTGTTTCTCCCAAAGCCCTGTTTCTCCAAGGGCACCTCCTGAAGGAAGGGCACCCAACTAAGGAAGACATGTGTCAACGGTTTCAGTTCAGACCACCAAAAAACAGTGCATGTTAGAAGGAGATCCAGAGATGGCCCAACCCAGTTGTCATTGAACACATAACAAAACCTTGGCCACAAAAGCAAAGTAACCTTCCCAGAGTCACCCAGCTAGTTAAAAGCAGAGTCGGGACCGGAACCCAGCTCTCCAGACAGCCTGATCCTCTGTTAGAGCCAAGTGGTACTGACTAGCCCCTTAGGGTTTTCACTACACAGTAGGGAGAAGAGTGGGCCTCTCCTATCTATTGGAGGCTCTACACCAGGGGTGTCCAAACTTTTGGCTTCCCTGGGCCACACTGGAAGAAGAAGAATTGTCTTGGGCCACACATAAAATATACTGACACTAACAATAGCAGATAAGCTTTAAAACAAAACAAAACAAAACAAAACAAAAAAAAAACAGTCACAAAAACATATCATAATGTTTTAAGAATTTCTGTTGGGCCACATTCAAAGCCGTCCTGGGCCGCAGGTTGGACATGTCTGCTCTACACTGTCTCTCAAGGGGTCCCTTCCCCAAGCCTGGACCATCTTTTACCACCTGTCCATAAAAGAACAAATGTAAGTGCAGCTGGGCTCAGGGAGTCAATGAGGCTGGATACCCAGGGGCAACCAACGGAAGCAAAAACTGCTTCTGTCTGAAGCAAAAGGATTAAAGAAGGTCAAATGCTAAAGAGCACAAGTAACACCACATTGTCAGGGACAGCTGGAAGGGGACACTACAATGGAAAGGTCAGACCTAACTGGTGGTTCTATGACGCTGCAATTAGAGCAAGGACAGGGCCCAAGGAGTCCAGCATCCCTCTTTCTTCCTTCTAGGAAGCATTTTTAAATTTGACCAAAGCCCCACTTTAGTTTTGCTTTGATTTATTTTGGGATCCTGGCACATTTATACTTCACATCTCAATCTTTATAATTACTTTGAAGGGAAATTTAATTCATTCGTATCTGATGCCCACAAAAATGAAACTTCCATCATTCGCCGTTTTAACAAAGCAGGGGTGCTTTAAAAGTATCCGTATTTGAGCCAAGAGACCAAGTAGGATCTCAGGTCATGAACACTAAAATGTTCATCTTCTAAAAACTCTTGATGAATAGTTCTGCTGATTTTCCAAATAAATATGAAGACTGTACAAGTTCATAACAATAAAAAAATGCCCCTCAATCTGAAGAAACACCAGATTGGGGCCTGAACCCCACTTCTGAAAAGGACATCTCCTGATGGCCAGCTGATGGCCAGCTGATCCCCGCAGATTTCCCCAGTGACCAGGGAGGAGGCAAGTCCTCTAATGGGCTAATAAGGAGAGAGAATGGAGGGAAGGAGAAGGGAAGGGGGGAGAAAAACACATGTACACCAAAATAAAATTCCCCTAAAAAAATGAGCATTTCAAGTGCTCGTCAGCTGGCTCTCTGACACAGCCACGAGCGTGTGTTCACAGGGATTTACATAAACGCTGCTGGAGAGTTCACCATAGCTGCTAGCGCTAATGGTACATAAAGTAATTTAGTCACTTCTCCCGGCATTCTGTGTCAGGATGATGAGCACCAGCACTTTGCCTTGTTGCATATTAGATCATTAGATAATACAGTGTTAGTGCATGCGAGCTGACAGGGGCCCTGCTCTATAGCTTTGTGAGGGCACTGCATTTTGCCTTGGGGTGGGGTGGGCATTAAAATAGAGAAAATAATGCCACAAATGGCCACAAACTCAAGTAAACACAACCTGAAACTCAGGAGCACGATGACAATATCAACACTCCCCAAGCCCTTTGAAGATTCCCCAGCACACACACACACACACACACACACACACACACACACAGTCCGCAGGAATCTGCCCAAGTGACAGGAAGACAGGGTGGGCACACAAGCCAGAACTGTATGTACATTACTGTGGGTGGTGACAATTCACCAGCCTTGGCTCCAAGCCTACGCTTTTTCGAAAATCAGAACCCTGACAGCAGTTACATTCTGAGGCTGCCTCTCCCCCCAGCTGTACATTTTCCTCCAGCTTAGAGAGGAAACCTCACCAGCTTAAACGCTCCCATAAATAACAGCCAGCCAAAGAAAATCTCGGCATTTATGAATGAAGAACAAACAGGGGAGAGCAATTACCATAAGCTACCATGAGTGGGGATTCACCCTCTCTAGCCCATACAAGACTCTGTGAGATAAATTTGCCTTTGTCAGCTCTCCTCCTGGACACACAGGGAGCGTGACTGGAGCACATACATTTGTGAGTCTCTGGGTCACACAGGGAAGACGGCGGGAATGGAAACGTGGCCCCTATTTCTCGTACATGCAGAAAGACAGAACCACGAAAGGGAACTTTCCTCCAAATGTCTGACAAGCAGGATATAAATAGAGATGTGCAGAATAGCTCAAAATAATGCAGGCTACCTGTAAATGAGATGGTAAAAAGCCCAGAATGAGGAGAAGGGAGACTCTCACAGGTCACACAAGAGGCGGAAATCCCTGGCAGTCTCTCTGTGCAGTAATGGTTGGAATTGCGGTTGCGGGAGCGAGGGGTGGAGGGGTGGGGGGCATGGTTCTGTGTGTCTTAAACAGAGCAATTTCAAATAGGATTTTTTAATGGCAAGATAAAGTATTACCATACACCCAAACCAACATGAATGAGCACCTAGGTCCACTCCCACACATCACCAATGGAAGAGCCCCCAGTCACACTTCACTGAGTATATATTCATGTAGCTATCAGCTTGACGTGTCTACGTGAGTGGGTTGATTCATTCTACGAAGAAGCAGATTTCCGTGTTACTGTTGTTACCTTTGAGGTGTCTCCCCATTTACACTTCTGGAGAGAGGCTGTGAAGTAAGGCTGTGACAGAGAGAGGCCCCTAGCTGAAGGAGGCAGGACATACCACATCTAAAGGATTATTAACCATTAATAAATAGTGAAATGTCATCACTTTCTTGAATAATATGCTAATAATAACATGGTCGTTTGTGGACTGGTAAACTGGAAGAGAGAAAGAAAAAAGCTGTCTTTAAAACTTATAATAATATGGTATTGCAGCTGAAATATTAACATGTATACCTATAATAGAAGAAAGAATAGTTCAATTATTTTTAATCCTGAGGCTGCAAACTGTTAGCCTATGGCTATATTCCTCCTAAGTGGCATTTCCCCCCTCTCCTCTCTTCTGAGTTTAAAAATTTTGTAACTGGTTACCAACAATTAAAAATTAGGAAATTTTAATTCTTGCCAAAATAAAACATCTGGCCCCACTGGGCTTTCACTCCCATAGGTGACAAGTGCCTGGGGCTGGGAGCAGCAGAGCATGAACTTGCCCTTCTTCTTGGTTCCCCACCCAGCCCACTTCCCGTATGTATGTGACCTGCCCCCACCCAAGGCACGCATCTTTACCACCCCCACCCCCACCGCCGTAGGTCATCACCTTCATTTTGCCAAGAAGGAATCTAAGGCTACCAAAAGGTAAGTTGACTGGTCCAAGATCACACAAAAACGAGAGGTGGAGCGAAGAACTGAATTTAGGTGTTTCTGACTCCTTTTTCAAGACCCTTCCCGCCATATCATGATGCACTACAACATTCCTGACCTGCACGCCCTGGCGGTGTCCTTTGGAGCAGGTTGCTTTTTGTCAGTTTGTGTTGGGGTTTTTTGGTGAAGGGATGTTTTTCGGCATGGTGGCATGGGCTCTCTCACCAGCTTCCCAAGGGCAGGAATGGGTGCTGAGTGTGGTTTGCACTGTGAACCCATGACTGACACATTTCAAAGTGACAGTCAAATCTGTCCCTGGACAGGACAATAACTAACCCGTCATAGTCAAAAACAACACTTTAGGTTTTAAGTCAGTGATCCTCAAATTGTGCCCACTGAGTATGTACCTATTTCTTCCTTCTTCCTTTCACCTAAACATTTCTACAATGTCTTAAGTGGCTCCAACAGTATTAACAAGTCCACATTACTGCAAAGTGAGGATCTGCACAACTTTAACTACAAAAATGGAACTAGGGACTTAATCATTAGCAGGGTCTCTTGCAAAAGTTACTATCCATCCTTCTCTGCACTAATGAAACCATAAAGAAGCAGCTTTTGAAAGATGAGGCTTTACCTTAAAAAGGCTGTAAAACTGGATGTGGTGAAGAAACCCTTCTAAGAGTATTACATCTGGCTAACTAATAAAAGGTACTGCTTGGTAGTCCTTACGGAGAGGGAATAATCAGGCCAAAATGATGGTAGTGCTGTGTTCATTAAATTAGGGTGCTGGCAGGGAAGGAAGTTTTCTACCTTACGAGCTACATCATGGATGGCTCAAGGCCCATGGAAAAATCAGGCGATCAGGTGGTCACTTCTGTGGTAGTGTTTTTGAAAAGAATCCTGCTGACCTAGCAAACTGGACCGTGAAGTGGGAAAATGAGTTCAGAGTTTAATTTGAGGAGATCAGAGAAAGTCTAGTGTGGTGATTGGTATCCAGTGGTCTCAGTCACTGTTTCATGGATGGACAGATGGATACACTCCATACACATCAGTACAGAAACATTCAGACATATACTCAATCTAGCCCATGATTCCTTTGAGTGGCATTTACTTTTGTTTATTCAAATTTTTATCTGGTTTCCTCCAATGCTCTCAAAGGCACAATGATTAGCCACAAAATCAAGACAAATATGAGGGGAGAAGAGGGAGGGGTGGGAGAGGAGGGACGGGGAGCTAAATATATGGTGATGGGAAGAGAACTGACTGGGAGGTGAACTTACTGTACAACAAGTTGACAATGCACTGCAGAATTGTACACCTGGAACCTACATAATTCTTGCTAACCAATGTCACCCCAATAAGTCTAACAATAAGAAAAAGAAAAAATCAAGACAAATATGATTGCTCCCTACCAAAGTCTACCTATAGAAAGCAAGCTGTATCATGTAGTGATGAGGGGAGGAATATGCATGGGGCACAGGAGGAACATTTAGTTCAGGCCTCATACTCAGAAAGTGTCTCTGACTTAGATTTGGAATTTTATCCCCAAATAACGTTAAATACTCATATGTAGTCACAGAGATACACCAGCAGGATTGGACAGTGGATGGAGTTCATTACACAACCAGTTCAATTGTAAACTCAAAATATATCAAGGTTTTTGTTGTCCTGCTTTGACTATTCTTTGTTTAGTCAAGTGGAAGCTTTAAAAAAAAAAAAAATCAGTGGTCCATGTCTCCCTCTATCTCTCAATAACAAAACAAGATACAGCAGCCATTTCCAGGGTAGAGAACTGTGTGACAAGATCATCTGGACTCAGAGAAATCTCCCTGTCTTGAAATAATCAGCACCAATATTATTCAACAAGACACCTGAAATTTGAAATGGGGTAAAAATTGTGGTGGAGTTGGAAGAAAAAAAAAAAACAAATAAATTCACAGTTAAAGTAGCAATGCCAACCAATGAAAATGATTCGCCTACCATGTTCCAGATAAGAGGGCGTACCTTCCGAGGGGTCAAGCCTCCGAGCCCTCCGCCCATGCTTGGAGTTATTATGGACGAACATGTTATCAGAGACTGCCAGGACATGGCCATCCACGTTGACTGTTGTAGACACCACGACCTGGAGACAGGAGAGAGAAATGAATGAACATTTTAATATAAAAGCATGGAGGGTAATAAACTCAAGTTAAATAAATAACAGCTGGGAGATGAAGAAAATTGCATAGCTATTTCACATAATAACTGGTGCTTATGCTGTACAAGTCTAACAAGAGGAGCTATTGATGAGTGGGTCTTTGGCATGGAACGCTTTTGATGCAGTTTTAAGTAAAATTGCACAGTTTATAGTTATACAGCAGAAGGTACACTGTTAACCATAATTTTAACAAGAGGATCTTTATTAGCATATTTTTTTACACAAAGGTGGTTGTGTTTCACCTAAATTACCCTTCAGTTTAGACACTGAAGCAGATATCACAGTTGATCATGCAAATAAAAATCTTTTGAATCTTTAAAATACTCCCCCTCCCCTTCCCCCCCACCCCCACTGCATGAGGGTTAAGAGGCTAGAGAAATGAAGGAGAGAGGCTTCTCTTAGAGCTGGGATGCAGCATTCTCTACGGGCTAGCTTTTGGGGGGTTTCTTGTACTTTTTCCTTCTCACATTAGTTCAGTTCATCAGACCAAACCCCATAACCACCATCCCCCCCCACTCCCACCATCCCCCAAATCCCTGCTCATTCATAATCTTCGATCTGTGTTTCAAAGCCAAAAAAAAGTGATGGCACTGGTCCAAGGTACAATTCAGGTACCTGGCCACCTCATAAACTGACTCTGAACCCCGTGTGCCAGAGGGGACACAGGCAAAGGTGTTTTCTCAGAGAATTTTGGCTACAACAATGAGAAGAAATGACCTACACTTCTCCTTACATTAAACGAGGAAGAGGATTAAAACTGAAACCCACAGAGATATGTTTATTCATGCAACCTCTTACAACCAAATATAATAATTGTCTGTAATTGCAGCTTCAGCTCCTACCTCATGCTTTGACATGGGAAACAGCAATCAGCCCGCTGCCGTTTAATCCACCTATTATGTTGACTAATTAACTTTGCTCAACAGTTTATTTCTTCCTCCATTATCAGCCCCTGTCAGCCGCAAGCACCCCGCAGCATAGGGGGGACCTCGGGCTCTTTGATTGATCACCGATAGATTGACATGCAGATTAATTTAATTAGAATCACCTCACTTGAGAAATGAAAGACAATGGCAAGAGGGCTAATAGATCTGCTCTCATAATGAGGTGAACCTCCAGAGCCAAGGCTGAGGGTTTCTGATTTATTTTGCTCAATTCCCCAGTTACTTGGGAAGACTCTGGCTTTAATTGTGCTTGGGTTTGAGAGGCATCGCCTCTGAGGAGGGAAACGTGTCACAGGGCCTGGCACGTGCTGCGGCCCCCGTTTCTGAGGAAGCCTTTTCTCCGAGTTGGCCGAAGGGGGCACTGACTTCTGGAGTCTTGGGCAACGCTGCAGTTTCATCACCTGAGTTGGGCAGAGGGGAAAATGCTGGGCCCTGGCCTATGCCTGCAAACCGTCAGCCCTGTCTGACAAAGTGGCCTGCCATACTTAAAAGTTCCACAGTCCCCCACTTTGACCTGAGAGCATCCTGGCAAAATTACGGCAGATTTCCTCTCGCCCTGCCTCAAAGTGGGGGATACACTGCTCCCCCTGAATCATGGGTTGGTAGATTTGATCTTTTTTTCTTCTTCTAGTCCCTCCCCTCTGCCCACTCTGAGGTCCTGCTTTTCTCGTTGTTGTTGTTTTTTTGTTAAATGTATTGGGGTGACATTTTAAGGCCACTAGTCCCTCTCAGACCAGGATGCGGAAGTCAGGACATGCTGCCTGGGGTCACTCCGCCCGGGGCCTCCCAGGGATGAATGCAGGGGAGGGCTTCCCTGGAGTCCTGGAAGTCCTCCCTTGGGGTCCTCACCTGGACTCCCAGCAGGATCTGGGCATCTCCCCTGATTTTAAACTTTCTTTTATTAAAATGCAAAGTCAACAAATGAGAGCCTTCTCCTTAGTCACTCTGGAACCCCAAATTCCAGGAAGGACTCGTTAATTTCCAAGGAGCTGCTTGCAAAGTGGTTTTTCTTGCTCTTGTTCGTCCTAATAGACCAACCAGGTGTGGCGTGGTCGGAAGCTTATGTGTATGTCTCATCAATTGTCAGTTAATTTAAAGGAAGGAGGAGCAAAAGGGGAAGAACATGGGCTGTTCTTTCATTTTCAAAGAGTATTATGTGTGGTGGCAGAGTTCATATTATTTAAGGCAAGGGAAACCCGCTTTTCTTTTTAGTTGGGGAGATCACTTCATGGGGTATCTACAATTATGTAACAGAGCTGAGTCTTTCAGAGAAATTTTGATTTACTACGAGACCACAATTGAGTGGTCACTGGAGTCGTTAGCTGAAGAAACTATAAAAGGAATCCCAAACGGTCTCTGTTGCCAGTGCCAGGAAATACAGAAAGTGGTTATTCTAGATGTCTGTCTTCAGAGAAAAATAAAGCGGTGACAATTCACCACGCACCTGTAAGACAAAGCGCTACAGGGCCGAGGCTTAAAATACTCAGTATCATTGAAAGACCGTTTCATCTAATTCCTACATTGAGCAAAAATGACATGAACTGTTAAGAAAAAAAATAACTATACTTTATGTGTCTTTTTCTTGGCAAGAGAACGATCACCAAGACCACGTGTGTGATAAAATCGTTTCGTTGAAAGAGCAATTAAAATTGGAGAAAGATAACACAGAGTCCTCGTGCCTTTAATGTCTAGAAAATAAAGCCCTAATATGTTCTTCAAAAACTCATGATGTAATCCATTTTAACTTTCCTATCCCCAAATAATTTCTCTCATTTCAACCTGGAAATGATAGGGTATATTTAAATAAAATAGACACTTAAATTAATCCACAGAGTCACTTGTAAATTTAAAAATCTAACTGTGAAATGCAAAGGGGACACCAAAGTGTCCTTTGAAAAATAGGCCCATAGTAGGAGGGAAAAGGGCCTTTACAGTTTAACACAAGATTAATGAGGTGCTGACACATTCATGCAGGCAAGGGGACAGACAGGCCTGCCAAATCTTCAACCTTCCCAAATTTTGTCAACAAAGCACAGCTTGAATTGGGGACAGATAAACAGGGGAAATGATTTTATGTTGGACTCGACCACCTCTTCTTTCTCTGCCTGCTTCCTCACGCCTTTGCCCAGGGAAAGAGAGGACGGGAATGCCAGGGCCGGGGAGACGCAGAATTTCATGACGTCTTGTCATTAAACCTTTACTCTCGAGGGCTGCACTGTCCGATACCGTAACCACACACTATCTGAACTTAAACTAATTAAGTAAAATTTTAAATTTCATTGTTCCTGAGTCTCCAAAGCCACATTTCAAGTGGTCAGTAGCCACATGTGGCCAGAGGCTGCTGTCTTGGATAGGGCAGACAGAGATTATGTCCATCATTGCAGAATGTTCTGTTAGACGGTGCCGCTGTGGAATGATTTTGAAATAAATTTGGAGATTTAACACTGACACCTTCAATGTCTTGGCTCATCTCAGTGGTTCAGAATCTTCTCTGTTACATCCTGGATCTAGATATCCCTAAAGGTTATTATTTTTACTATTTACCCTCTTCTATTTAGAACTGGAAGAAGAAAAAAAAAACTCAGTACAAAATGTATGATCCTTCACTCCCAAGCTTTGCTGGTTGGTGTGACTTTGGCCAGGTTAACTTAACCTCTCTAAGTCCCAGTGTCCCTGACTCTCAAAGGGAAATGATGACAGTACCTAGCTCATTAGGTTACTGTAAAGCTGACATTACTAAAAGTGCCTAGCATGGTCCCTGGTTCATACCGGGCACTCAATAGATGTTAGTAACAGCACTTATGTAGCTGCTACTTCGCTGGTGACGCTCAACTGAAGGTTCAGAGAACGTGTTGGCCTGATAATCTGAAACCTCTTGACTGCCATAAAGAGGAATCAGTAAAAACTGTTATTTTAAATAAAAAGAAATAGAAATTATTTCCTCTTCTCTGTTCACTGACATATCAGTCTAACAATTAAACAATTCTAAGAACCACTGTGCTCACAACATGTAATTATATAATTTAGGCCTCTTATGAATTGCAATTTCACTGACGTATGTCATTTTCTAGAGCCCATCTGCATCTTAGCCTATTACATTCCAGACTTGAAACTAAATGAACTCTTACTGCTTTGAAAACAGTCTATATATTAGAAACCTTATCAATTCAGTGTAGTTTTCCCAATACTTCATCTGAATTTGGGGTTGCCTGGAAGTTTTGCTGTTGGTTAGTATTTCCTCACTGTCATTGCCCAGGCTGTCCCTCTTCCCCTCATACCTGGCAGGAGACCTTGTATGTCCCAACTATATTATCTGAGATTCATGAAGCATAATCTGTGTCTCATGAGCAGACTTTTAAAAAGACGCAAGCAGCTAAATTCAGTCATGGGTGGAAGATCACATTAACCAAAGTAGAAGTTCATGTAGGAGAAGTAGTTATGGTAAAAGCCACCAGGAGAGTTGAAATCTGTATCTTTAAGCATTTCTACAATAAATGTGGAATCAAGGGAAAGATCAGACCATAAAAATATTTTCAATATTTAAATTTAGAATATTTTGGTAGTAAGTAGCTCCCTCCAAAACAAAACAAAACAAAACAAAAAACAAACAAACAAAAAAAACCACTTTAGCAAGTTAATTTTAAATGATTTCTTTTTTAAAATGATAAATTTTGGCTTTCAATGCTGATACACGATAATTCAGTGTAAGGAAATTAAAGCTAAAGTTGATCTTTACATGACTTCCTTCTCTCTGGGTTTAGCTTATTTTATGTTTGCATTAATTTGGGGCCCCTAGTATTAAATGCATTGACTTGAAGTACATGAAAGAAGGCATTAAGCAACATTCCATGGAATAATACTCAGCTATAAAAACAAACTATTGATATTCCTAGATGAATCTCCAGAGAATTAAGCCAAGCAGAAAAAGGCAATACCAAAGGTTACACACTACATATGAGTTGTGTCCCTTACCCCCCAAATGTATATTGAACCCTAACTCTCAGTGCCTCAGAAGGTACATGTGTTTGGAGACAGGGCCTTTAAAGAGGCGACTCAGTAAAAATGAGGCCTTTAGGTGGGCTCTAATTCAATCTGGCTGGTGTCCTTTCAAGAAGAGGACATTTGGACACAGAGACAGCAGGGGTGAGTGTGCAAAGAGGAAAGACCATGTGACAACACAGAGAGAAGGCAGACATCTGCAAGCCAGTGGGAGAGGTCTAGAGAAAACCAACCCTGCTGATACCTTATCTTGGACTTACAGTCTCCAAAACTACGAGAAAATAAATTTCTGTTTTTAAGTCACCCAGTCTGTGGTATTTTGTTATGGCAACTGCAGCAAACTAATACACTGCATGATTCCATTTACTTAACATTTCTGAAATAAAATTTTAGAAATGGAGAACAGATTAGTGGTTGCCAAGGGTTAAAACAGAGGAAGGGTGGATGTAGCTACTTTAAAAGGATAATAGAAGGAATCCTGGTGGTGACAGAAATGCCCGGTATCTTGACTATGGTGACAGACACACAGACCGACACATGATAAAAGTTTACCAAACCAAACACACACATACATACACAAATGACTACAAGTAAAACTAGAGAAATTTGAATAAGATGCGTGGATTTATGTTTATATCCTGCAAGAATATTGTACAGAACGAAGTAACATTTTTCTGTAGTTTTGCAAAATATTACTATTTGAGATTAGGTAAAGGACACACAGGATCACTCAGTATTATTCCATACAACTGTGTGTAAATCTAAAATTACAGCAATAAAAATTTCAACTAAATGAAAGCCATCAGTAATCAAGATGTCCTTCCATAGGTGGGTGATATACAAACTGGTAATTCATAGAAGGAAATGCTATACAGCAATAAAAAGAAATGAGCTATAGAGTCACAAAAAGACATGGAGGAACCTTACTGTGTGATTCTAACTATATGCCATTCTGAAAAAGTCAAAAGTATGGAGAGAATAAAACCATCAGTGGTTGCCAGGAGTTTGGGAGGTGGGAAGGCAGCATGAATAGGTGGAACACAGGGTGTCTCAGGGCAAGGAAACCTTCCACATGGTCCTTTATAGTGGATCTAGAACATCATGCCTTTGTGGAGGGGGAACTCTCTGCATTTTCTCTCATTTTTCTGTAAATGTAAAACTACTCTACAAAATAGTCTATCCCATCAAACTTCTAGAAGATGTCACACAGCCCACATTTTCCACCCTACCTAACCTGTGAACCACTCTTTACAGACTCTTTGATTGTTAGAGTCACGAGAGACCCAAGAGATCAGCAAATATAGTGGCCTCCAACCAACAGTTTCCAAATGCGGTAACGGAGACAACACAGCAGAGAAGGCATCCTAAATCCATCCACAGCGAGGCTGCACACTGAAGTCCCATTCAGTAAATTTTCTTTGTTGACATGGGATCAGATTGTCTCCATATGGAAACACAGGTTATCGCGTGCACATGGGAAGCTCTGAATCAGTAGATTCACGTGGCTTCAAATAATTTTACAATAGAGACGGTGAATCTTACTCAGTAAATCATTCCTCTAGGTTGAAAAAGATGTCATCACATGAAGTGCATAAGAGAAAATGACAAAAGGAATTGCCAGTAGTTATGACACTACAAATTTGTCCAATACTTCCTTTTGCAGATTGGAAAACTGAGGCCCAAGAGATTAAAAATAGCCTAAAGGTCACAGGACAAATTAAGAGCAGAGACAAGCCTGAAGGGAAACTTCCAGATTCCAGGTGCTCACCCACAACAGTCTCTGACCTCTCCATACCCACTCCTGGCCTGAAGTCCTTCTTCCTGGGGCTCTCCTGGAATCTCCCAGTACATTTCTCCGGTGTCTACGTGACTGACTACACTTTAAATACTATTTACATAAAAATGGTCTGCAGCAGTTAGGTCTTCATTAACTTTGTCCTTTAAAATACCCTTGACTGATGTGGAATGAGACATTCTCTAAAACCTGCCTGATTGCTAGTTTCTATCTGGTTGAAAGATCCCAGATAACTCATTAAAAATTATGAAGGACATGTGAACCTACAGAATGTAACCGAGTGGAACTTCTGGAGTTAAGGGAGTAACTGAATTAAATCTACTCTTGGAGGTTCAAGGCAAAAATACGTCTTCTTTTTCACAGTAAGATAAGAACAGATACTTCTAAATCCACAGATACTTGTGCTAAACTGATTTGGACCTTTGGAAAGTAGGCTCACCTTCTGTATCCTGAACTATGACACATGCTGAACGTAAAAAGCTCATCAGAGATCTGAACCTTGTTTCGCCCTGTCTGGATCAGGATACTTTTGACAACTCTTGATGGTGTCATTGGTATTTAGCTGGTCCTCTCCGTTTCCATGTTCCCACTGCCTATTTTAAGTAGCAGCAAGTCAAAAGCATACAAAATCACCACTATGCTCTTCACCAGTAGGACTCTGGTACTCGATGTTGAGATTGGGAGCAAGAAAATAGCACATGGATCACCAGCTCAGATTCCAGGGTCAGACAGTCCTGAATTGGAACCCCAACTCCATCACTACTTCGTAAACTTAGGTAAGTCACTTAAGCATAGGAATAAGTTGTAAGCCTACTGTGTGCCAGGCATTATTCTATGTATGGGAGAAGCAGGAATGAACAAAGCAGATAAAGTGTGTGTCCACCAAGAGCTTATTTCTTCTCAGGAGAAGGGGTTTTCCAAACAATAAGTAAGTAAGCAATGAAAGAAATTTCAGAATGTGACAAGTTCTAAGAAGAAAATAAAATGGGCATGGGAATATAGTGAATAATGTTGCAATAACTATGGGTGGTGTCAGATGGGTACTAGATTTGTTGGGGTGATAGGAAGAGGGTGGAGGGTGGGTGAAAAGGGGAAAGAAATTAAGATGTACAAATTCACAGTCACAAAATAGTCACAGGGATGTAAAGTGCAGCACAGGGTATATAGTGAACAACACTGTAATAACTATATATGCTGAACCAGAGGTATCGGAATAAGGATTTTGTAAGTTATATCAATGTCTCGTCACTGAGCTGTATGCCTGAAACCAATATAATATTGTATGTCAAATGTAATTGAAAAAGAAAAATAAATGGGAAAAAAGAAAAGAAAATGGGAGGGGGTGATGTCTAGGTGGGAGCGATTTTTGATGGGGTGATGAAGGAAGGCCTCCCTGGGAGGTGACATTTTAGCTGAAACCTGAACAATAAGCAGTATCCAGCCATTCCATGAAGTGACAGAAGAATTTTGCAGGAAGATGAAACAGCAAGTGCCAATGTCCTGAGGCAGGAATGAGTCCAGGATATTTGGGAAACAGACTTGAGGGAACAAAGAAAAAGCCGATGTGCTTGTTTGGAGCCGAGTCAATATGGCAAAGAGCAATAAAAAAGTAGTAAATAAGGTAATACATGTGAAACACTTACTACCACAGTATCTCACACATAACAAAAGCTCTATAAGGTAGAAGACTATAATAATATCTTTTATTGGTAAGCCTCGGTAAGTATTGGCATTCTCAGAACCAATATCCATTGGCAACACTGATCAAACCGCTCTTCCATCTAGCCTTTAATGCAGTTTCTTCAATAACGACTGTACTTAATGTAGGAATTTATTTCCTCTAAGTGCAGGGCTACTACTCAACAAATCCAGTCCATGAGGATTCCTTCTCGGGGAGGCATGTTTCTCTGCCAAGGCCCAGCATAAGGCTCATGCCAAGATACATATTTGCCCAATAAGCCATAATGGTTCAATATATCAGGTCGAAAATCCACCATTTGTATTTAGCATGTTATGTGAATTAATCCTCATTCTGAAACTACCATTAGAGCTGCTTTCAGTATAATTAATCAGCATGGTGCATCTTGAAATTATTCTGCAAGAAGAGAGTGATTGCAGCTCAGCATTCTGTTGGTAAAGAATGTAATTGCGAGAGGTGCTGTTTGTCACAACAACGTAAGACAGGGGAGGGGGGCGGTGGGAAAGAAAGCCAAGGGGTGAGAAGGGTTCCTTCTTTATTTAAGTGCCTTTGCAAGCAGGCCGGAAGTGCAGAGGCTGGGCATGTATTTTAAGGATCCTCTAATCATACCCTATAACATATTGATTCAGAGCCTCTGTGGGTCTTTGAATAAATAACAAGGATCCTCCTAACTTCATAGAACTCACCAAAAAAGGAAAGGAGGGGGCAGAGAGTTGCTTTCTAATGTCACTTCCCATGTCATCATTTTTAAAAGAACACATATTTTTGGTGGGAATTCGAGAAGAACAACCTGGTGATGTCTCTTCATATTTTCTACCTGTCCCCCCCCACCCCCAAACACACACACTCCCCAAATGACTGAGAAGTGAAGGAAGGTTTGTTTCCATCTCCTCAGATTAGCACGAATTCTGGGCTTGCTGCTCTCTCTGCTCAGGAAATTCTAGCTCTTCCCGGGATGATTTATTCTTACCCTTTAGCTCTGAACTTCAACATTCTCTCCCCAGAAGCTTTCCCTGGTCACCTATTTCAAAGTAGGTTCCCGTCCCCCCTCCCGGGACACGGTTATTCTCTCTTATAATATCCTGTTCAATTTTCTTTATAGCAGTATTTACAAGTTTTAATGATGTGCAGTTATTAATTGGTACACACTGCAGAAGCTGACGGTAATTGTTCTGTACAGGTCCATTTTCTCTGCCTCGTGGGCTGCACAGCTAGACGTTCTCAGGCCTTCCCTGATTGTGTAAGCCACGTGACAGACTTTTAGCCGATGGAATGTGAGCAGATTGGATGGGATCGTGTCTAAGCCCAGGGTTTTAGGAAGTCCATGTGTGCCCCCTCCTCCCCTTGCCCTCTTTACCCTTCAGCTGGGTGGCTGGAGACCATCAGGTTCTAAAGGACACGCCAAACAAAAAGAGCCCCGGCCTCCATATCACTTCCTGGGCAAGATCCGCTCACCAACAGGAACTCGTGCCTTCTACCATTATCTGAGCAAGAAATCGCTTCTGTTGTGAACCCTTATGCGAGGTTGGACAGTTCAGTTTGTGAACCTATTCTAGAAGAAGTGCTACACACCTCATTGCTGAGTATCACTACAGTCACCTACGAAGTGCTCCCCTTGGGAAGCTGTGCACTGACGTCAGCACCTAGTCCACCCTTCAAAGCCATTTTGGAACTCTTGCCTGGGATGGCCATCAGAGCTATTGTTGTCTCCAAAATATGACAACTAAGTTTGTGAACGTGCCACCATGTGCTTACGTTGGCCGCACTGCACACTCAGTAGGCCTTACTTTGGCAAGGTTATGACACCTTCCTGCGTTGTCTGTACAGTGCTGCTAATGTAAGCTCATGGTGGCAAGTTCAGGAACTTGTTGGATTTTGGAGACGATGACAGCCTGATGGCCATTCCAGAGAAAAAGTTCTAAAACTGCTTTGCAGGGTGGACCAGGCACTGGCGTCAGTGCATAGCTTCCCAAGGAGAGTACTTCAAAGGTGACTGTAGTGATGTTCAGCAATGAGGTATGTAGCACATTTTCTAGGATGAGTTTGTGAAATTAATTCTCTAACTTCATATATTCTTTGGTCTATTTGTTATAGCAGCCAGTATTATCCTAACTAATAGACTCCAACTGGAATACAAGTTTCATTAGGACAAACATCCTGTTTTGCTTGTTTATCACAATATACTCACTACCTACCATATTAATAAATACTACTGAGTGCATGCATGCATGCATGAATGACTAGATCTTACATTTGTACTCATAAGTAGTCATAGATACACCATTTATACACAGATAACGATTCATAGCCTATGGAAAAACTTCACTGAAGAGGTAAGATGAATTCGGAAGTGCATACTTTACATCACAGCCTCCAGGTATTATGGCATCTACTATGAAGACAGCTTGTACCCAATTCTTGCTCCTCACCTCGCCACCCTCATTCTGCCAGCCCCAACAAGGAAAGCTATTGATAAGGATTTAAATCTTAACCTTGACTTGCCTGGTTCTTGTCAGTTAAAAACCGGACCCATGAAATGGTTTTAACACAGTCCTTCGACATTAGCATATTTTTAGTGTCAAGATAAAGAAACGAGTTCATTTAGTCAGTGCATGTCTCCCCGTGGGAGCTGCTTCCATCCCTGGCTCACCCCCAGCCCGCCCCCTTCTCCCCTTCTCTCCACCTCCCTACCTCCCCACACCCACCAGAACTGAATGGAGCCTGTATCCGCTGTTGTGTTTAAGCAAGTTTGTTGCCCTAACCACAGCCTGGGGATTTCAAAAGAAAACAGCCATTGTAAATTTAAAAGGGAAAAAAAAAGATTGTACCAGATTTCTACAAGGTTTATTCCATACGGCCTTCAAGTATGAACACAGCCAAGCTCTGTGGAAAGTGATTAATTTCTGGAAAACGCTAAGGTCACACTAATTGACATGACCTGTGTAATTAAGCAGTCTCTGTTTACACACCAGAAGCCCGGCCGCTGTGAGGCTGAGTTTGCCTGACAGAATGTCTTTACACGTCAAGAGATCAACACCCTCTCCCGTGTCCTCCTCAGTCACCTACACGGGCCCCTGCGTGCTGCTGAGAAGTCACACGCGCCGCGTGGCCGCCCGGAGCTCGGGCAGGCCTGGGGAGCATACCAAGTGGCACGGCTGAAACAGAGCGCCCAAGGCCACTGGGAAGAGCCTACACAATAGGCAGCAGAGCGCGTTTCAATCAGATGTCTCCAGGTCTCGGGGTTTCAATATAACGGAAACATCGCACTGAGATGCAGAGAGTAAACCAGAGTTTTCTCACGCCCCAAAGACACTCACTTACCCGCCCCCCCCCACCCCCAGCCCAGAGGCAACAGCAACATAAAAATATGCGAAACCAGCTTCCCAATCAGTGCGCTATGAGGGAAATGATGAAAATAAGGTTCACGGGGAGTCTTCCTCCAGTGTCTCCATGACACGTCTCTGTCGGCCAGGATGGCTGCAGGGAAGACCAATCCTCCCGTCCCGGGTCAGTCCTAAGACTGGGGACTTCAGATGATTTCCTAACAGAGGACTCAGCGATTGCCGAGATCACTTAACTCAGGCTCCAGCTAGGTAAGGGGACTGCCTTGTCCCAGAGAATTGGCCCAAACCTCCATGGGTTAAATGAAGCTCACGTAATCTTCTGAGTACTAGTAGCTCCTTTTTCTAAAGTTCAGACAAGTAAAAATTGACCAGCTCTGTTCAGAAACAAGACTCCAGCTCCTCCCCTGTGCTTGACAAATTTGGTGGTGCTCCAATGTTCTCCTGCACATGGTACCTTCAGGCTCTATTAGGGCGAACGCCTCCCCCGAGAACCCCTCCTTGGCTTTCCTGAGGTTGCAGCACTGAGCAGCCACTGGGGCACGCAGATGGCGAGAGACCACCTTACTGCCTCACTAAGTGTCTGCAAAAGGGCTCTGGACAAGTTCTCTGCTGGTCCGCGACATTAGGTAACACCTAGGTTGGACCAATGGGGTTGAATCACTACTGCCTCACTACTTAGTAGAAGTGTGACTTTAGGCAAATCGCTTAACTTCTCTCAGCCTCAGTTTCCTCATTTGTAAACTGGGGCTAATCCACGACTGCCCATTCCTACCAGGGATACTGTAAAAGATAAATATGATAATTCATGTAAATACTTAATGTAATATCTGTCACATAATAAGTAGCCAATAGATGTTAGCTTTATCATCATCATCATTATGGCCAACATCCGTAGATGCACATCAAGGCACACATATGGACACATATATGTATACACACGTATATGGAACACACTGAATGTAGACACAAATATAGACAACCATCACTTAATGCAATTAGGAACAAACCAAGATGCAACATAGGAATAGAAGCCAGCTTGGGATAGAGGCTCAAGGAATGAAAAACAGGATAATAACGGGGTTTGGGGCTCACTGAGTTGAAGTTACTGGAAATATCCAGCAGACAGCTATGGGGCTAGGTCTGAATCTCGATGTCACATCTCAGGGAACCTTACTCAGGGTTCTCAGTGCCCAAAAACTAGTTAAGATGCCAGGGGTAGAGAAGATACTCGAGAGAGCCTATAAAGTAAAAGACGATCTAGATAAGTTCCCTTAGGAAACTCAGAGAACTCCAGCCTTTACAGGGGAGTAGACAAACAGCATCCTTTGAAAGGGGCTGAGACTGAACAAATGTTATTATGAAATCCAAGGAGCAAGACTGATTTGAGAAGGACGGAGTCGCTACCAGCATGAAATGAGGCAGAGAAACAGGAGGAAACAGTCATGAAAAAAATAAGACTGGAAGAAAAAGTGAAAGGGTTGAGTAAGGGATATTTGAAGTTTTACTTTACTGAGGCAATTCATTCATTCTAGGATTAGGTAAATATCCACGTGCCTGCATGCACAAGACCATGTGCTAATTGTATAAAGTGACAATTAATGAACAGACACAGACACAAAACAAAGTGAGTCAGTATGCACTCTGTCTTCAGACTGCCTCGATCTTCTCCCAGGACGTCACGAGTGGGGGAGGGGAACAAAGCCGGTTACATCTGAGATGCAATGCAGAATTTGTCATTGCTGATAGAAACAATACAGCTCTTTTTCACCTCCAACACTGACTCTGTGGTGGCCAAGGTAGCTGCTCCTACTGAGAGAGGTCTACCTACTCTAGGACCAGCTGGAGAATCTTAGCTAAGAGCATTGTCAGTGTTCAGATAAACCATATGCATCTGAAGGACAGTATGGATAGACCTTGTGACAGATGGCTTTCATGCCCAATCAAAGAACGCACTCTTTTAGACAGGGGCACTGTCACCAAGAAGAGTCTGCCAGAGGTTATCAGGTAAAGGACTGAACCAGTGATTCTCACCAGGGGCAATTCTGTATCCCCGCCCCAACCAGGGGACATGTGACAATATCTGGTGACATCAATGGTGTGTCATGACTAGGGGGAAGGAGGCTAAGGGGTAAGGGGTTCTGTACTGGCATGTGGCAGTAGAGGCCAGTGACAACTACTAAACATCCTAGAATACACAGGACAAATCCCCTCTTTCCCTCCCCCAGCAGAGGATTCTCCAGTCTAAAATGTCAGTTGCACCCAAACTGGAGAAACCCTATAATGAAATAATGATTCAGCTTTAGTTGTAAGTATTTCTTCTCCAAAGGCTTACTTTTATGTTTTATCATTTGCAAATCACTTATATATGCAAAAATGCCTTTCTTTTCCATGTAAAATAAACAAAATCGTCAATTTTACTTTATTTTACAGCTACAGAAACTGAGGCTTTCCAAAAGCCTAACTCATGCCTCCTCACCTCAGTAACTCTTCTACTGCACAGAGAGTAACTATTTTGTCTGCAAAAAGAAAACTTTCTAGAAAAATAATAACAGACTTGAGTTTCTCATCTCATGTAAGAGCTACCATTCCTATCATTCAAGGCTTTCAGACGTTTTATTGGTAGGTCCTGTGAGGGAGACCAAGGCCCCAGAAATCTTACACAAATGCTCTTTTTGGGTTCCCAATGTCACCAAAGTGCATTTCTAACTCAGCGACCCTGAGAAACACAGCACCGTTGATCCTGGTACTCATAAGGCATTACACATGTCTGTTAGACATGTTGGTTAGACCTGAATTGGTCCGTGCCTGGATTTGCCTAGCTCCTAACCCCAGCTCCATCAGAGGTGATACAGGGCTCATCTCAAAGCCAAAGCCATGTGTTGTTTCACCAGCAAAACTGACTCCAACTCAGCACAGAAAGTCATGTGGGAAAGAGTGTGTCCTACTCTACCAACCTGGGATCAGAGCCAGCCAGGAGAATCATTTTCCGGAAACCTAGGAATCTAAGGATTCTCCCCATTCATCTCTGTGAGAACAAAAGGTGGCGAAGTCAAAATGATGTTAGAGAAACACCTCAGAATCTCAGAAGAGAATGTCTTCTTTCCAAAGAATTTGCTCTTTCATGAGACTCATATGTTTCACCTCTTTAAAAAATAACTGTCTTGGAGACTAAGAGATCTTGACATATGAAAATAAAAGCTCAGAATGATCCCTTTCCTTTCTCCCATCAGAGACAGCAGCTAAAAATCCTCCAGATCCTCACAGAGATCACACATTTCAATCTATACTTAAAGCTGACTGACTATACCTAAGAGCATACTTTAAGCACCACAGACCATATGGGCCTACATGTATGGGCCATTATACTGATGGGGAAACTAACATTGACCAGGCCAATGAGTTAGCCATAAAATTATATGGAAAACAGTACTGGGGCCTAGAACCCTGCTACTCAGGGCATGGTCCTTGGCATTAGCATCACTTGAAAGCCTGTCAAAAATATAGAATTTCAGGCTCACCCCAGATGTCAATTAGCATTTTAACAAGACCCCCTGAGGGTTCTTGACACTTTCAAGTTTCAGAAGCACCTATCCAGACCTTAACAACCTTTACTAAAACCCAACTACCACTCTGTGTCTTGGAAGTTAACACATTTGTTTTCACATCTTTTTCTTTCAGTTATTATATGAGGTTAGCTTGCCACTCGTAGCAAGATTTGATGGGTGCTTGAGCACATTTACATGGGTTGTACAATGACACTTCTGAAACAGAACTGCATGTCACTCATATCGGTCTAGACATGCCCTGCTTCTTAAGGGGTCCATTTTTAATGATGATGATGACTGTTCACAATTTCCAAGTATTTGGAATAGGAAAACAGAGAAAAAGAAAGGAAGAATGTGGTATGATTCTCATAGAGTACAAAGCTCTTGTTGACCAGTTTTCTAGTTGGAAAACTTAAGGCAAAGATTCATCATTTCTATAGATTTTGCTTAACCTGCAATGGTGGAAGCCTGGGAGTCCATTCTGGAAACAAAACGAGGCTAAATCGGTGAACGCAGGTGGTGCGGTCCCAACTCTCCTCTAATAACCCCCAGAGAGCAGAGACCTGGGGGACCAAGAACCTCACCTGCTCTCCCTCCCTGGGGAAACCGGCTGTACACTGTATCTTCTAAGACTTTTTTACCTTCTCCTGACATTCACATTGTTATTGAGATTTAAGAAAATGCAAGACAGACCCACCTGGAATCTCCGCATGTCACGTGGGTTTCCTGCATTCTTTAGGCAATTTTGGTTACATTTGAGGAAAAACTTCAAGAAGAACCTGTGAAAAAAACAAACAATCCCAGTCAGCATGTCAGTTCTGACACCAAAGGGGAAAAGGTAGTAAGACCCTTTTGGGTTGGTCGTTCGATGTGCATTTTCTGAAATATTCACAATGGTGTTAAGACCAGAATTCTGTTTAAAGCTTTAGCCTTTGTTTTGCATCCAAACTGAAATGGAATGCTCTCAGTACTGCCAACAGATCTCACAAAGAATTAAGCCCCCAAGGAAGTATTCTCACTCTGACAGAGGGAAAGTCTTCCCCATAATTTAAGGTAGGTTCCAATTGGGTATAATTGCCTGGGAATTACTCATGGTCCCTAACAACATGTAATTTAAGCCCAGTAAATTCACAGGTGATGACGACCCAACAAAACATGCTGGATGAATATAAGGAAATGGTAAACACTTAGCATTGCATCTCCAAATAAAATATCCTAATTAATAGCACCCATGAGCTGCAGCTAAGATTCACACACTGACAGATGTCTTCTGACTTCTCAAATGTTTTCTGTGTATTTTTCTTACACTACCTACTGTAGCCAAAAGCTATTCCTGATTGAGTAAGACATGTGCTGCCTCACTCCCACCTTGGTCCCTAAATTGCTTTTAGAGTCATATTTATGGGTTTTAGGGTAACCAGAGGTCCTAATTTGCCAGGAACAATCCCCGTTTATACCACCTATAGATTTATAAGTATTAATAATGCCCATTTTAACTTGCACAAGTATCCTTCTAGGGATGATAAATTAGATAGTCGTCCTATAACTTTCTGAGTTATTTCTTTCATTGCAGATAAGGCAGCAGATATCAAAGGCATCCTTTAGGGCATTCATGTCAGCCACCTGTCTGTTCTCCACCTGCCAAGGTTTGGGGAAAGAAGCATTTTAAAAACCACCTGAAGTTCATTCCCTTTTACTTTTAGCCCTGTGGATTTCACATCCAAACATTTCCCCAAAATATCAGAATGTATTAAAATGCTGGTCAGTTCAATTCTTATAGGAATTTTCCTTTGTTCATCTTTCCCCTTCAAGTCCACACTGGAGTAAAATTCCCACCTCAATAAATATAATTTGTGAAGAACTGTCACACCACAATGCCTCAGTCTGGATTTAACTCTGAGCACAAAGTGTATCAGCCAAGTAACACTGGGGTCCCCGTAATGAGAGCGTAGCACACAGGTGCACCAAGTTTAACCGATTTCTGAGTACCAAACTGAGGGAAGTCCCAGAAGAATCTCTCTTCTCCCTCCTCTCTCAGCATCTGCCAAGAGGGGAGGGTGGAGTGGGAATAACTCTTGGAAGAGAGACAATAACTTTGTAAACCAAAAGAATAACATTCTAAAATGTAAACATCTTTCAACGTCATTCAACAGTCAACTGCCCATGCCTGAAAGCACGCTTCTGGGTAATGCCGCCCTACTTCTGGGCTCTCTGCACAGAGGCCCAAGTTTGTCAACCTTGTGTACAAGACAAACAACTCATGGAACATGGTGGAAGCCCACCTGAGTGAAGTGAAGTCTGGCTCTGGCACCCCTTCCCCAGGACTAGGAGCAACACTGTCATTACCTGGGGACAATCAGCTGGTCCTGACTTGTGTCCCCTTTCCATTAGACTTAGGAAAGGACAGGGCTTACGGGAATGGTCACGATCCCAAGCACCCTTGCATTGTCCCTTTCCTCTGAGCTCTCGGAAGGCAAGTGCTGGGTGGCCCTAGTGATCACAGGTGACTTTCAGAAACTATTGAAAATAGAGGTGCTCAGGGGAGCGCCTCTGCCTTCTTGCTGGGTTTAAGCCCACATCCAATGACCCCTGAAAAGGTGAACACTGGCTGCTTCTCTCAAGC
Source organism: Lyroderma lyra (assembly GCA_004026885.1). NCBI lineage: Eukaryota > Metazoa > Chordata > Mammalia > Chiroptera > Megadermatidae > Lyroderma > Lyroderma lyra. Next base: position 475,288 of record PVJL010000105.1, on the reverse strand, counting down.
ACAGTTGGTAGGAAGGGCATACTTAAAGGCCATCCCAAGCCCCAGGACAGGGTTGATTACCACTGAGATGACAGTGAGAGTCGGCATGACACGGTGGAAAAGCCACAGCCTTTAGAAACATCCCAACTCTGTTGTATGACTTTGGAGAAGTAGCTGAACTTGGCCGTGCCATACTTTCTTTATTTACATGTTGGGTGTAATAACAATCTACCTTACCGAGTAAGTGTGAGAATTAACTACAGTGATGTACAGTGCCTGGCACACGGTGAGCATGGGGTGGTGACAGTCATGCTAATGACAACTTCACATAGTAGGTGCTTGCCTGATACCCAGCACAGTGCTAAGAACTTCAAATACATTTTCCCATACCCCTCCTAAATGACCTCTGCTATTCACCCCATTTTATAGATGAGGAAACTGAGGTTCAGAGAATAAATAACTTGCCCAAAGGTTAGGAGGCGTGGATCTAGAACTCAAATTTGGATGGAGCCTGCGTTCTTCACCGTGAAGGTGTAGGGGTTTTAGTATTAACGGGTGTAGTGCAGTATTGATATTAGTACAAATTGTACCATCGACAGCCATCGCACCACAATAGCAATGGTACAGATAGGGGTAGTTATTGGGAGGATTATTCCCACAGCGGCAACGTGAACACTGTGGAGGGACACGTCGCTGCCAGGCTGCCCGCTCCCTCGGCCCTCGGGGCTGACCATGTCTGCCGCCGGTGTGCGTTTAAGCCATTTGAGCCCAGACCCGACAGCCAGATTCAGGTTGTGTGAGAAGGAGCTGTCAGCACACCCTCTGGCATCTTCGAGTCAGACAACTGCTAACCACCATGAGGGGGTCCATCTGGTGCCAAAATGGATTTTGACAGACAAGCAAGCAGGACACTGGCTCCGCCCCAGAGAAGCCGGATCCGGGGAGCGATGGGCCGCCACCGCGATGGGCAGGGGCGCGGCACCTGTCAGCAGCCCATGGTTAGCACAAAAGCTATGCCGGGCACACCGGATCCCCGTTACCCTAAGCTGCCCTGTCACTTGGCAAGCTGGCAGAGGCTCCTGCCCGCCCTCTCGACAGCGGATCGCTTGCTGAAATTGAAGGCCTGACCATCTGTCGCGGGGAAGAGACGGAGTCAACTGGTGCCCGGGGCCTCACACAAGCCCTTATGTGGCAAAGACGCTGTGAAGGGCCGATTCTGTGGGGGAAGGCCAGCCCTACCCCAGGGGGAGCCTCAGGAATTCTTTCAAAGTTTTCCCCTAAGTATATGCCAAATAGCTGACCCTTTCGGATTGCACTTCCTTAAGGGAACCAAGAGGAGTCAGGAGCAGGAGTTAAAAATAATCCCCACGGCGAGGGCTGGTTAGACGTGGCACACAGATTTAGGGGATGGTTTGATCAGGCCGGTTTTTAAGGCATTTGTAGAGTCGGGGATACGTGCACGTCTGCTGGCCTGCAGAGAAGGTCTTGGATTCTGAGGGGGCTTTCAACAAAGCAGAGGTTATTGTAACTGAAAACCCCACCTTTGTGTAACGAATTACCGGTTTGTGTGGCGGGCATACTGGATAAAGCGTCATCAGGAGAGAGTGGGGCGGCGCTACCCCAAGCGTGGGAAGCTGACCTGCAGCAGGACAAAGCCCCTGCTGACCCTGTGGATTTCCAAAGAGCTTCATGAACTCCAGGAAATGGCCCAACCGGGACCAAAGCCCTGTCTTTGGAGGCGGGGCTGGGGGCAGAATGGGGAGAAACCCAGCACCTCTGCATTGGCTTTCAGTATGAACAATGTTAATATCTTGTGTAAAGCACTTCCATCCCCAGCATCTCACAGAAATCCTATAAATTAGGCATGCCAGGAATTACCAACCCATCTAAAAGGGTTGATAACTAAGAAAACTAAGACAACAATAAAATTAAGGTATCTATCTACGGACAAAACTAAACAAATACCCTACATTGTCAAAAGGATTCATTATGGTATAAAATTTCTCTACAAATCACAGGACTTAATAAGTGACGTTGACCATCACTTAGTCTAACTTCCCAGGCGTGTTTCTGAGAATACTCAGAGAGATCCAGAGACATGACAATAGTGAAACACTTATTAGTTATGAGAGCTAGAACTATCACCCACGTGTCCTGACTTCTAGTTATATGATTTTTCCAGTGTAAGGTTAGCTTTTCAAAAGCCAACTCAGTAAGAGCTCAATACTTGAGCTATTAAACATTTTAGTCAAGTATCTCAATTAGGAAAGTGACAGTCACAAAGCCAAATGTGACATGCTATTAAAAAGCGGTGTTGAGTTTTATCAGTCAGGCTAATACAGGACATCAGCCCATCACTGAACACTAACTGAATAGAACACGTGCTGGTAGAACAAAATTGTTTATTCCGTGGTTTACTTGCATCACCTTTTAGCAACCAATAGCTATTCAGCATATTGAGTAGCTTCCACGTCACTGTGCTGGTGCTGGATCCCAGAGGCACCTGTAGTCTCTCTCAAAAGGCACAGTCAATGAATTAGCCAAAAAGGTCTGAACCAAAATAACAAAGCATCAACTCTGTAGACTCAGCACATGGCACAGGACTCAGAACCCAGTGGGTTTCCAATATATCTGTGCCCAGCTGAACAGAACCAGGACCTCTACAATACCGACAGTGGGAGAGTGAGTACACGGGACAAGGGGTCAAGTGGAGACTGGACAAGCCTGGGTAAATTTTGACAATTCCCTTAAACCTCAGGGGCCTCATGAAAACATGGGAATAACAGTACCTCTCTTCACTGCTTAATTAATTGGGTGGCTTTAGATAATTATTTTACCTCTCTGTGCCTCAATTTTCTCATCTGTAAAGTAGGGGTAAATAATCTACTTCAGAGTTATTGAGAAGTAAATGAATATCAAATGTGGAGTGCTTTAAAAAAAAACTGGCATAGAAAAAGAAATCATTATTTTCATCATCATTTATCCTTGACAAGTGGTCACTGCCTAACACTCAGAGATGTTGAGATTTTCAGATACCAAAAACAAACAAACAAACAAAAAACTCTCTTTGCATGTTAAGGTGAACAAAAGACACAAAATTCTACATAACCAATATCAAACTAAAAGTTTTATTGAATGACCTACCAAAAAAAGGAAGCAGAACGCAAGGAGAGGTACTATGACTACGGCAGGTTTATCCAATGGGCAAGACACATAAAGGAGAGAGGTAGCAGCTTAAATCATGGAGGACTCCAGCTAGTCACAACTGAAGGGCACACACAGTAAAAACCATCCATTAAGCAACAGCTTGTACATCATTAATTATTATGCAAAGCATTGCAATAGATCTGAGCTGAGCAGGTTGAGCTTTTACCTCTCCCACCCAAATTCGGAAAAATCACGTTTGGATGTTTTCAGCTGCTCTCATCATGTCCAGGCGGGAAAGGGATAGCATCAAGGCACACCTTAACCAAGATATAAAAAACCCATTTGCAGTCTTAAGGCTCCCTGCGAGTTCCTCTGACTTATGCCCACAGATGGTTATGTGGCAGATGATCCTTCTCAAAGATATTCAGAACACGGAGACTCACTTGGGCCTCATGCAGGAAACAGCTGTGTGGAGACAACTGTGGGGTCCCTTCTGTGTGAAGTTCAAGCTGCTCTCCCCCCACCACACATACACACACATGTGCGTACGCGTATGCACACACACACACGGACATACACGCACGCACACACACGTGCACGCGCATGCACACACACACACATGCACGCACATGCACACACACACACAGACACACACACATGCACGCACATGCACACACACACATGCACGCACATGCACACACACACAGACACACACACATGCACGCACATGCACACACACACACACACACACACACACGGACACAGACACACATGCACGCGCATGCACACACACACACGGACACACACATACACACACGTGCACACACATGCACACACGTGCACGCGCATGCACGCACACGCACACACGTGCACGTGCACACACAGCATGCACACACACACGTGCACACGCACACACGCACACACACAGCATGTACACACACAGCGTGCACACACACACGTGCACGCGCACACACACACACACACACACACACGAGGGTAGAGAGAAATACCTCATGCCTTAAAGGGCCTCTTTCCATGGACTATACCCTCATCTCTGCTTTGACAATGACCCAGAACTGCCTGCCTCCAGGACCAAATCCACCGCTTAAATATAAAACCAAGGAAGACCTTCCAGGGGTACAGGAACTCTCCCAAATTGAAAATGTTTAACCAGAAAGCAGCTATGTCTACCCGGACTGCCCGGGGCTACAGAACAAATCAGCACCCTACGGGGAGCCCTCTATGAAGAGGTAAACAAAAGTCCCATGGCCACTGCCATCAAAAACAGGTCTCCCTTGAACACAGGGGAGCTAAAACAGCTGGAAAGAGAAAACTCTGTTTTCAATGTCAACACTTTTGGGTTCCTGGTACACAGAAGAAGTTGTAGAGTACAGTTCATCCATGTGAAAATATGATACCCACAAGTCTGCCAAAATCCCACGGATGTGACAAGGGCAGGCTGTGTGAAGGCAAAGGTTTCTCAGCGCCAGGCTGACCTGCTCCTTTTCTGATACTCAGGTGTACTGCCAAGAGAGGGCCTGCCTGGACCTGAACCCCGCAATCCTGATAGAGACACGAGGAGGAAGAAAAGGGAGAAATAGGATCGTGAAGGGGACTCTACACCACTGAAGCAAAGTCCTCCCTCCCCGCAGTGGAAGGTGGAATGATACCAAGTCGTGGCACTATCTTGGGGATCCCAGGGGGAGAGCATGTGGCAGCCCCTATTATTGGCCACTGACTTCAAGGAGTTTACCTTTCCCCCTGGCCAAGGTCCCTCAGATCTTGGGCATTTGTGGTAAGTGTTCTCAGCCTAAAGGGATGAACATGATCAACTTGAAAAGCATTCATTACCTCAGAGTCAGAGTTTGACCTTGATAAAAGAACATAATTAGTGGCAAGGATTTACAAGGGAGAAAAAAAAAGGTGTTGGGATAGCATAGCAACAGACCAAAGAATTTAAGAACAGCTTTAAGAAAAAGGGCCTCCTGCAAATAAGTCCCGCACGCTAGAAGTCACGTTGGGCAAAGGCATCGGGGTAAGCAGAGCGAGAGGAGAGGAAACACCCAGCGGCCAGTGTGGAGCAAGAAACTGCTCTTCAGAACTGACACGGAGAAGGGATGTCCGAGCAAGGGTGCTGTAGCTTAACCCCGAGCCTCGAAGGTTTGACTGCAAGTTCAAGGAGCAGGTCTGACACACCCTCAGCACTGTAAGCTGTGCAGCCAAGAGAAGGCGTTCACCCTCAGCTGCACTCTTTTACAAAGCCTACTCGAATCCAGTGTTTCCTGCCACAACACACTAAGGTACAAACACTGGCCCGGGGCAGACTCTGGAATCATCCTAACAGTGCGGTAGGAACAGGGCAGGTAACAAACGCAACTGTTGAGCCATCCTTCTAGGGCTGGGGACAGGCTGAGGACATATTTGTCCTCAACTGTTTCCATTCCAAGAGGAAACATGATCTGCAAGGAATCACATGACACACAGCTCCTGCAGACCCAGGAGGTAGTCTGAAACAGGCATCAGGTCCTGGGACTCGGGGACACTGGCACACATTGTGCCCCACGTGGTTAAAGACACAAGCACAGCGGTGACAACGCGCGTCCCACAAAGCCAAACGTACACGTGAGGGAAGAAGCCCTCCGTGTGCCGCGTTGGCGGTCACCAGAGCAAACTCACGAGTGTACCCACTGTTCTAAGTGCTTGATACATATTAATTCCTTTCCTCTTCACAACAACCCTGTGAGGGCTATTTGTATGCTCATTTTATAGATAATGGCACTGAGAAGTTTTGTAATTTGCCCAAGATTTCCTACCTAGTAAGTGCAAGAGCAGGGGTTTGAATGTAGGCCGTTCGGCGCCAAGCCCGCATCCATTAAACTACATTCCTTTGTATGTTATGTATGTTAGATTATGGGAGTGTGGACCATTGACCATATCTGGCTATATTCTTATCATCACCTCCAAATTCATTCAAAATTAGAACTGAAGTCAGCATCAAATTTTCTGGTATTGTCATGAAAATATTCTCAATTATAAGTTCCAATTTTGCTCTTGACTCTTGCCCATTTCAAATGGAGTTTAACCATAATGAAAGCCCAGTGGGTGGGTCTGGTCACAGAGCCAAACCAAATTTGGAGAATGACGGCCAAAGCAAAACCAATGTAACCTGGGTCTCTTGGGAAAAGTCAATGAACATCTTCTTGAGGATTTAGTTACACCATGTGTATTTGCCAGTCATACAAGTACCTATCTCTGAATGTCTTTCTTGCAGTCAGAAGCCACAGACTGAAAATGAAAGGTTGTTTAATATCCATGTGTTTAAAATTTTTTAAGCAGATTCATTTAGAATCTGATGTGAGAATTTCACTTTCCCTCCTACAGACTCAAAATGTTTCAATATTAATTTCTCCTGTGGAGGTGATAGATGGCAGAGAGAGATCTAAAAGTTAAAATGCTAACTAACTGAAGCATGTGGGTTCTTCTGGATGCTCAACTCACTATTTTTAAAAACATTATAAAATATAAACATATAATGTCATTTATTTACTCAACCAACAAATAATTCCAGAGAGCCTAACATACACTGATTCTTTGCCCTAATACCAATGGTACTATAATCACAATGACTTTGCTTCATGACTTTCTCTACAACAAAAATAAAAGAAAATCACTTACAATCAAACTTGTAGGAAAAATTTTTGACTCTGAGGATGATAGGTTATTTGAGTAATTGCCAAATTAGGTTGAATATTCATAAAGTTTGAAGCTGTTTTGGGTGTTCTGGTGGGGTTGGGTCAGGGAATCTTCCAAAGTCCCCAGTAATGTCAAGATTCTACCTTTCTGGACACAATGGTCCCCCACTTTTGCTCCAGTTACATCGCGTTACGTCCTGTGCCAGGAACATGAAGCTCCCTTCCTGGCTTCACCGTAGGCTGCATTCCTGGGTCTCATATCCTCTCAGCGTCCCACAGTCCTATCTGGCCTTCCAGGTGCAGCCTAAATGCACTGTGTCCATGAAACCTTCCCTAATACCCAAGCTAGAATTAATCTCTTTTCCTCCACTCTGTTATAGGTTTTGTAATGCTGGGCCCTCACATCTTGTACTTCAGTTACTTCAGGAATCATCTGCCCCCCCAATCCAGGACACTACAGACACGTTTAGAGTGACATTCTATACACCCCAGCACCTCGTGCAGCAGTATATGGAAAACAGTAAATAAATATCTGATTTACACTGGTGTAAATATAAATGTCAGTTAACTTTGAATTATCACACATAGATTATTTCCCTTTCTATTTTTTTCTGTATTTCCTGAATTTTCTATGAATAGGCATTACTTAAGAAAAAATAAATAACTTCATTATTGTAAAAATTGAAGCAACTATCATTCAGCATGGAACCTAGGGAATGCTGTCCCCATTTGCGATGGGAAAATTAAGAACTAAAAATGATGAATGTCTTTGCCAAAGTCTTTATACTCTTTAAGATTCGCCACTATCCATGTAACACCCTGAAAATGTAGATCACTTATTAGTTTCACATATGCATAATTCATAAGAAAGTATCAACTGGGCATATTCCACACCATAGGTGTCCTCAATTTCCTACTTAAAAATTCCTCAACAACAAAGTTGAAAATATTATCTCCAAGCTAAACTTGCAATTGTTCTTAAAACATTTAGGCATAACCCCAAGGGGCAAAAGGCGATGTGACCAATAGGATTAAATGGATCGTCTCTCTCCAAAATTCTGCAGACCTTTCTGATAGCTTTGTTGAAACCCAGTGCTGAAAGCTCTGAATGGTTTGCTATTTCTTGGTTCAGCCTCTTGCCTTAGGCCATCATTTCTTCATTTAGCCCATCTCTCATTCAGTAGGAATTTACTAAGCACCAACAATATGCCAAGTACAAGCATAGAGACACCTTCCTCCCTGCCCTTATGGAAGTTCACCAAAGTGAGGTTCTCAGGCCACCTGTTCTGAAAAGTTGTCCTGGTGGGAGTCGTTAAGGGCTAAGGTACTTGAAAAATGTTGATGTCCACGGAAACTTGAGAATGGCTATCTCATTTATTTTTTTTATATCAATAGCAATGTCATTACCATGTGATAAATGCAGTGATGAAGTTACGTATCAAACACAGTGAACTTCAGAGAAAGGATGCCCATGTGGTCATGTGCCACTGAGAACTTAGTGCAAAACATTATGTCAGATCACCTCTGAGGAAAAAGAAACATTAAATTCCCCCACCCATCCCATTGCATCCCCAGTAAAAGCCACAGAGAAAGAAAAGAGTTCTGGGTCCCAGAGAAAGCTGACAGTTGACAAATAGTTGCTTCAAGGAAAAGAAACAAGTTAATTTTTCTATTAGGAAAAAAAGAAAGAGAAGAAAAAGGCATCAGCTGAAAAGGTGTTCCTCTAAAAGAAAAGCAAGGTGTCCTGCTAATGATGAAAATTATGTTGAAACCTGTTTAAATCATCATCACCTTTTTCAAAAATCTCACTCCATTTGCCTCTTCATTTTTCTGGACACATCCGCCCCGGTTCCAACCTCAGTATCACCATTTGTTGCCTCCCATCCTCCGATCACACAAACCACTGGGGATAATGAATTTAATTTAAGCAGTGGTTTTCATCAAAGAGAACCACTGCATTCCAACACTCCACACAAGCCAAGTTCAGACAAAAACAAGTGACTCCTTAATTTGGATTTAAAGCTCAGGGTCAGTCTCCAAATAAAAATGACCAGTGAGGATCGCGCTCACAGAGCACTAGCAATAATCTCATGAGCTCCAAATTATTCCAGTTTATATTATGGGCAATCCAATAAGTCTGTGTGTTCTAGTCCATAAAAATATAAGAAGAAATTTATCATTTTAAAAATCATAATGCAAAATGGAGCCTGACACTTTATTAAGCACTATTTCTCCTAATATCATAAGGATGCTGCTGCAAAATGAAGCTAAAGCAATATTACAGACGAACAATGACATAATTTAGACTTTCTGAGGGAGCTTTCTAACTCCCTTGCCCTTCCCTGACCTCCCTACCCGACATGTCACTCTCAAAAACCTTCGGTTTAATAGCAGAACCTGGGGGTGGGGGGAGCTCCAAGGGTGCTTTTATTTTATCATGAAAACTGGTAGATTTAATAAAACAAAGAATGTTAGAATGGGTGAGAATTTAGAATTTATCTAATCCAGATATTCTGACCCTACAGTCCCTGGCTGGTCTGCTTGGGGTTCTTGAGTACCCCAACAGTGTATCCAAATTTTTGTACACACTATTTTCCTGGAGAACGGATCCAGAGTTTTCACAAGGTTGTGGAGGGAGTCTGTGAGTTGAATGCCCAGAATCTATTCTCCCTGTTTTGATGACAGTTTTCCATTCTCCTTCGGAGAACTTCCTTGCTGTCTTCCAAGAGTCCCAGTATTTCAGTGGCATAAACTCATTCCACACTCGGGCCAGACAGTGCCTGTGATCCAGGCCCGGTCAGTCACAGCTTCACATGCCCCACCAAAGTGATTGCTTCAGAAATGGGCATGTGACCCTAGTCAAGCCAAGCCAATCAGGCCCAAGCTTAGCTAGCTGTAAGATTTTGGTTTGAGTGGCTAGAAACAGAAATGAGTTCTATTCCACCAGACTTGAACCTGGAAAAATATGAGGCTGAGGTTTGCTGGAATATTCTATTCTTAGAGATAAATCCATAATAGAATATAATCCACTAGTATCCCACCTAACAGAGCCCACAGGACAGGGAAACTATGGTAAGAGGGCAAGAAAGAAGGTAGGAGGAGCTCAAATCATACAATGCCCTATGAGGAACGTGGGGGCAAATGGAGATGGAGATGTCCACAGAATGATGAAGCTAAGAAGAGAGTGAAAGGAGGGTGCAAAGATAGGTGTCTGTGAAAGCGAGATAACATTCTATTCTACGGAGCCGCAAAAACTGGCAGGCTATGACAGTTCAACACCCTAGGGCCTCCTCTCAAATCAGCATCATTCAGAGATAGATGATACATATGCACATACATACGCACATACCTGCAGGCAGGTAATATCAGTGAGTAAACGAGGCTGCATGTAAAACCACAGACAGTACTAGGAATGGCATGAACTGAAGCGCTAATGTCTGGTCTACAAGGGCTTCTTCTCCAGCTGACTGACTCCACGGGGAACCACGGGGGCAGTGTTGCCCGAGCCCCCCAATTCAAGAGAAGCCGGACATTCACATTACTAAGACTGAGACTGGCCCGTCTTCCAGACACCACATGGGCCAAACAAAACAAATCAGGGAGAGGGGACCAAAGCAGCAGCAACTCATTCGTCTGTGAGGTTAGGGCAGGTCTTCTTTGTGGCCATTTTTAAATTTTAAAAGATAATAATGAGAGAAGGACCCCTGTGGCTCCTTGAAAAACAACACAAGTAGTTCCTGCGTTTGAAGTCATGGCATGTTTTCTTTTGTTATTTTTGAGAATCCTTGTCACCAGATTCCAGATGTAGTCAACCTTAATTTTCTCCCAGACCTTTGGCAGCTGGCACGTTGGGTGAAGGGAGAAGGTGTAAAAGCAGTGGTGCCCAGAAGCCCCAGAGGAGGCAGTGCGCATTTACCTGCGTGAGGCTGTCCACCCAGGTGAGTGCAGACAGAGAGAGCCTCCAGGGCCACCTGCTCACAGCTGCATTCCCTCGGGCACTGAATTCAATCAGGAGCAGTATGTTTTAGCAGCATTTACAACCATGCAGGACACAAAACACCTGCCTTGGTGCCTTCCTCCCGGCTTCCGAAGAGGCTGTGGCCTGGAAAGCCAGCAATTCGGTACTTTCTCTGTGAAAGAAGACACCGTCACCCTCTTCTTGCGTTTAATGAGAGGACACATGAATCTGGCCAGGCCTCAGTATTGCTGGAATTACTCCTGTTTTCCCATGGAGAGGCCTGCATTTCACTCAGCGTGTGCCAGGCGCTGGGCAGGTATGGGAATCATTCCATTAGGTCCTGTTCACATCCCCAGCTCACAGACAAACACACTGAGCCCAGAAAGGCTGGTAAAGGAGCCCAAGGTCTCGTACACACTGCCAGTGGCAGAACCTGGACCTGAGGCCAGGAGGGGGCTTCTGTCATTTGTGGAGATAAAAACTAGCAGGTTATACTTTTGAAACTCCACATTACTTAAAAAAAAATCATTTCTAACTTTTCTTCAACTGACCTTCAAAAACACTCTTGAAGGATGAGTTAGGGTGGGTAGAGTCTCCCTCATTTGATGAATGACTCAGCGGAGGCTCAGAGGGGTGCTCAAGGAACCCCGGTTCTTATGCTATGGGGGATGCAGCAATCAACATGTACTCATGCCTATCTATTGTAACTTCCTAAAAAATCCTCCTTCTGCCCCTGAAGTGCCCCTTTTCTTCATGATCTGGACCAAACCTATCCCTGGGACCATCTTTCCCCCAAGCCTATGTTACAGCTAAGGGACAAGGGACCACTTCTCCTTCTCCTCAAGCTCTCTCCCTGCTCTGCGACTCTCTCCCTTGGCACATGCTGGGGCTCCTGCTGGCATACTTCCTCTGTCCCTCTTCCATCCCTTCTCACTCAAACCAAGGCCAAGTTCAAAGATCACATGCACTGGGGCACTGCCCTGCCTCTGAGAAAATCTCCCCCCAAAGTCTCTCCTCTGCGCTCCCACCATAATGATGTTGCAAACAACCATGTTTTATTTCCCTGTTGCCTTAGCACAAGTTCCTATTCATTCACAGAGACATAAATTTTTATAAGATTAAAGTCTTGAAGACCGAACTTTCACCAGCATTCTAAGTACAATCTTTTTGGTGCTGTTAATCATTGTACTAGAATCCCACACTAGATATAAATATACTCTGAATCGCTCACAATTCTCCCCTTAGGAGCGAAACACAAAAGCAAGCGTAAGTGCTTTTGTGAGTAAGACGTCCACTCACCAACATCTCACGGTGGTGTTGGGTAGCAGTTCTCCATATTAAACGCGGAGAGTGGGTGGGGGATCCACTTAACTCTGATTTCTTGCTTTTTGCTAGAAAGCATTGTAAGTTCCTTCTTGGTCTCACCTACTGGAAGGGTCAATGCTTTAGCTGGGATTGTGACAAGCCTCTCCAGAATTAGAGTACTTTATTATCACATTAGTGCTGGAAAAAGTCACATAATTAACAGAATTTATCCTCATTTACTCTGTAAAAGCACTAAGATTCAGTCTCTCTGCCTCTGTTTAATTACTTTCTTTAACACAACTTTTTTTTTCTAACTTGACCCTTCCTGGGCTTATCTACAGAAATGTGTTAAAACGCTTTCTCCCTCCACTCCATTTAAGTTGCTAGACTTTATTCATTTGAATAAGCATAAAAAGGGGAACTCGGGTCCCTCGTAGTTCACACAGTGCCTTTGAATTAGCGGGCGTAATGGTGTCATACTTTGGTGGAGACCCTCTGTTCAGAATAAGTGACACCAGCCTTCAGAATTGCCGGTGATTGCAATGTGACACCGGCATTACACTGGGTGCTCGCTGGTGGTAAACGAGCATTAGTTCAAGGTGCCTAAGAAATTCAGAGGCTGAGACTCAGCCCTTCTGCAAGAGCCCAGCAGACGGGCCTGACACGTGCTGCCTTCTCCGGTGATGCTTCCTCAAATCTGCTTAAGAGCATGTGCAGAGCTGTACACACGCACACACACACACCCTCAAGATAAAGTCACTATTAGATAACAAAGTCATCATCAAGGAACAAATCTGGAAGGCACTCCATCTGCTCTTGCTTGCTCTTAACTGTTTTCTTTTTGACAGCAAAGTAATGAAGGAAAGAAACCGAGGTTTAAATGGCAAACACTTAGTAGAGGCTGAACTCCCCCCCCCCCATTTCAGAAACACGAATTGAGAAACCCTGACTCAGTATTTCATACTGAGGTGGTCCGCAGCCTGCTCAGGAAGGCGGGGGCTCGGAGGAAAGAAGGGAGGTTCTCTGGTGTTGAAGCAGTCGGTTCACTGTGAAAGGGTGGTAAGCCCTTCCTGAGGTCGGGGTGGGCCAGGTGAGAGACGTGACACAATGGATCAAATGGGTCGTTGTCCGAGCTCCTTGGAGGGTGAGCTCCAGGCACAGAGGATGCAGGCCAGGATGCACTGGTGGCCTAACAGACATCCACAGCAGTCATGTGTCACCTTGTCTGTCTATTAGGGAACCATCACCCCACTCCATTTTTCCTACAAGAGACACATCTCAGTAGGAATGTGAAGACACTGCAAAGGAGATGACCTTCGCATCTGTCCCCCTTGCTATCCAAGCGGCAGGCAGGAAGCTCCATGGGTCTGTCCATCGGAATAGAACAGCCTCTTCCGCCCACGAATAGAATACAGCCCACATTCACTGGGGAATGAAAGAAGCCTCCCCCGCCTCCGGCCTTCAGCTGAATCGTCCCTGCGGCCTATAACGCCTTCCTGCCCTCTTCGAGTCCTCCCATCCTGTCAGGTCTGTGCAGGATCTTCCCCTTCCAGTAAGCCTGCCCGAGTTCTCCCATCTGGAGTGAGTGTCTCACTCCTCTGTACCCCTGAGCCATTCAAGGTCCGTGAGTGTTCTGTCATGGTACTTACCAAGGTCATTTCCCACTTAGGTTGTCTATGCATAAGTCCGACTGGTCCACTTGGCTGTGACCACCTGAAGGAATTACGAGGGTTGCGGCTTCGCCTAACCTCAGTGACAATACGGGCGGGCCATTCCTGGCTGAAACTCACTATTTCTTTCCTCCAAAGATGCCCTTCACTTAACCTTTGGTGAAAAGCCTCCTCATTCCCTGAAAGTTTACTCTTTCCCACTTCCAAGCCACTCCACATACCATTCCCACTGCCTGGAATTCTATCTGTTTACTGAAAGGAAATCAAATCCATTCTTCAAGATCCATGCCACAGGCTCCCTGATCTAAATTCTCACAACCTTTGTTTATACCATTCTGGTCCCTTAGCATCTTGTAACTGGTTATCTGCATTTACATTTCTCTGCCCAACTAGATTATAAGCATCTTAGTGGAGGGATCCTATTAATATTTTGCAAAGTCTTGTTTCATAAATAGTCCTCAGTAGACTTTGGGTGTGCATCACGAACACCCACTGTATGGTAAGTGAATGGACAGGGATTGGATATTGTACTCTAGGATCTCCAGATAAGTAAGACAATTACTGATGGATAAACTCCTACAGTTCTGGCAACCACATTTCTACTTCTGCTACCATCACAATTACTATTATTTTTGTTCTTCTTACTAGAACTATTAGTATTTGAGTGTTTACTATGTGCAAGATAATCTGCTGAGCACTTTACTAACATGATTCATTTAATCCTCACAACAATCCTAAGGTAGCAACTATTCAGGGAAGCAGTATTCATAGTCCATTTGTCTGAGGTCACCAATCTAGTAAGTGAGAGAAGCCTGGATTCAAATCCAGGTCTGATGAGGCTGAAATTCCCATGCTTGTTCACCACACAATTTGCATCTAGTTTATCTCTATTCGGAAGGTACTCGGGAGGCTTGTGGAAGGTGCTTGCCCCTACATGCCTACTCACCATGGCTCTCGGGTACAGGAATAAGGACCTAAAGTACAAAGTGGCCCTGTTCAGAGTTTGGAGACAAGTCACCATCATATGGAGAAGAGTCACCTCTCCTGGTGTCCACTGGCAATGAATTTGGCCACCATTGTGTTGTGGTTCTTTTTGGTATAACTGAGCGTTTTTCACTTTGAGAATTACAAGAAAACCCTCTCAGCCTTTTGACTCCCTCACCACCATAGTTTTCTCAGTCCACAGGTCAGCTTGAACTTTAAAAGGGTTATTGCTTCATGCTTTGCAATTTAGACAAGTGACATTTCTCATGGCTCAGAGCAGCCAGTTTCTGCTCCCCTTTGGTCCGAGCCCATGGAGCAGCCTGTGTGCCCACTGCACGATGGCTTATGGCACCAACACCTTTGCCATCATTACGTCCACCTCCAGCACCCCACACTGCGGCACAGCAGGGCCTCTCACCCTCAGCTGCTCCATGTCAGTACCATAGGCAACAAGACCCACATTCCACAGCTGGGTGGATTAACCTCCAAGATGACACTCAGTTTCAGCCTCAGTCTCCCTAAATCTTCACCAAAAACTTTAACAGCCAGCTCTGATTTAGGTACTTAACTGTAAATCTCCTCTCTGGTCATACACTCACTAACGGGAGGAGGAGAATCAATTCGGACCTTTTTTAGTCACTTGTCCCTTAAGTTTTCTAAAGGATTCAAGGCCATGGGTAAGAACTTCTGTCATCATGAGCCTCCAGGCAAGCTCAAAAAAGAAAAAAAAAGAGAAGAGCCTGGAAGGTAGGGGAGAAACATTATCCATGCCTTCTTGTGCATGGTACACGCCAAATAGAAAACACAGGAAAAAAAAAAAAAAGAAATGACTCTGGGTGGTGAGAACACAAAGCAACACATAGATGATAAAGAACTGTCCACCTGGAACCTGTGTAATTTTACTAACCAATGTGCCCCCAATAAATTTAATAATAAAAAAATGGGTGGGGATTTCTGAAAATACCTGAAGCACCATTATTCATTTACAGAAGCGAAGCCGACCTGCTAGAAGGGGAAAACGGCGTCACCGCATGTATCCTCGGTGCTTTGAGCCTGGCTGATCAGCCAGGGAGCCCGGCCATGAGAACAGGCCTCCTTTTCACTCAAGTGAGGATCAGCAGGGGTATTTTGAAAAGTAAATAAATGGCCACAAAGAACAAAAAAGATCAGTGAAGAACCGAGTCTCTCAAGAACATCCTTGACAAAATAAACCCCATGTTTATGTATAGCCCCTCCACTGGCCTGAGCCCGAAATCTTTCCTGCAACTTAAAACCGTCGGCGCAGGAGTTGAGAGAAATGTCCGGAATTAGCTTAGTCAAATGCTGCCGTAAATAAATGCTCCTCTGCTGCTGAACAAGACACTGGGGCCAGAGCAGTTTAGTTTGACCTGAGCGATACCCACTTTTATTATTTTTTTTTGGATATATGGCACCTAAAATGTAGACACCTCTTAAAAATTCCAGTTGGCATATTTTAAAATAGCATCTAGCTTTTCTCTGACTAGAAATGTTATTGGTTTTTAAAAGGTTAAATATGCAAAAGTAATAAATAATGAAAACCACCTACATCTCTTCTCCCAGTCTTTTCATGTATTTACAAATTTTATAACGATATACAGATTTTATATCCATTTTTTCTGTTATGCAATCTTCAAAATGTGATTTTTTTCACTCCATAACATTTTATCACATACAGTAGATGTTCAACAAATCTCCTGTTATTTGATTACTTGCAAGCTTTTGCTATTACAATAAAGCTTTGATGAACATCCTTGCACGTAAAATTTTATCCTCATATCTGAGTATTTCCTTAAAATAGTTACCTAGGACAGGAATTGCCAGATCGAAGTGGCACGTTGTTTGAAAGTGACTTTAACAGAGTTTCATTTGAAAATGTTGGCGTGAGTCACGGCAACTTGAGGTTCAGCCAAACTAGGTTGGAGAAATAACAAAAAGTGGCCCTCATTATGCCCAAGGGTACAGGGGTTTTGATCATTTAGGTCCCAGAGTATTCGTGTTTATAAAAAACGAACTAAACACAGTGAATATTTTGCATATCCATAGGTTCAGCCCGTCTTCACCTGCAGTCATAGGACATGTTGATACCCATGACAACATAGTCATCCTCTTAAGCCATAAGGAGTCACAAATGGTGACAGCCTGACAGAAAGCTTCTATGTGCCACCAGTGCTGCCCTCACTGTGCCTGCTACCGTGCTGAGCAAAGGACTCAACTGCAGCTCAGCAAGTTACCTTTTGGCCACGATCAAGGATTCCACTGGGTCCAAGCTACCAAGAAGTCTATCTAAGAGTAGGGTGAGAAAAAGCCCACTTTTAAGACCTATCTGTGCTTAAAGGCTGAATGAAGTCATATCATCCCTGAGAAACTGCATCTTGTAAAGTAGGCACAGCACTGTTAGCACACGCGTTAGGGAAATACAAAGCAAGTCACCTACAACATGGTTATCACTTTCTTAAAATCATACCTGGAAATTGTCCATGCATTAGGAGCAACAGTCCTTTGTTAGACTCTCCAGCAAGTGAGTTCCACAGACCTTCTGTCACTCCTGAAGATACTTGGTTTACAACTAATACAGCCTCAGATTTGCACACGATCTCTTCGCACTGCCTCATGGACAAAGGCCACTGGGTATGACCTCGCCACCAACGACCCATTCAGCCGCATCTCATCCCACACCTTTTACGTTCCTTTATGCTCAGGAACTTGATGTTTCCTAATCCCACTGAGCCCTCTCAGGCCTCCTCCAGTGCTATTGCTTCCTCCTGGCATGGACTCCCAGCCTGTCCTCTTCTGATCTAGAAGAATCCTCTATATTTCAAGGACTATCACAAAAACTGCCTTCCCAAGTTTCTCCTGGCAGACAAAGTGTCTCCTAATTTAGGGTTCCTGAGGCACATTTCTCCAGAACCGTATCTATCACAGTACTTCGTGACCGTCTACTGATTTGCCCATCTCTCCAACTGGAGAGTAACATCCTTGAAGATAAGAACCATGTCTTTTCACCTCTGTATCCTCAGAACCTGGGATACAGTTTACAGATATCTGCTTAATTCTGAAAGAACAATGAGCACGCAGGTAGCATGATAAAATAATGTAGGTAGCATGATAAACTGCTTCTTACAACTGAGAAGCCAAAATAAATGACCTAAGGGCACCAGGAGTCCCTGAGGCCTTCCAGCTATGAACCATGTGTGCAGAGCATCATGGTTTATTGGAGAAGACCACACACCGGAATGTTTGAGAAACCCAATCGTGCCAATAAAAAAATCCAGTTTTGCACTACATGGCAATAATCTTAATTTTTTTCATGAAATGGGGAAATGTCATCTGCAATACTAAACACAAGTTCTGTAAACCTCATTGGTATAATCCCAACTTTTTCTTTGGCACATTCTGAACATATTTCACATAAATGATGCCAAATCTCATGTTAATCCACATGAACCCCCAAGTTGAATGACAGCAGATGTAGAGAATTCCCACAGAGTTACTGAGGGGACGAGCAAAACCCATTAGCTCAGGGGTTATCTTAGATATGAAGGGAGTACTGCTTCTCAACTGACCAAGGGCTGGACTTGAGGTCTTTTACAATCTCAAACACTCTCTTGCCTTTTTGATAAGGAAAGGAAACATGGGGAACTGCTGTAGCACTGAGATGCTCATGGGCTGCAAGAAGGAGCAAGAAATAGAGACGTTACCTAGCATAGCTCCCCACCCAAAGAAGGGACGCCTTCCCCAGGGGCCCTGGCAAACGGTTGCTCCGGCGGCTCTACGCCCATCCTGGGAGCTGGAGACCGAGGGCAGGAAAGAGGGAAGCTCCCTCCTTTGTGGACTTGACACCCTAGTGGGGAAGACAGACATAAATCGAGTAAAACAAACAACAAAAAAACTCACACGTAAACAAGACAACGTCAGTTACTGCTCAGCGCTGTTGGAAGAGAAAAGGTGGCAGATGGGAAGCTTTTGCTGGGGGAACTTGAAAAAGGGTGGTTCTTGGAAATGGTATTTTGGCTGAGACCTGCAGGGCAAGGAGCCAGCCATGCCAACATCTAGGGGAAGAGCCTTCCCGCTAGCGCAAAGGTCAGTGCGACTGGAGAGTAGTCAACAGGGAGGAAAGCGACGTGAAGAGTCCCAGAGGGAGGCCGCTGGTTCTCCCGCGCGCCGTGTCCCGCAGGGAGGGGCGGCCTTCCGTCCAAACGGGTCGGTCTGGAGCACGCGCCCTCTCCCTGACAACGGAATTCTGCCTTCGGAAATTTCAGTTTTCGCTTGAGTGCAGACTGCGACACCCCTCCTTCTAAAACAACCCTTTAGAAGTAAAGTGGCCACTTTATCTCTCCAGGCCTCTTTTCCAGGATAAGCAAGGCTTATTCTTCTACCACCACAGCTCAGGATTTCCAGCCGCCTCGCCATCCTGGTCACACGTCTCCAAATACTCTCTAATTAGACAACACCCCTCGCAAATTATGCCGTCAGAACTGAGCAGGCCCCCAGGATATGAGAGGCAGTCCAGCAGGCTGGTGAAGATACTCAGTCAGACAAACCAGGTTTCAATCTGGGCTCTGTCACTTATCAGCTGTGTGACCTTAAGCAAATCACTTAGCCTCTCTAAGCCTCTGTCTTCTCATGTGTGAAATGGGAATTATAACACCTACCTGGGAGGAATGTTGTAAGGGTTATATAAGAGCGTACAAGCAAAGTCCAAAGGGCCAGGAATGGCATGTAGTAAATGCTCAGTGAAGTTCAGCTATCACTATTATTACTAGTTATTGTTATTATTATCATAATTATTATCATATGACCTCAGTCATTCTCCATCTTGGTCTAAAATCTGGATTTGCTCAAATGTACGTTAAGTACACATTTGTTTTGTTTTGCTTTGTTCTGCTGTGTTTGCAATAGTTGGTCCCTGGGATGGGTTAGGGATTCGGAGCCATGTAAATGTATACTGAATCCTCTTCCCTCAAGTCTTTTGTGTGTGATACAATAGCAATAATCTAGTCACAGTCACAGAGAACAATCAACAAACAGTTAAACCACAAAACTGGGATGTCTAGATTCTAGTTACTATAGAAAATACAGGCATGCCCAGATGGCTTAGATAACACTGTATATACTAAACAATGTTTGATGATCACCCTCATTGGGGCTAGAGAATAGTCTTACCCATTGTCTCCATCCTCACCAGAGCCCATACATCAGTCCCCAGTAAATACTGGTGAAGGAGGGGGAAGAACTCACTTAGAGGTCTACCTCGACTTCTAGGATCCCATTTGATGATCAAACACAAATTTAGCTCTCAAACACACAACATTAGCTCTCAAACACACAACGTTAGCTCTCAAAGGGACCTGAATGCAAGAGATTAGATGCATAGGAACAGAGGCTCAGAAAGGTGAGGAAACTGCTCAAGGCCACACAGCTAACTTGGATCAACAGTGGGACTCTTCGTCTCTTCCCAGGAAACCATCCTGAGTGAAACAGTCATAGATCTGAGTCTCAGGCAGGTTCTCAGTCCTCCTTCAAAGCCTTCTTGCAGAAATGTCCTCTGAGTCAGAGGAGAGTCAGGTTTTCCATTTCAATGGTTTGCATCCCTAACTCATCCGAACTCAGATTCCTTAGGGTGCAGAAAGTCAAGGCTGGCATCCCCAGAGCTGCATAAATCTCTCACCTAAAGAACATCATCATTTTTCTCTTGTCACAACCCTTCCAGCCTAATATTTGACAGCTCTGATTGGGTACTGTCCAAACATTTATTAAAACATTTTAAATGATGAATATATCCAATTATTACTATTAATGCAGCTAATACTGACTAATGAGGGGGAAACGCAGGAGCTGGTGTCCCGCAATTCATTACCCCTGTCTTGTCAACAATTCAAAGCCCGAAACCTAATCACCCATACCAGGCCCTGTTATATTTCACACGTCACTTTTAATAAGTCACTCAGTGCCTATAAATTAATGTAACATGTCGGCGTTTATGAGTGCGGCTTTGTCGCTGTTAACAAATGATGTTCTGGCCCAGTCTACAACAGCTAGGCAGTGACGAATGATGGAAGATGATTTCTTCGCAAACTATAAACTATACACTGGGGACTCTGATAATACATGCATACACGTGTGTGTGTGTGCGCGCGTGCATGCATGCACGTGTGTGTGTGTGTGTGTGTGTGTGTGTGTGTAAGGTCTGTCTGGAATAAACCCCAGCCATTATTGCCTCTGTTTTTCATATTACATGGTTATTTTTCAGACAGCATATATATAATATATATAACAATTGTAATACTCAACATACACTAATAACAGAAGATGAATACAAGTCACATTTGACTTCTGCAATTACAAGAGGTGCTCCAAGTGGTTACCATTGGTATTTATGTAATACATAGATAACATTGCTTAAAACATGTATATTTTTTGGCACCCCAGTGTGTGTGTGTGTGTGTGTGTGTGTGTCCACATACTACGTGTCTGTGTGTGTGTGCATGTGTCCACATACTACGTGTGTGTGTCCACATACTACGTGTCTGTGTGTGTGTGTGTGTGTGTGTGTGTGTATAGCAACATACTACATACATCTAAGAACACAGACATACCCATATGAACTAACAAAGCACGTCAACACACACAGGCACAGATGTAGAATAAATATGATGCATAATTTGTGGTGAAAAGCTGTGTAGTACCCTTTGTATTTTCTTCTCTAACAGGTCAAACATGCAACCCTGGGACCCAAGACAGTCCTGTAAATGTGGTCCATGTCGCTTTCAGATTTGTTGTAAGTTCTAGGCTTTTGCTCCCAGCCAAGTTCAAGACAACCTGATATCCTAGCTAATAATGAAGGCCCAGTGGTAGTGATAAAACAGGGAGGGTTGACGTGATGCCAAAAATGCCAGCAGTCAGAGAAAGGGTCTCTATTTTTATGGCAAAATCGATGGTCACTTGATGTTAGAATGGAAGAGGGCACTCACTTGCTTCCAAACAGACTTGAATAATTTATATCTCCACCTAAGCCATGACTTCATATTTCACAAAATCATTAGTATATAATTTGGGTGTAACTTGACCTCCATACTTTCATCTAATTCAAGATTCAAGAAGAGAGACGATGTTTCTTTAGCTGGGGTCTTTTTTTTTTTTTTTTTTTTTTTTACTTTGCCCATGTCAGAGGCAGTTCTGGCACTGTCTGAAGTATCTGGGTCTTCACATATGTGGGTTGAGCACTCTACACAAAGACAAAACCCCAGAGGCAAAGAAGGTCAGCAGTTTCCTTAGGAGTCAGCCAGCATTCAAGGCCACAGCTCTGTGGGCTCATTTCTTGGTGTAGACAACAATTCTCTACCTGCCTTGGTTATGGAAAAACATGACTCTTCATTTTGGGGGGTGTATCAAAAGTTCCAGATGATGAGATGATTTATTATTATTATTATTATTATTATTATTATTATTATTATTATTTTCTCCCTGCTATCCAATCTTCACTCCAGAAACTGACTGTCATAAAAGACATTAAAATCAACAAAATTTGAAAAACTATGCGTTTAAAAATTTGGAATGGATCCTGCAGGGTCCATATTACGCGTCCTCTTCGATGGACTTACAACCCATTAGCTCTCAGAGACCACTTTTCACTTATTTTTTCTTTTTACTTGCCTACAAAATTCAGAAGATGCAGCATCACCTGACTACACAAAACCTACAAAAACATTTTTTTTAATTTCCCCATGAAGATTGTCCATCTATTTCTGGAAATTCTCTACATAATTTTGATATAAGGATTTAGCTCAAATACAGTAGCCAAGATTTCAATCAGAGTTGTTCAAGAAACAAACAACGAAAAATGGCTTCTATAAATCTTTTTCCACACTCCCTGTTCTACCATTAAATTAATATTAATAGATAAGAGCTTCAATTTAAACACCTAAACAAAGATTAATGTTTCATAAACCTAGAGTTTATATATAATATAAAGACTTCAATTTTGTGTGTAGCTGAGAGTTTAGTTCTTCCAATCTATACCCAAGAAAATATTAAAGAGCTAAACATGCTGCTTTTTTTCTTAAAATTATCACTCAGAAATTTAAAGGAAACCATGACAAGCACTGCAAACATGTTTTCATTGTGTTTATTTAAAAACGTATTAGAGTCGCCCTCGGTCCAGCAAGGACTACATGGCACAATTTGTTTTCCTAGGGTCTGTGAATGTCTAGTTCAAGTACTTATACCCTTCATAGACCCTCAAAGAGTGGAGGGAAACTAACAAGTGATGCAAGGGCATTGCTCTTCTTGTTATTTGAAAATTAGGCAATGTCTAGTGCTCAAGAAACTAATTTCAAAGTACAGTCTGGGGTCACATACCACACAGCCAACTGGAAAGGCTAGTGGACCAACAAGTTGAGTGATGAATTGGTACTTCAGCCTCCCGGTGTTTGCACAATTTTGGGCAATAGAGATGCTAAAAACAGAACACAGTGGGCAAGGGCCATGGCACCACCTTACTGGGGTGGGGGTGGGGGTATAAACAAAACTTGAACTGATTTCAACATGTGTGATGTTGAAAGCATTCACTTGTAACCTACTCTTGAAAAGCTTCAAAATGACTTCATAAAACCAACTCACAGCAACTGAAGGAGGCTTCATGTTTCCTTGACACAAAAGGATCAGAAAAGGAAAGGACAATGACAAGTGCATTTCCTTTGGAAGCCTGAAGTGAGGCCCTCATCTTTTTCTCCTTCCAGGGAGCTGATGTCTTCTGGAGTGTGTCACAAGAAAAAGGCACTTGGGTGTGTGCGCGTGCGTGTGTGTGTAAAAGTGAGGCAGAAACGGAAGACACTAGAACTTTGGGCACTGAGTGGAACAAAATGTAGAACGTTGTCTGCTCTGGTTGCTCTATAAAGATATCAACCCGGGAGGAGACAGCTGAAAAGCCCTTTGACCAGCAGAGGCCTTCCCAAGGCTCAGCAAAATCCCGCTAGGAATAGGGACAATTTGCATAACAATGTGCTGTTGCTTATCTGAGACCCAAAGGAGGGGATACCCTTAGAGAAAATACCACACTTCAGTCCAGCTCATTGTAGAGAAGGGCATTGTCATTCACTTTGTAGGGGCAGAGGAGAGGGGAACCCCCTTTTCGGCATGACTTTACCACATGCAATCAATGAGACCCTCATACGTGTCGTGCTGGGGGTGCATTTTCTTTTCAACTTTGGCACAAACCCTCATACTCACCCTTCATGTGCCCTCCCTCCAAATTTTTGTTGTTTGTTTCACTTTTATCTTTGGGGAGCCACCCAACTCCGAAGTTTGCCCACTCCCTGTTCCCTTCACTGTGCTGCCTTTTCATCCAGGCTGTGACTTGGAATCACTCCGGACACATTGAGGGCTCTACCCTGTGAACCCTGGAGAGACTATCTTTATTGTTTCATGAAGATGAGTGGAGAGTCTATTCTCTGTTCCACGAGGGGCAGTACGATGCTTGTCTTTCTTTTGAATTTGAAAGAGACAAATCTGAGGGTGACACTTATTCCTGCTGTTTTGTACCAGGGAGCAGGTAAGGTGGATGTTGAAGAAAGCCAAGAAAACATAGAGAAGGCAAAATTCGAATTCCCCAAAATGCCAAATACTCATGAAGAGCAGGATTTCATGCTCCAAAACTGCCACTGTTTATCAACAAGCAGTCCACCTGGTGCCAGTACAAAGTTTTATTGTCAAAGCATATTGGCAAGAGTAGGTATAGAGGGCCTGAAACAGAAATGCACATGCCCTCCATTCCAACCAAAGGTGAAGTAACATTTGGCCATACTACTATAAACACAGGATTCAGAATTGAGGTGGTATGGAGATTCTGCTCTACTCTCCAAGGCACTCAGCACTCCTGGAGTCCCACCTCATTCTATATGTCATAATGCAAGATAGACAAGGGGAAAAGTTAGTTAAGGGAAGCGATCAAATTTCATTTAGCGGGAGTTCCCTGGTGGTGTAGTGGCTTAAGGCTTCAGCACTGGCGCTGTCGGCGCTGCGGCCTGGGTTCGATTCCCAGTCAGGGAGCTACCCACATACCAAAAAGCAAAAAAATAAAAAAATAAATAAAAATAAAAAAAAAAATTTCATTTAGCACCTACTACAGACCCTGGATGATGGTAGATATTTTCAAATATTATCAATGTTTTAAGAATAAGAAACTTGAGGCTTGACCACATAGCCAATGGCTGCCTAGCAAGGCAAGTAGCTGGAATCTAAATGACATCTGATTGACCCAATGCCCTTGTCCTTTGAACTTGTATATATTTAGCATATAGTGGTCAAGAGGTCAGAAGACTCAATACAAAGAAGATCTGAAGAAATATTGTGCCTGAATGAGAAAAGCCTTGATGATAGCTGTTTCCAAATATCTGAACTACATGTTCTGTGGATGAAGCAGCAGAGCTGTTCTTTGAAAGTCCATTAGACAGAACTAGCACCGAGGAGTGAGCATTTCATCAAGCAGATTTCTGCTCAACAGGAGGAAAGAACACGTTCATGATGAGAGATGGGCTGTCTATGAGACAATGGGTTCCCCATGGCTGCACACATTCAAGAAAAGACCAGCCACCACTTGGCAGAAATACCAGAGAAGCAAAGTGCTCATCTAGCAGCCCATTAACTTCCATTCAAGTCACATGAGTCTAAGACCAACAGAAGTTTAGAGAGTTTCAACTTCTGATAAGCAGATTGCTGCAGAAAACATTACGTTATCAAAATCAAGTGTCAGGTACTTAGAAAAACCAAAGGTCTATAATTCTTCATTACTCTCCTCCCCATTTTTATTAAATAATGTTCTAGACACATTTTGACTCCCTTGGGAAAATGCCATAGAAGTGCATTAGCACAAATGTTGCTAGTAGGAAAACCATATAGTAATAGTAATACACACAAAAATCCCAATAAAGAGGAAATAGTCAGCAAGTCATTCTTACATATGGCCACATGACTGGAGGCTGAAATAAAAGATGTTCAACCAGCAGTCTTGCTTAAAACGATGTCTGATTTTATAAGGGAGCCAGGGATCTGAAGCCTATTATCACAGTGTGAACAGGGACTGAAGGAACCACAACATATTAGGACAGAGAACACTGCATTCAATCATGTCTTCCTATAGACAGGGAGACAGAAGCTCAGGGGGCTTCGTGGACTTGCTCAGTGACATGCAGTTCATTAGTAGCAGTGTTGGGCCCACTGCCTTCCTGAGGCCTAGCCTTATGGTCCAGGACCTCTTTCTACAACGATGTACCAAATTCATCCTTTTAAAACGGAACTTCAAGAAAGCACAAGGCGCCAGATTTGGACCATCAGAACCAAGGGGATGAAAGCCTAAAAGAAGACAGTTACAAGAGAGGGTACAAAGGTCAGACTGCAGCTGTGGCTTTCCAAAATCCAGAATGTTGGCTGAGAAAAGTTCTTCAATGCTTCCCAACTCAATTTGGTTGCCAAAACAGGTACTATCAAGTAACCAGGAGGGACACGGTCATCCCAGCATGAAGATGGCCTGAAACTCTAATCAGGACTCCTCTAGCTACCCAAAAGGGAAGGTTGTGGTCTTTTCTGATATGGGGGATAGGATGGAGGGAAGTTAGAATGTAAGGCATTCACATCATAATTTTAATTTTAAAACCTGCTTAGCACGTGTTTCACTCTTGTCAAGTGAATTGTCACAAGCTCCTAAGAACTATGTAGTTTATGCCTGGGCCACCCCCACCCCCACCCCACTCACCCCCCAGTGTACAGACATAAGCATTTACTCCACAGGATACACTGAGTAGATGGAACAGTGATCTAACTTCATCTTCAATCACACTTCATTATTCTGTGTGTATATTTTAAAGGAAATATTAATCAGAGCCCTGCTAACTAGCATTAATTCAAATACAATGGCCTATGTGCTAAGCTCTCATGTCATGCCAGGCGCTGTCCCTGGGCACAGGCCAAAGTCTCCCAGAGCACATCCTCTGTAGATAACAAAACAAGCTAATATTCTGGCTTTATTGAGAAGTGTAGCTTGTCCAAGGGCTCTTCTGCTAGAGAATGACACTAATTTCCAATACTCCTGTCTACGGTCCTCTGTACAATCACTGCTGTTGACAGCAACCCAGGCCCTAAAAGCCTCATTCATTCATGATCGTCCATTTCACCCCCAACATTGTCTTAATGTGGTCGCAAGGGGACTCCTATGTCTTTATCAAAGTTTTTCAGCTATACAGGGGGATCTTCAGTTAGTGAGTAAAGAAAATCATATAGGACCTCCGTTAGTTAGTGGAACATTTACTGTCTAAAGACAAAGATAACTGGATTGCATAAAATGCATGCCTTCCCTCCCCGTCTCTCCTTAGATTCCACACCGTCTTTCTGGCCATGATCTGGCCCTGTCATTTTCTTTGAGTCTACTGAATCCCTAGCTTTTGGAACAGTTCATAGCATTCCCTGAACTTCATTCATAAAAACACTTCCATAAATTTTGCCATTTGTCCATCATCCTTATATTATGTATTTAATATTTTATGGATATTGACTCACTTCTTTTTACTCCCAATAAGTTTTTAAAATAACACTTTTCATTACTCTCAGGAATGAAAAACCAACACCACTTGCCTTCGATAGAGGGAAGCAATACAAATAGAAGTCCATGAAAACAAAACAAAATAAATATTTACTACATTTTGGTTAAATCCTGTTTCCTGCCAAAGCATATTTTTTGAAAAGGGAGAAGAAAGCAAGTGTTAAAGACAGATCAGGGACCTTGGCCTAATCAGAAGGACCAAAAGGAATTTTGCATGGAGTTATTTCCTCACCATCTGATTCAGGGGTATTTAAAACTACATGAGTACTGCTTAAAAATCATCTGCCTGCCAACTTAAAATCGTCCCGTGTGCCACCAGCAGCATGCAGGTGTACTCTGAGAAAGAGTGAGTTGGCTGGTATAGGGGTAGGAAGTGCACATCACACCTGGAAGGCAGGGCACCTGTGTGATGGGAAGAAGCCTAAAGGGAAAAGATGGCTCAGTCTTGGGAGGGGAGATGGAGGAAGCTTTGTTAAATGATTTGTATGGAGTTGGAAGTTCCTAAACCAGCAGAAAATTCATGAGCTTCCACGGGTACAGGAGAGAACTAAAATACATCAGCAGTAGGTGATGAGCTGCCATGAATTTTTCTATCTATTTTGCTCCTTAATCATGGGAAATGATTGCAAAATACCAGAAAAGTACACTCCGTGGTGAATCTGGCTTTTGATAGTGATTAACATGAGCATGTACTTTGAAACTACGTAATAATACCAAAAGACAAAAAAAAATAAAGAGCAAGAGCCAGGGAGACAACTACAGATAGTCCCACCCTAGAATAAATGTTAAAACAGTATGATGTATGTGGAATAGAGATCCGGTTGGCAGAAGAGGGAAGGGAGCATTAGGAAGGCAAAATGAATAGGTGCAGACAAACTGTCACACACCGAATTGAGACTCAGTATTTAATTAGGCACAGCGAGCTTGAAAGCCTCTGTAGTAAATGTCTATCTAAACCAACCACGTGTTGGTTAACACCGAGACATACAAACTGATCAATAGTACAAAACAAAAGGGCTCAGGTATGCATGTAGAGTCATACATCATTTCAATAAATTATGCTGTGTGTAAAGACAGGTTTTTTTTAGAACAATCATTCTGGGATCAAGAGCTAAATCATTTCAGCCACATCTTGATTTCTGCAAAACTGGGCAGGAATTATGAGGCTTAACAGCGTCCTGACAATTAGCATATGATAAATACAAAAATGATATAGTAAAGGGAGGGGAGGAAAAAAAGGCCAGCATTTTACACCTACAGTAATATAATTCCACTACTTAATGCAAAGTAACAGGCCTCAGAGTGTTTGGGATCCTCTCGTATGGTGTTATCTTCTCTATCAGTAAATGAGACTATGTGAACAGTACAACCTATAAATAATTCAAGGCCTGAGATGGCAATTATAGAACCATGCACAACTAGCATGAATATTTTATGAAGGCTAAAACAGCCCTCAGAATGAATCATGGAGAGATGAACATGCACACACACACACACATACACACACACGCGCATGCACACACATGCACACACTTATACACACCCGGCAGTTTGGGCCAAATGGCATTCCAAGACAAGCCTTCTCTTTGATCCCTGGCACACTTTTATTTTACAGAAACAATGCGCGCATTTATATATTTTTCCTTTCTCGAATTTATTCCTTAAAATCCAAATACAGAGATGTGAAAGAGCAGATTTACTCATAGGATAGGAGAGCTTGAAAATAGCAGGACAAGCCATTTTTAACTCAAACTTGTGCAGAGTTCCGATTTTTTTTTAACATCTCCAAATGGACTTTATAAAAATATAGTGTTCCAACGCATCAAAACTGAAACTGAAACCAGTATCACTTCTTTATGACTCAAGCAAGAATACACCCTACTCAAAATCTTCCCTCATATAAATAAGCTTTTATTTCTAATTATTCCTTGAGGAATACCTGTAATCCCTGCTTTCACTACAAATATGAGACAAAACAAATAGTTCTAAGCCATAAGCCTGAGCAAACAACATACTACATTTAAAGGAGCAGCCCAGATGTCATATTTTACTAGGAAATGAGCATTACCGTAAGCTCTGAGCTGTTTTCTGTAACCAAAGGATGTGCAGAGCTGGAAAAAATAAAATAAAATTACATGAACTCATGTCTTGGTTTCCCTGTGCAATGTACTTGCACGATTTGAATAAGAGTTAATATTCATTTCAATTTTGCAGGGATTAGTATCTTTTTCACCCATCTCTTATTTACACATACCCAGATAATGCCCACGTGGTTAGAGGAAACACTACTACAGCCTTCCTAGAGTCAATGGGACCACAAACCACTCTCTTAATTGCAACCTAAAACTTTTCAGAGTTTTTCCAGTTCCCACACACAAGAGCTCCACCTTTATGATACTTTTGGCCTGAATATCTGCATTTTTCACATGGTTACCAAAAAAAAAAAAAAAAAAAAAAAAAAGGCACCTTTAGAACTCTAGACTCTTCATACAGGAAAGAACCTTCGACAGCATCTGCTCAAAATTCTTCATTTTGCAGATGAGAAAAGTTTACAGGCTGAACATCGTTCCATGGCACACTTGGTATCACATGACTAGTTGAAACAGCAGGACCAATAATAATGTAAGATATAGTAATATTAACAATGATAAAAATCAGTAACAACTTTAACTATGTATGGAGGGCGTGCAATAGGTCTCCTTTGCCCCCCAATACCTCTGTGTTAGGGTCTATTACTGTCTCCATGCACAGATGAGGAAATGGATGCTTAGCGAGGCTGTGAGCATCTCCTCCCCTCAATGCCATGACCCTTCCCGTCTGCCATCCTCTTCAGGAAGCTGCCTCAGAATTCCTTCCTTAAGCTCCAGCTATTAGACACCTTTGTAATGTGGAACCATTGATTTTTCACCAGAGACTTCCTAAATGTGAGACACACAGGTTTTCCATTTCACTGTGCCTGCTGCTTTGTTGGAGCTCTGAGGGCAGAGGGAATAAAAGCAGCTCCTACAACCTACACCACGAGAACTTCAAGAAAAACCAGACCTTTCCATAAAATGTTTGGCATTCCCCTAGTAGTCAGTTTTAAAAGTTCTGAGCCACTGCTCCACTGGTTGGATTTGAGGCATGCAAATACCTCAAGCATCTATAAGGTCCAAGGCGACAAATTGGGGCGTAGAAGGGCAGGCCAGTATTGTGTTTTGATGGCCCTCTGCTGCTTTTGCTAATATGAAAGAATACAAAATAGTGTGATTCTCCACCCCCTCTCTCTGCTCATGCCCAGCCCCGGGTTTGCCTATCTGGAGGATAACACACACAAGTCTTTTTACCCCAGCACTAATCTGGTATGAACAGAATGATCCTGTCTGCTATTTTCTTTTCGGTGCTCACTCCAAAATACGCACGGCTTTAGACCACAAGGTCAGAGAAATACCCTGCTGCATTGTAAGAGTGTAAGGAACTCAGCAAATGAATTGGCTTTTGGCAAGCGTTTCCCTTAAGCCTGCCCCTCTGCCACCTCCCGGACTCCACTCTGGAGCTTCCATTCTGCAGTTCCAAGCCCCAGCTTGAGGAGAGGTTCAAGTAACTGCAGACAAACCACACTCTCTGGACCCTTACCTCTTTTCTTCCTGCAGACGCTGGGGGAGCTGGAGTGTCATCTATTATTTACACGCACTTGAATGGGTTAATCTTTTCTTTTCCTTATTTTGACAACCATGTTTATCTTTTGCAAAGGCTAGCAGAGGTGCAGTGTGGCATTGGAGTGCTAACTGCTAACACATGGCCCGTGCTGCATCTCGGCAAAAATTTCTTTCATAGTTGTACAGGCACGCCAGCCAAGATCAACACCGTGAGTTTGATTTTCTTCATCATGAATTGACAGCTTATTTATCTCTACGGAAGAACTTTTTAAGCCCTTTAGTCACCCAGGCAACTTAGGAGGCATTCAGATGACTGTTCAAAAAATATTATTATAGCTTCACAAGAAATAGAGAGCACAGTATTTCATTACTGTTAGGCTTAAAGAGACATTTCGGTGACTCGGAGTTACGACAATAACCAAATACTACAAACACACGAGCACGCTCCCCTGATTTAATTAATATTCTATTTTCAAGATCTTTTTTAGACCTAATACTGTGCTGAAAGTACAAAGTTTTGTGACGCGCCCTTTTCATGGATTCCCTTTCCAATAATGCTCAGGAAGCCTCATTAGAATAATTAGGGAAGAAGTCATTTCCGTTTGCCATATCTTGCTTTGGAAATAACAGTTTCTGATGCCTGTGAAAGCAGCAAGCAACAGAACAGCCATGCCAGCTCCTGAGTCACGATGGAAAAGAACATAACCCCGTGTGGTTGCTGTACGGAATCAAAAACAAGTACAATTGTGTCCAGCTCTTCCTTCCAGCAGGAAATTGCTGCTGGTCCCGGAGAAGTTGCAGTACATTTGCAACAGAAAAGACTCACCAATTGGGTATGCAAATGCAGAATTCAGAAAGTATTTTCACTAGTCATAAATCACCTGCAATTCTGTAACCAACAGCAGTGAGAATATTGACCTGCTATGGCATGAGGACAGATCAATATTTATAACTATCAGAAAAAAAAACTGTAAATGAGCATGAAAAATTGACATGGAGAGAGGGAAAGGAGACGAGCACGGTTTATTGGACAGATGGGAGTGATTTCTGATTGCAGAGCCTCCCAAGTCAAAGCGGGGACTCCGCTACTTTGAGAAAACATCTCCAATTAAGACACTAGTTTCTGGTGCTCCGACTTCCACAGAACAGCAACAACAGAGAAAACTTTTGCTGAATCCTCACTGCGGGCCAGGTGCCCTGCCAACTGCTTTATGTCACTGCATCGCATTATCTCACTGCATCCCCCAACAACCCCACGATGTAGGTACTGTATATACTATTCCTGCCTTTGTTTTTCAACGAGGAAACTGAAACTCAGATAAATTAAGTCATTTGCCCAAGATCACACATTTCTATTAGCCAGCATAAATTTCCTCACATCTTTCTAAAGTCTAGCAAGTGGAAGAAAAAAGTAAACATCCATCCTTTCGAAATTGAAGCTAACACTCCCGGTTTTTCCTGTCCAATCCAGATGCCATTATTCACTTTTTCCTGACTCCTACTGTCCACTCTGCCTTATTATTATATGTCCCCTCTGTTGCCCAAAGGTTTTGTGCATAAATGTCTGGAGCAAATGGTTAGTCTGCACAGTGTGGACTGGGGTCCTTAAATGTTAGCAATGATCCCAGTGGTGAAGACATAAACTGGGGGCACCTTACATGTCTCTGATGTGGCAAAACGTGGTCAGTCCTGCACAGCGTCTGCAAGCACATCTGCTCAAGGACAGAGTGCCCGGACCAAGGCAAGTGTGGCCAAGGGGCTATCCTGAGAAGAGAGGGAGGTTCAAGTGGAAATGCTCCTGTGTTTCTACCTGAATGTTAATGAATGTGAGAAAGAAAAGCAGGGACAGCAAAGGTTTTAGAGACTTACAGGGAGAAGCTGTGCAGAAAAGAACATCACGTGAAAGGCAAGATGGAGAAAAATCAAATCATTTTCAAAAGTTGTGGGAAGTTTATTAGTGAGAAAAGAACAGACTAGGACAATCTAGTGTTTGATTAGCCCCATCCCCACCCGATTCACAGTGCACTATGAATGTGACTAATTCCTAAGGTTTCAAAAAGACGGAGGGAAGAGATTGAGCCACATGCCGTCCCTCCCTTCCTCCTGGACCAGGCTTTCTGGAACAATTAGAGCAGGAAAGGCAGTTATAGACTACCAGCACCATCACCTCATTTTATACAAGAAGAGATGAAGGCACAGATGGGTTAAATGTGTGGCCCCAAATCACACAACTAATTAGTGGCGAGCAGCCCGGCCACCACAAGAAACCAGGCCTGTTGACTCCTTGCCCTGCGTACTTTTCAAACTGCCCACTGCCTCTTTTAGGAGGCTCTTAATAAATACTCACAACGCACTATCAAACTCCAGGTGCTCAGAGGAAGGAAAGAGGAGAGGGTCTGTGCTGTTCACATTTGGGCCTCAGCCGTACCCCACCACGCCAGACCCCCCCCCATCCGAGCCTCGTTCAAAAGGGTTCTACATAAGAGAAACAACAGCTTTAGGAAAGAGGGTGAGGATACCATCCAAGCTCAAAGTTAATGATTTTTCAATGAGGAAGGTTAGTTGGAAATGTGGAGGAAAGAAAAGTTTGAAGGATTCATTATCGACTTGGCCACTACGGTCATTAGAAAAGAAGCCCTGTATAGACACACACTTGAATATCCCCACACTTGAATGCCCAGCACTGTATTAACATATGTACATATTTGTTCGGCAGAATCCTTCAAAGTCCTCGCCTTTGGAGTCATTTTCAGACATCTCTCAGACATGATGCAGATCAAAATGCAATATACAAAGTCAGGTAACATCCCCAGCATCAAATTAAAACAGCTCGCCGGCCAACAGATGGCAGCTGAGGGAAGTCGCTTGCCGATTTAAATAAGCACGGCGTTTGGCTCACTTAGGTGCATTTTTCTAGACAGAAGTTGACTGCTAAGTGAAACCTGCAATCAACTTCAGAGCCCCGTGGTTCGTAGTTCAAAGGGGAAATTACGAAAAGCAAAAAATGCCTCCTTTGTTCCTGGAACCTGGGGTGATTCACAAGCTCGGACATTCCCCAGGTCTTCTGACTTTAAATCATGAAGGTGGAAATGTCATTCACCCAGGAGGCTATTGATTAAAATAAGGTACAGACATGTTTTCTGCACGGCACACCCACCTCACTGCTGCAACGTTACATCATTTAGGTACTGGAAGGAATGAAGGAGGAAAAAAAGAAAGGGGAAAAAAAACAGCAGAGAGAGGAAGGTTTGGAACACTCATAGACTAGGAATAAATAACACAAAGAAGCTTTCTGGCCTGAGGACAGAGGCAGAGGTTGGCATTATTTTACATTAGAAACACTTCGTATTCAAAACGGTAATTGATAGCAGTGAAGTGTTGGGGAAAGAGCCACTTGCGTTCAGGCAGGCTGCCCTGCCAATCAAACTCAACCTTTCTTTGAATGAATAAAAGCTTCATTGCCCTATTATGCTGATACAGTCAGACAGGACTAAAGTAGCCTGTTTGTCAAGTTTATGTGCACTGCCCCAAGCTACTTAGATTCTGACGCTGAAATAATTCCCTCAAAATCAGCCGTGATGTTGGATACAGTTCTCTTTTTTACCCACACAGTGTAAATTTTACCCTGCAGTTGCCCAGGACGGGCCACAGATGGGGAGGGGACCTGCTTCCCCCTTGTTTTGTACAAGGAGGGCCTTCGGCGGTCTTTTGTTTAGAATCGGGCACTGAAGAGTTCTGCACACAGTCTGCGTGTGCTGCGGGCTGTCTGAAGCCCAGACATTTGCCAGACTGTATTCCCAGCTCTGCAGGCAGGCAATGTAGAGAAGTCTCCCCATCACCTCTCCAGTCATCAGAGATTTGGGGAAAAAGCACCAACCCTTGCCTGCTCCAAGTGATCAATGAAAACTGAAGGGCCTGGCAGGACTGCTGCTTGCTAGTTGCCATCCTTCTCTGCCTCCAGGAGCACATGGGTGCTTTGGGAGCAGGAAGCCCTGGAAGCTTGGACAGCCCCCGTACCAGCAATGTAGGGACCTGAGGAGGGTCTTTAGACATGGAGGGCAAGAGCTGAAAACAAATCCGTCCCTCTTTCTGTCTTCATAGGCATATGTGCCTTTGACTTCCCCGTTGCTCCTGCTTAAAAATGCATGTGACAAAACTGCTTTGTATTTGCAAAGAAGGAGTCGTAGGTAACAATGAGCATGCAATTGGGCTGGAAATAGATTTATCAGGCTTCAAGGATTATTGTTTGCTGAGAGATGGTACACACATTACTATTTCACAGTTCAGCTATGACATTATTAACCTACTGTGCAAGGATTTTATTGCCAGATTGGTCCATTTATCAAAAATAAGAGAAACTCAAAACCCCATAAGGAAGTTAACATTTCAGGCAGGCTTGGCTTTCACTTAACGCCATTAATCTATCTATTTACACAAGAGCAAGAAATGTTCATTTAGTAACGTCTCTCCGTTTGGTAGAAAAGCTGCAAGACAGTGCTAGATGCAAACGTGTGAATGTCATGCTCATTGTCACAGGAAAAATGAGTGTTTTCTCCTTAAAATGAATCTGAGTCCCCAGAGCCTGCCACATATTCTGGGTTGCCACGTGCTAGAAGCTCAGTGCTCAACCAGCAAAGGGCAAAAATCTAAGTATTGGAACATTTAAATGCCCAAGCTAGAAAGACAGGTGGAAGAAGGTAGACACTCCTAATTACTTTGTGACAACACACAAGATGAAAATACACAAAGTTTCTTGAAGGAAAAAGAAAAGAATCCATCCAACCTTATCAAAACAATGAGCCCTTATAATAAAAAAGAGCTGGAAACTGATGGCGAACAACTCAATAATTCATAGAGATGCAATTGATTTTGGGCTACAAAGATAGTGGTCTTTTGACATATCTTCTCCAGTAGGAGGTTTCAATAACACAGGGATATTCATGGAGCAATCCACACAACAGTGGTACACATCACCGAGCACCCAGCACTACATGTACACCCCGAGATGTCACACAGCTCTGCTGTTCATGCATGAATCTGCATGGCAGGGCCCGAAATTTACTTATCTGTGAGTAAAGACACAGGCCCAGAAAAAAACAGAAGGGGTGAGATGACTCTTTCCATTCTTCAATCTTTCTTTTGTTTCCTCTTTCATTCTTTTTGTTTTATTATTTCTTTATGGAGGAGAAGACAATCTCCAAATCCATAAAATGCCTGTAACCACTAATGTTAGTCCTACGAATCATTTTTTTTCTTCAAAAAATCAATGTTCACCAAAGTGAAGGAAAGCCATCGCAAGAGAGAGGGACACATTTTTGGCATGTATATATTTGTGTGTATATATACATGTACATATGAGCATGTATACATTAATATACTTACGTGTATATACACATACACATATACATATTACATTTCAAAAATCAATGTCCCTTTTCTTTGTGATAGCCTCCCTTTACTTTAATATGCATATTACATATTATATATTTAATGTGTATTGTATATTTAATATGTGTATTTTATATGTGTCTATATACACACACATCAATATAAACAAACATATACCCAGGTTACATGGATAACTACTAAAACATTCAACAAGCTCTACCAAGCCCTTCCTATGGAAAAGGCCCTGTGCTGGGTCGAGTAATAAATATTCCATAAATGGTAGCTTTGAATCAGTACCAGGCACCGTGCTGAATGTCTGACAGAATTACTGTATTCAATCCTCATTAACAATCCTACAAGAGCAATTAGCCCCATTTGATGAATGGGGAGGCTGAGCCCAGAGCAGGTTATGCAGCTCGTTCAAGCTGCAGAGCTGGGTCTCTGTCTGCTCCTCGGGTCTGCGCCCCTCTCCTCTACTGCTGGTGACCATCTCAGTGCCCTGTGCAACCAACCGGGGAGGACACAACGATTCAAAAAGATGTGTGCACCCCTGCATTCACTGCAGAACTATTTACAACAGTCAAGTTATGGAAGCAATCCAATTGTCTA
The DNA here is from genome assembly GCA_004026885.1 of Lyroderma lyra. Lineage (NCBI taxonomy): Eukaryota > Metazoa > Chordata > Mammalia > Chiroptera > Megadermatidae > Lyroderma > Lyroderma lyra. The sequence goes on along the minus strand of PVJL010000105.1, from coordinate 438,305 downwards.
TCAACCGAAGAGTGGATAAAGAAGCTGTGGTCCATACACGCAACAGAGTATTACTTAGCCGTGAAGAACAATGAAATCTTGCCATTTGCGACAACATGGATGCACCTAGAGGGTGTTATACCAAGTGAAGTAAGTCAGACAGAGGAAGACAAATACCATATGATCTCACATATATGTGGAATCCAAGCACACAATAAATGAACAAACAAAACAGAAACAGACTCATCGATACAGAGGACAAACTGATGGTTGAGAGAGGGGAAGGAAATAGGGGAGCTGGGTGGAAAAGGTGAAAAGGATTAAGAAAGACAAATCAGAAGTTACAAAGTAGACCCAGGGCTATAAAGTACAGCACAGGGAATATAGTCAGTAATATTGCAACAACTATGTATAGTGCCAGGTGGTTCCTAGACTGATGGGGGAATCACTGCACAAATTATGTAAATGTCTAACCACTATGCTGTCCACCTGCAACTAATACAATATAATACTGAATGTCAACTGTAACTAAAAAAATTATAATTAAAAAAATAAAAAAGAAGTGGCCCCTGCCCTGGAGGAGTTCACAGTCCAGTAGAAACGGCACGTACACAATTAACTATAAAGGCAGAAACCAGCACGCACCATCTCAGCAGGATGGAGAACTGCGGGGCACGTGGTGAGCTCGGCACTGACAGGGGAGCCGAGGGGTCTTCCTGCTCCAACGCTCACACGCACTCCATCTGTCCTCGAGGACAAACCTGTCACCACAGGTACACAAATGCCCTGCACCTTTGCAAGTTCCTGCTACAATGCAATCATTTGATAACATTTCCCCTGCCCTCTAAGTGCTTAAGTCACTGCCCTAGTATTTTCACAGGCTTCTTTTGGTTCATAAAACAGAACACAATAGTAAATCAAGTCTCATATGTTTCAATTACATTATCTTAGCAAAATACAGTGAGGCGACACCCCCGTTTTGGGTGGATCAGGCCGGTGGGATGGTAGCACTGTTGGTTCTGTGATACGGAGATCAGCTAATAATCCACACGCCGTAGGGGTGCTGAGAAGCAGAAATGGCACACACGGTAATTACCATCACCATGCTCTCTGAGGTTTATTGAGCACCTGCTATGGGCCAGGCACTCAGCTTGCACTTTGCCCACATCTGCTCATCAAATTCTCCTAACTACTCTGTGGGGAAGATCCTGGCTGCTTTACAGACCAGAAAACAAGGTCCACGAAGTCTGGGCAAGCAACTTCCAAGCCGCACTCCTGAGTGGCAGAACTGGGACTCAAACCCCGGTCTGCCAAGCTCCTAAGTCTGTGTTCTTCGCCATTACTATTTTCTGCCACAATGCTCTATCTTTTCTCTATCTTTTTTTTCTGCCTAGCAGCATAAAATGTCAGAAACTAGGTGACTGAATCTAGTGTCTAGTGGGTCTGCTATGCAAAATACCTACTGAAGTACTTCTCCACCTGTGCCCACCCCACGACTCCCCAACCCCCACTCCGAGCAGAGTTTGGAAGAGGTTGTTCTAAGGCAGGAGGAAGAAAGGAAATGGGCCTAGGAACCTGGCCTTGCTGGCAACACCCAGTGTGAGTGGGAAAGTACGCTGCTGCCCGTGTCCAACCCTCCTGTCCTAATCCTTAAAAAGGACCCATCAGTGCTCGCCTTCCAGATTGTCCCCAAGGAAATTGCTGTTATCTATGCAGCCTCTTAGAAGAAAAGTCATTGTTTGAGGCATTTCTGTTATCAGCGTGTTGTGCTAGAAAAGCAGTATGGACCGGAGGCCCCGTCACAGATTTCAGAACCCTACAGACATGCCTTGCATTGGCAAATCGGGGCTGGGCCGAAGCCAGACGCTCTGTGCCTTCCAGCAATACTCATCAATAACTGACACATTCCATGCGATTTCTGAAGTGTAACATTCCAAGTGAGGTGGATGGGCACTCGCTTCGCATTGGTGCGTCGGAGTCCAAAGGATTCACACACACGTTTCTCAGATTAAAGCATTTCTGTACGGATTTGGGGGCAAAGGGGGGTGTTCACCATGGGGGAACCCAATTCCAGAGATGAGGCCCATCTTAAACTTATTCCAAATAAATGCTCCTTCCATTGTCCCTTCAAAATGACAAAGATGGAATCCTGGCCCACCGTCTCCATAAGGTGGTGCTGATCAGCAGGAGGCTGAGGTGTAAGCACTGGTACAGCCACTTTAGGAACGTGTATACCTGTTTTAATTATAAAACACAGACAGAATGGAATATTCTCTTTACAAAAGACTTTATGTTTGAAAAGGGGGCACCAGAGATGAAGAAGCCTAGATCGTGTCCGAGACCCGACTTTCAAATGCTCAGCGTCTTTCCGGCACACTGGTTGGCGACATACACGTGGGTACTGAGAACACGTATTTTTTTTTTTCAACAGAGCACGTGGGCGTCTTCCGTTGTGGCCTCCCCGTAAGTTTGTTTGGGACTCACAGGACCCTGCCTCCCCATTTTGATTTGAAAAATATAATCACCAAAACTGACAGGTTCATAGGATGTCTTCTGAGTGGTAACAGTCAAGCCCAAGAACGCGTAAAATCTTTGACACCAAGTTGACCACAGTTTAATTTCCCCAGATGTTAAAAATAGGCTTCAATTTACACCCAGTTTCTTCAGAAACAGCCCTATTACCTCCTGAAGTGCACCTGCCACGTTGCCATGAAGTCCCTGGGTCCAGAATTAGTGAGCTTTATGCTACGGTCACCACTGGAACGTCCTGTTTAGCAGAAGTGGCTCTGACCTGACTTTCCTAAGGGACACCTGAGCGCTCTGCTATCAGTTTTTCCAGACAATTCTGAAGCAACGCTCAGGGCAAAAGGTACCTGTGAGAATGGCCACCTCCATGGGCAGATTCCACCCAGCCCCAGCCAGTTCCCCCGGGGTTAGACGCCTCTTTTATACTCTTCCACTTCCCCTCACGCTCACCTGGTTTTCTAGACGTGATTCCGCCCCACTTTGTATCGTCTAGTAGGATCCACTTCGGTGGGAGATCGGGTTGGGAAACAATATACTATTTAAAGCTTTTTAGATTTATGAAGCCAAGGGGAAGAAAAGTCTAACCTTGAGCTCTAAAAAGTTTGCCCACAGATTTCCAGGGTCCGAGGTGAAGAATTCCTTCTGTTTGGCCTCCGTATGAATTGTAAAATCCACATGACTAACCTCACGGCTGCAGACGGGGGAGAGGACGATTTCTCGCTTCAATCTCTAAATCGGAGTGCATGGAGCAGGGCTGGCGGGTGGGGGCTTGGCACAAGTCACACCCTGTTGTCATCAGCCCTACAGATTATTCATCTGATCAGGAAGGAGAGCCACAAATGGCAACGCATAGTGACAGCTACTGCTTCTGAGTTCTTTTTCCACTTTTTCCTGTAGACGAAGATACGAAGGAGGTTCCTGAAGTTCACGCCTCATTAGTTTGCGTCTGGGTAGCGCGTGGAAGCCATGCGTGAGGGACAGTGAAAGCATCGGGGCGCTGAGTCCGACCCCCACGCCCTGGGGCTACTAACACGTAAGGGGCCGAATGACCCTCAGGGAGGGCTGTGTGCCCTCCGCAGGGCCAAGAATGTGAACCAAGTCCGACACCCCAGAACCGGTAAATCCGCACGCTCGACGGGCGAGATCTGGCCACTGAGTTCACAGACATTTTTTGTTAAATTTATTGGGGTGACATTGGGGTTATTGGGGTGACGGTGGTTAGTAAAAGTACATAGGGCTGGAGTGTACAACGCTGTCAGACATCACCCACATGTTGCACTGGGTGTTCGCCACCCAGAGTCAGTTCTCCTTCCCTCCCCACAGCTTTGACCCCTCCCCCCTCCCGCCCCTCCCCCACCCGCTCCCCCCCATCCTCTGCTAACCCCGAAACGGCCGGGCCGGCAACACTGTCTATGACTATGTGCTTTCAATTTATCATTGTGCCCCCCCAGATCCCAGTAAAAACAGACACATTATGTCACTGGCATGGAACTGGCACCGATATATTTTGAGGAGAAAAATCTGCAGCCGGGAGAAGGGGTAAAGCTCAGCGTGTGATTTCCGTGTCTCCGTGAGCTCCTTCCCGGGTACTTGTGCTCGTCCCCCTCTTATCTCCTCCCATCGAACTCTCCTCAGGCCTCAGCACCCCCGCAATACCCAGCCCGGCCCCCGGGTGGGGACCTGAGGTCCCCTTCCTCCTCCTGCCCCTCTCCTCCCCCACCAGCCCTCTCCCTCCCCGCCGCCAGCAGAAGGCCCTTCCCCTTGTTTCCCCGTCCTTTCCTGCCCCCGCCTCATCCACGTCCTTGGTCATCCAACTCCCCCTGGTCCCCCTTCAGGCAGGGGCCAGCGCCCCGGAGAGCTAACCGCAGCCCCTCCTCGGTGCCGGGCCTGCGAGGCGCTGGACAGGAGCCGACCGAACCAGTGCTGTCCGGGTCCGCGTGGGGCCCCGGGGGGGACCTGCAAGCAGAACGTGGCTAACAAAGGACTCTGACGTCCGGCCCACGTCAGCGAGCCCAGCTTCTCGGGTGAGACCGCTGAAGGAATCCGTACTGTCCCTGTGCTGTGACCTCTTAAGGCTAACATCTAGAAATGAATTTGCCCAGGTCTAGCCACTTCTCTACTGCCTGGCGTCTGTACGGGACAGGGCCGGTGGGGGACCCTCACAGGCGCTGGTGAGGGTGAGCAGAAAGCTTAGAGCGAGTGTGGCTGCAGCGACCGTGAGGCTGGGCCGGTAGGACAGTTCTACGCTCTGCTGCCCCAGTTCCTTAGGGCACCGGGCAGCCGACGGTTCCTGGACATCGCGCTGGACGTTGTCCCCGACGGTTTGCTCAAACACTCCCATTTTGCAGATTCAAAACCCACAGGGACTGAGGGAAACTCTGAAAAGACAGAGGGAGGGAGCTCCTGGCAGAGGGAAAGCAAAACTCTAGGTCTTCTCTAATTATTTTCTCGACTCTTCTTCTCCTGTTAGTTAGACGCAATAATGTTCTATTCCTCAGGTGGTCGTGAGAACAAATGGAATGAAAATATATATATATGCTAGATGCAAGAGAAATTTGCAAAGCAAAAACTGTCACACAAGGGATGTTGTAAGAAATTAAACTACATTGGGCTTTTTCCCTAAATGCCACACATCTTTAGTTTTTTGAATTGTTTAATCCCTGCTGCTCTGGCCACAAGGCCTGTAGTCAGTGTAATAATTAAGCTTTCCCACAAGGAAAGTCCAAGAATCTCACCATTTATCATTCATTTAAAAGCCTTATCCCCATATTTGACACCAAAACAAATAGCCATCGGCCACTTCTCTATGGCTCTCAGAACCTTGCAAACTTCTCAACAGGCCTCTAATAGTTCTTTTTTTCTTTTTTCTAAAGACACGAATCTTTTTCCTGTCTAAACCATGGGACTCCTAGAGCATTGTCCGGCATACCTCAGACCTTTCTTTCTCATTGTTACAAATGGAGACGAGAACTGAAAGCAGCATTATCGTAACTTCCTGCAGGTTACTGTATACTCAATACTTCTATTTATACTTTTCATTGCGTCTGCTGCCTTTGTTTCTGGTTCCCCTCCCCTCCCCACCCCCCTGCTGCTAAGCCTGGTATCCAATAGACTCAGAGTTTTATATTCTGCAGCTGAGATTATGCCATTTTCTCCTGACTTGGGGATGGATCACTCTTGAATGTGTAGTTTTCTGTTTAACATTTAAAAATAAAACTTAATAAGCTTTGATGGCATTAGTTCTGCCCTCCTTTTAGCCAAGTCTTCATGACATGATTTACTGTCACTTAGCATCAGTGTTCTTTTTCTGCATCCTGGGTTAGCGTCTATCTTATTACGGACATTCAAGGGACCACTATTCGTTTTCTTTTTCTTGTCTGAAACATTAAAGACAAATGAGACACCTTGACTCTTGAGCACAAGACAGACCTTCTGTCCATGCAGGAAGCTAATCCACAACACAAACTGCTATGAGCATGCATTAGTCCCTTTTCCATGAAAGAATCACAAAGTACTCTGCAGTCAGAAGTCCCTGAAGCTCATCCTTTCAGGGACTAAGTGCACACACTTAGTTGGGGGGGGGGGGGGGGGTGCTTGTGTTTCAGCACAACAATGGATTCGGATTTGGAGAAGTGGGGTGGTGTGTTTTAAACCCCATGTCTCCCTCTTGCCACCACTTTCTTTTGGCTTTAAGACACCCTCCCAGAATTTTGCCAAGTTCTGAAGTTAGAAAACTCGCTGCAAAGAAAGTTGATCACAATAGGAACCGCATCCCTGTAAGTGTGGGGGTGAAATCCTCTTCCCTTCTCACTGCTGGGTGTGCGCTTCCCTCCTGCTCACGTCTCTGCAAGCAAAATGGAGATCTCCCGAGCAGCTCTCCCCTGTTATTTTCTTCGGAATCACCGTCTACCCAGCGCTAAAGCCCTGCTGCTGTCAGAGCAAACTTGCCCCAGGTCCCAGATTTGGGCCGGTCTTTATTTCTCTGATACTTTTCCTTCTTAGACGCAGCTCAATAGTGTGCATGTGCCCAGGCACAGGTGTGCGTGTATGTGTGTACGTGTGTTTCTATAGGTGTATGCATGTATGAATACGTGTGTGTGTGTGTGTGTGTGTTTATGTGCATGGACATGCACACTGTACATACACACAGCAGTTCTCTGCTCTTGGCTCGGGGGCTAACTACCAAGTGCCAAATTCTCCTTGGCACTATCTTGAATATTCAACTCTCGCCTACTCTTGAGCTTTCCAATTCCTATGGACTGGGAATCTTTGGGGGGGATTTCATTTTTCATTCTCCTCATCTCATTGACAAACAAATGAAGCAAAGGTCAACACTGGCTTAATCTTCACTTGATTTTTAAGTGCTTATTTGTTTTTGCCAATTGGTTACTTCCGTTCAATCCAAAGCTCCCCTTGCTTTGTGTATACAGCCAGTACAGCCCTTCTTGATTTCATCCACAATTACCATGATTGCACAACATACCAGGGATTGTCTTCCAAAGATCGTCCCCATTTTATTCCTACATACGCACAAACACGTAATACATATTTACCGTTCCTCCCGATATGCCCAGCATCCTGTACAATGACATTTCCTTCCTCTGACAACATACCATCTACTCCAGCATGACTGATACGTATTTCCCCATTCTGCAGGTAACAAGGAAACAAGCTGCGGTGGAGGGATCAACAGATCACTTAAAACTGGACCAGGATGGGAATCTGTTTCTTTGGTGCATAAATAAGCTCTCAAAAGTCCCCCTTCGGATCAGATTTTATGATATGACTTTTCCTGATAAGATGCACTTTAAAAAGAAAGAAGGAAAAAGCAGAAAAACAGTGCACTCAATTTCTACTCTTTATTATCCTTGATTTCAAGCCATACGGATTTTGCTGCCTCAGCATGTATTCCAAGGTCCCTTTCTCCCTCAGTTTTTTCTAATACTTGCTTTACACATAAGCTTATACCTTTGGTTTTATTTCCACCAGCCTGATACCTCTTCTTTGCTGATCATTTCTAAAACAGTTTATGTCCCACAATATTTACTCTTCTTCCCCACGCACCATTCATTTCCATTACTCTTCCATGATTTGACTATACCCACCATTTCTGAAATAAAAGAATGCTTAAACTCCTTTGAAAATCCACGTGTCAAAACATAATAAAAATGTTTTCATTGCTACATTGTTTCAAGAGAAATGAATGGTCTGCTCAACTGCCAATTCCAAATTTATATTCAATTTTGGGAATGTATATTATTAACTCTTTTTTCTCTTTCCCTGGTTATGAAAGACTTAACTCTGGTCTTGCACGGCTGGGATTAGGAGTGAAGGTATTCCTTATAAATCAGTGTAATCTTTATAACAGGACATTGCTGTACTGAGAATTCTTCCCTGTATTGTGCATTTTCAATTATGTTACATGTTTCTACTTAGTAAGCCAGCTTAATGCTACACTGTGTCACAATATTAGAACATGTCCAGGTTGGAAAAGGAGCAATCTTACTTCTCTTGTAAGTTGTTTAGCCTTTGGCACTTATAAATCCCCCCAAAACACTGGGGAAATCCCTTTTCCTTGCTTTTAATATGTCTTTAGATTTATTACTTGAAGAATCTGCTCACTTAATCCTTTGCTGAGGCCAAGGTTAGTCAGCATTCTAATAAAGGTTCTACAAAGGGGAAGAAAGAAATCAAAATCACCAAATCAGGTGTTCAAAGAATGCTTCAGACTTAAAACGAATTTCCAAGTATATTCTCTACAAGAAAGACAAGAAAAGGCAGGAGGCTTTAAATTACTATGCATAAATCCAGCCCCATTTATCTTGGGCTTTAGTCCTAGACAGTTTAGCCAGGGCAAGCAGCAGGACCGAGCCCAAAGGGCCCTTCGGGGACCAAATTACCGTTTCAAAATGGGGCTAGTGTTCCAGGTGCAGGACAATACGATTTGAGAAATGTTGCAGAGATTTGGTGTTGTTCAAAGAGCTCTCTTAAAACATGTTAAATGACTGAAGCTCGTGTAGTTTTTAAAAAGGGGGAATTGAGAAGCTTCCCTTGAAATGCTTTTTAAGCAGGTCTGGCCAAAATATTGAAAGTCCTGCAAATGACCCAAAGACAAAAATGACTAATAAAAAAATTAGCATGCTATCTAAAACACCACCTCCAAGTTCCCAGAAAAAGTGGCAGGGTGGGCAGAGTATGTATTGCATAATGAAGCAATCGTTAAACTTCCTCCAGTAATTCTTAGGAAAAAAAAAAAAAAAAAGAAAAAAAGAAAAAACAATCCTGGGAGAAATATGTGTTATTTGAACCAAATCTGATTTCTCTTCCTTTTCTGAGCTTGCGTTAGAGATAAAGGGGGATTTAATTGTTTAATTTGGTCCTCGAAAATCATCTATATTCCCAAACACGAGAAAATACAGACTAAAAGGCAGAGAAAAACAAAGTAAAATTCTCCTAACACCTGACTATGTTTTCAATCCTTTTAGGTTTACTTTTCTCCCCTTTTTTGCTTATACCTCCAACCTGTCCTGTGTTAAATCCAGAGGCAGGCTGTTCTCCAGACCAAGAAGAAGGTCCCAAGGCAAGAAGAGTCAGCCTCTCCTTTCTGTAGCTACGTGTGGCCCCTGGACAGCGAGCCATCCTTTAAAGCCCAAACCTGGTATCACCTCCTCCACAGTCTTACCGGCAGGATTAGTTGTTCTTTCAACATCAGAGAGAAGAGCAGAGCATGTGGTACAGAGGACAGGGGACCTCGGCCATTGGCTGTGTCAGAAGGGCAGGTCCTCCAGCACCCCTGAATTCTCATTTGCCCATGTGTAAGACAGAGCTCACACCTGTGCCACCAAGTTTCATGGATTTCCACCACAATCAGAGGGGCTGATGTACGCGTCAGCATGGCAAGAACGAATCCCCCCACATCTCTAAACCCACAGCCCCTTATCTGGGCCCCCTGAAGAAAACAGGTGAGTTTCGTAACTGAGTTCTCTACAAGTTAGAAAGGTGATAAGGCACGTGCACTACATGTACTGTATATCATGCAGTACTCATCACCAAAATGCATAAATATGAACACTGAATGGAATTTGAAAAGATTATAACAAACACCTACATCGATTTCGGTCTGAAAGAATCTTGTCCAAGTCCCCTCATTGCCAAGTGAAGAGAATGGATTATCGTTTTCCTTTATAAGGCGCTACCGTCAATAATAAGGCAGGTACCAGCAGAAAGCGATGGTCACCAACGTTATTCATTCAGCACTCACTATGAGCAAAATACTCTGCATAGCATTTTCAAAGTATAAAGAGAAATAAAAATATTATTTGGGGGGCATTTTATAATGATAAAATTAATACTAAACTCAATAATTAACATTTACCAAATGCTTACTATCAACCCTAAGCATTTCATGTGCATTATCTCATTTAACACTCACCACGACCATAAATATTATGCCCAATCTTCAGATGGGGAAACTGAGGCTTAAAGAAAGGAGATCACCTGCCCAGGTCAGGGACTGAAGACAGTATTATCATACTTCGGGGGGAGCATCAAGAAATGAGACACTTTCTAAGAGAAGGGTAAGAACAGGGAATCTATCTAAGGAAGAGTCTGAAGCTGGCTCATCTCAACTACCCAACCTGTAACCTGGGTCCCTTGAGATAGAGGTAGAAACTTCTCTCAGTCTGTAAACATATCTGAAGTTCAAGTTTCCCAACCAGCTGTTGACATGCAGCTTCCAAGTTCCAAAAATAAGATTCCTGAGATCAGCTACATTATCCTTTTGGAACTATTGACACACACAAGCATTTCTTCTTCTGAAATGCATTCTTAATGCAGAAAAAAAAAAAGAGGCAAAAATGAGGAGGAGGTTCAAAGAAGATGGGAAAGACGAGAGATATTCCAAATTATTCTGCACAACAGATAAAAATGAAAGAAAAAATAAGGCAAAGGCAGGGTGAAGAAGGGAAGATCCTTTTGACTCAAAGACAACAAAAGAAGAAAATAATAATATGAATGATTTACCCTTCACTCAAGGCAAGTTTCAAATTGCAATCACAATAAAATATTCCTTAACCACTTGAGGATACAGAGCTTCAAGGACCAGGGTGCAATCAATCCTATGTGGAGATCAGATCACAGAATATTTATTTATCTAATGCCCAACACTATGTACTGTATTGATAGTAAGTAGGAAGGGTTTTCTTGGCTCCTTTCATTTACTGGAGACCAGATAGTCAATACCCGGAGGGCAGGAGCTCCGCCCCTACTTTGTTGTATCTCCTAAGTCTTTATACACATTTCTGAAAGACTGACGACTCAACAAGTATTTCATTCAATAATAATAGTCGTAGCTACCATTTTCGATGACTCATGATGTCCCAGTGCTGGTTGTTTTCCTAATTCTCTCATTTAATCTTATTTAAGAGAGTGTTATTACCCATAATTTCCTGATGAAGAAATCAAAGCTTAAGAAGCCTGAACAATTTGCTCGAGACCACACAGCTGGGAGGCAGAAGCTGAGCCCAACTGTGTGAGTTCAAAGTTCCCGTTCCTCTGCTGCTGAGCATATGTGTCGCACATATTTACACACGTAGGATATAGTGGATGCAACATGAATGGTTACCTTGTTTCCCATAATCTCACCACTTGCTTTCATTGCTCCATCAAAATTGTCTCTGTAGCCAAAATGACTCTACTAAGCTTTTTAAAAAACCTTTTGTAGAAAAAACCCCAAGGCTTTCCACGTGGGCTATGTCATTGCTTTCGTGAGGAGGTCAGCGGAAACCTGGATGTCTCCCCCTCGACCCAAGCTGTCCAGCTGGGTCCACTAGCATTTCAGGGATGTGCCTCAGGTCACGCAGCCAGGCAGTGATGGAGGCACAGGTGGAATGTGGGTCCCTTGACTTCAGCCCAAGGCACATTTAACTCGAGAGACATTTTGAGCAGTCGGATTGTATTTATTAAAGATCTATTAGCCACTCAGTACAGGTTGGGACAACTAAAATCAGTCCTGTTCTCATCTAACTCAAGAGGAGGACTAATACACGGATGAAATTAAGAGACGAACTGCTCAAGCCGACCACGTTAAGCACATACAACTAAACTTCCCAAGAGCCACTATCCAATAGCAGAAAGAGCACTGGCCTAGAGCCAAAGACTTAATAAGTTCAAGTTCAAGTTCTGCCAGTCTCCATGGCGGTTCTGGCCAAGTCACTTTCACCTTCCTCTGACAAGATGATTAACTTGGGAAAGGAGACCAGTGTCTTGTCTCCCAGGGAAGAGCAGTGTGGGCTTCGGCAACACAAAACGTTGATAAGAATAGTCCACGCACAGGCCCGCACGGAGGAGGAAATGAGGTGATGCACAAGAGGTGACAGTGTGTCCACAGTGATTGACAAACACTACCTGTGACTATTCGCCATTCTAAGGTCATTGCTAATTCTGAAACTGTATAAAAGGGAACATTTTGCCAGAGTTCAGTTCCCCAGAAGACTCTAATCTCTTGCTATTTAAAGACCATGACTTTTAAGATTGCCCTCGGTCTTGGAAGCACTGAATAATAGTAAAAAGTGGTCTTGTTCGTACAGAGTGTATGTAACCAGTTGTTCGACTCCAGAGACATCTGTCTCGGGTCTGGACAGCCCGTGGTCTTTTTTCTGATAGCTCTAGATGTTCTCCTTTTACAGGATTTGCATTGGCAACATTTCCACGTGATTGCTAAACATTTGTCATCAGACGTAAGAATTTCTGATGCAGACAGAAAAGTTCTTGCTTCTCACTATACTTTCTCAGAAATTACTCACCGAGTCCAATGTGACTGAGTCCTTGAAACATGTGAGATGAATCACCAACCCGAATCAGAAGTTCTTTCCACCACTGAGCCTTGAGGCATTTTCCCTCAATCCCCAAATAGGATATTACTTTTAATTTTTACAATCTAGCTTTTATTTTTCTCAACTATCCAATAACAGAGATTTTTCTAACTGGGACATATGTCAGCCTTAACAGTACAGAAGACGATTTGGAACATAAATAGACATTACATTTTCATTTTCCCCACGTCTGCTATTTTGAAAACCTTAGACTTTCCACTGGCAATATTACCTTCAGTGTGACTGTCATCCCCACATTAAGCAAATTCTCTTCTTTTGTCTTTCAGGAATCTAGGTATCTATTACAGAAGTGACTCTACTCAGCAGAAGTTGCTACACAGTATAAGAATGATGTTTTAGGAAGGACCCACGCTGCAGGGCAGTGAGACTGTGTGAGGACACTTATATCAGCCCCTCTCCTCAGTGACACCCCAACCAGCTTGCAATGAACAGGGACAACAAGGTTTCAGTCCCAGGTGCCCCGGCCATGCCCTTAGTGCATGGAGAACTGCCAGGAGTCTATGGCTTCAGACTCAGACAGTATCATTCTCCTGATACTGCTGAACGCCGACAGCCTTCCCTCAGTTCTTGAGTCACACCATCCTGCATCTGAATAATTACGTGAGATTAAAAGTTACACACTAACTATTCCAACAGGTGCCTCTTTAAAATTAAAACAACACATGCCTTCATGCTGCCAGAAAAGAGTAAACTTCTTTGTGAGTCAGAGCACATACACTAATATAAACATGTAACACACAACCGTGTCCTGGCACCGAGAACGTGCCACAACTGCCCGAGACGCCTATGGAGCCACCGTAAAGCATATATGACAGCATACGAGACGACACTACCATGTTTACCATGTGGCTTGCGTAAGTCTGTCTGTCAGTGAGCAATTAGGAGGCAGAAAGCCATTCCTGAATGGTAGGAACCACACGGAGCGGTAATCTCATCCGAAATTGAATAGTGCTTTTTGTGTGTGTGATTTTGATCATTTTCCTTTTATGAGTGCCGTATGCAGACTCCTGATTGCTTCTGCAATGGGAAGAGAGGAGGCCGTCCCTCTGAATTCCAATGATCTGCTTTGGTCAAAATCAGCCACGGGAGCTGTTAATGGGAAGAACACTTGCAATACGGGAAACGCTGCAATGTAACGACCAGCGCGGTGCTTGGAGGCTCTCAGCACACTGCCCCGCGCTCCCACGACAACCGCGCAGCTGAAGCTCAGAAAGGGGCGCTTCGCGGAAGAGCTTCCCATACATTCTGGGTGGTCGCAGCCACGTTTAAGATGGCCCTTTTCATGAGGGAGGTGCGGTTTCGTGGGCAAACGACGAATCCCCTTCCCCACGCCCCCCAGGCCATGTCACACAATTAAAACCTGGGGGTGGGAGAAGATGGATTGCTCAGTGCCCTCCCACTCTGTGGTCCCTTTTTGGATGGCATCGTCAGACCCAGATGACGAGCCGGGAGGCGAGAGGCTTCCAGCAGCAGCATCTGGCCCTCTGGCAGATGGTCAGGCCCGCGGGCCCCAGCTTGGGTTCCCTCCAGATGTGTCTGGTGCGTCCTCCGCGTACGAGCCGCCTCTCTCCTCCGCTGGGTGTTTTCACGCGAAGCCGTTTTGGACCAGAGGAACTGGCAGGTTCCTATCTAAGAAGCGGATCTTACGTCTCTCTCTCTGGGGTTATTAGCTTTCACACAAAGATGTGTGGGGCCCAGGGCATATATGATTATAGCATCGGAGCCATCTTGTCGGAGACCTGGGGCGCTGGGCTGGGGGCGTCGAGGGGGTGTAGAAACAAATCGTACCATGTCCTTCCTCCTTCATCACTCTCTGTGCCAACTGTTTCTTTCCTATTGAAATCAAATTTTATTTAACATTAAGTGCAACTCAGAGGGGACGGAATGAGAACAGAACTGTCACCTGCGATGAGAGCGTGCTCTCTGGATGGTTCGGATTGGGGGTAAGCAGAGCGCGGAGCCTGGGAACTGGAGCATATATAGCATGTGTGCAACCCTTCACATGTATACCATGTAGGCAACCCTTCACATGTATAGCATGTGTGCAACCCTTCACATGTATAGCATGTAGGCAACCCTTCACATGTATAGCATGTTGGCAACCCTTCACATGTATAGCATGTAGGCAACCCTACACCTGTATAGCATGTGTGCAACCCTTCACATGTATAGCATGTAGGCAACCCTTCACATGTATAGCATGTAAGCAACCCTTCACATGTATAGCATGTAGGCAACCCTTCACATGTATAGCATGTGTGCAATCCTTCACATGTATAGCATGTAAGCAACCCTTCACATGTATACCATGTAGGCAACCCTTCACATGTATAGCATGTGTGCAATCCTTCACATGTATAGCATGTTGGCAACCCTTCACATGTATAGCATGTTGGCAACCCTTCACATGTATAGCATGTAGGCAACCCTACACCTGTATAGCATGTGTGCAACACTTCACATGTATAGCATGTACGCAACCCTTCTCCACAAGGCAGCGACCACCAGTCCCCAGTCTGCCCCTAAGTTGCGCCTGGTGGTAGGCACTGTCACAGCAGGCAGGGCGATTGTGACAATGACCACAGTAACATGGAGTGCAACAGCAGCTGCCATTTATGGGACACCACGTCCTGTGCCAGGCCCCTTACATGCCTCAGGTAACTGGACCCTCACCTTGCTCAGATGCATCCAGCCATTCTTCAGAGGAGCAAAGTAAAGCTCAGAGACATTAAGCGAGGTCCCACAAATAGCAAAGCAGACCCAGGACTTGCACCATCTGACCCCAAAGCCTGTGTTCTTTCCATTCTGCCACAGTATCCCCGGGGGTACACCGCTAACAGTGTATAAAGAAGAGTGGAGAGCCATCTTTGTCTGTCAACTGGATGATGGAAAACCCTAGAATCTCTACACTGGAAAGGACCTTACAGATTCTCCAAAGCAAGCTTACAAACGATGCTAGAATGTCCCTCAGACCCTGCTCCTCTTCTAGGGACATACTTCCTGCCCACGAGGAGGAGCCTGGGCTACTCCGCACTATTGAACCGGAAGTGTGTCCATTAGTCGGAGCCAAATTCAACTTCCTTGTTAACCTCCACCATTTGGGTTTGGTTCTGGCTCTCGGGTGGGCCTTCCCTCTCACACACGCAGCTCGCTGGACACTCTAGAGCCACCCTCTGTCTCCGCTGGGCTGACGGCAGGACAAACACTGCTAGTGCTCGCGGGCACGTCTCACGTCAGCGGGCACACTGCAAACGTCGTTTATTCCGCTTGCTCATTATCTGCCGGCCTCCGTGAGGACTTCGGCCCGTGAGAGCAGGGACACTGTCCGCCTTGCTCCCAGCTGTGCTCACGCTGCCACTCGGGACGGAGTCACCCCTAAATGAGTGACTGTACTTGTGTCTTCTGGCTGCAGTGACTGCACACGTTCAGGCCACCCTGGGGTCTCGTATTAATAGCTCGCATTTATTCAGAATTTGCCAAGATATGCAGGAGTGTCTAGGAAGTATCCAGCCAGGTAATATATGCAAAATAGAGGCATTTATGGCTGGACTTCTTCCAGACAGGCCTCGTATGTTAGATACTTTACTTAGGTATATGGTAGGTGTATGATGTAGGTATTCATTTAACCTTTTCAGAGATATGAAAACCAAGGTTTAGAGAGGTAGTACTCCCCCAGGTATTCAATAACATTAGGTAGTGAAGAAGCCCAAAACCAAACTTCCCAGTTCTAAAACCCACGCAAGCTGTTAGCCTGAAAGGACACTGCCTTCTATCTACTGAGAGTGAGAAGTGCTTGTGGATGTAATTTTTTTACGGCTGTAGAAAAGGAGAAGAAATTCTTAGGAAGCGACACACAAATTAGGAGAGAACCACACGCTACAATCAAAACTCCACCTCTAAAACAATTACAGAACAAGGGTATTGATGGGATTCTCTGCCCATATCCTAAACTGGCGTGAGTAATGGAGTGATCAGAGTAGGCTGAGGCCACAAAGGCTTCTTGTAGGAGCACAGCAGATATTAGCGTGGTCCCCAAAGACCCACAATTGTTCTCAGAGAAGAGCAGGAAAGGGTTCCAAATGGGAAGTGGTCCGACCAAAGCCAAGATGGGAGAGATCCCATGGGAGGGCTAGTCACAGAGTTGGCCAGGCCGGAGGGAAAGGGGGAGGAGGATCGGGAACGTCAATGACATCTCGAATGCACTGAAGGAATCTTCCAGAAACAAAGTGGACTTTGTAAGTTAAAGGAGCTGGGCTCGTCAGTTAACGGAAGTTCAGAGGACAGATTGGCACCACCATTCGGTGGAGGTCCAGGCGTGAGGAAGAAAACTGGAGCAAGACCTCGACGGTCAGTGAGCGAAGCGGAAGCCTGCCGTGGGCCTGGTGCACTGTGGGAAGGAGCCTCCTCCCCAGACCAGCTCATTCATTTGCAAATGAGAAGGGTGTTCCTGGGCTCCGTGCTCAGACAGCTTTCTGCACCATGCGGGGGGCCGTTACCCCCACCCTTTCCTGCGTGTCTCCTCTCTCCTTCCCCCTTCGAATGCTCACTGCGTCTGGGTCGCAAGGAGAGTCCCCTACTAGCTGGCAGCAATCAACAGTCCCATGTCAGGCCAGCAATGGCCTCTCTGTCCCTTGGGAGTCCCTTGATGAGGGGGTGTGGAAGGCGCCTAGCGGTGGGGGGCCTTCGTGTTCTGTCCTCCCTGTCCCTGCCTGGCCGACAATGGGCAGGGTCCGGGCTGCTATCTCCTGTTCGGTGGATCTCCTTCTCTCTTGCTCCTTCTCCCTTAAAAAGACACTGGCCGTCTTCTAACTCCAGGCATTCGCGGAGGCTGATTCATTTTCTAAGTGAGTTCCGTTTTAAGCCACGTCTACAAGTAAACACTTCATGGAGTTGAAGAGTCAAGAAAGGCTTGTTTTTTAATTGTGTTTGAGCCACAGACAATCAGTGGCTTCAGTGTCACCTCTCTGCGGCCTCCGATGAATGACGAGCACTCGCCCCACACCTCCCCTTGAGTTCACAGAGCACTCAGCAACCTTCCAGGCTCTTCCGCCCTTATTCCTGGTGCAGTCCTCCCCCACACCCCGTGAGGCAGTATCACCCCCACTTGATAAGGTGAGACATGGAGGCTCACAGGTCCTCAGATGAAGGACCCAGCCTCACAGGAAGGGGTCCGCTGTAAAGCCAAGACCCAAGGCCCTGACTCCCGTTCTGTTTTACGTCCTCCTGGGCCAGAGCACTGAAGCAAGATGAGGAAACTGTAGTTTGGTGCTTACGAGCTCACAGAGCTGATAGGGGTTCAAATCCCATCCCGGACTTTGGGGCCCGGTTTCCACATTTGTGAAACAGGAAACGTAACCGTAGCTACTCGCAGTGCCGGGTACGGACCGGGTCGGGGGCCAATGACCTAAACCAGCTCAGGACACAGCCTGGTGCACAAACAAGGGCTCAGCAACGTGAGCTGCCACCTTCGTCCCCACCCCAGGACTGAACACTGTCCATCAAGACATACCCGTTTTGTCTGGCTTCGGACCCCACATTGCAAAGCTGAGGTCACGGAGCCCGTGGCCTTTGTTTTATTTGGGAGACAGAACATTTCTGGTTTTGTCTTTTTTACTGGCCAACATTTAAAAATGGGGAGATTTCACATAAAAATCAAGACTTCCCACATTTTGGGGGACAGGAGGCATTCCAGCCACAGCAGTCCCGCATTCCTGTGTGGCAACGATTAGCTGGGGCTGTGCCGTGAGGCCGGGCGCAAGCTCTCCAATTTAGCCCAGGTCCCACCGCTTCCTAATGCCTCTCTCAAACCTCAGTCCGCACCCCAGGTACGTTACTGCCCAGCTCAGGAGCCGTGGAAAACGCCCCATTCTCCAGCACCCAGGCAGCAGCGGGCCCTGTTCCAGGACCTGCTACGACACGGGAGCCGGAGGCCTTGCACTGGCCGCCCAGCACGGGGACTTGGCCTAGTCACCACAGTGTCTCTGGGCCGCCCAGCGCGGGGACTTGGCCTAGTCACCGCAGTGTCTCAGGGCCGCCCAGCGCGGGGACTTGGCCTAGTCACCGCAGTATCTCAGGGCCGCCCAGCGCGGGGACTTGGCCTAGTCACCGCAGTGTCTCAGGGCCGCCCAGCGCGGGGACTTGGCCTAGTCACCGCAGTGTCTCAGTGCATTCTCTGGATCACCCCAGCTTCTCACAAGCCCGTCTCGTCTGCACGGAGGGGAGAAACACACTCAGCCCATTTTGCTAACAGAAAACTTGAGCTGACACCAGACGGAATAAGCTGACACTAAACGAGGATTGCAGAGTGAGGCCCAGATAGCTTCTACTTGCTGCAAGAGTTGCCCAATTTGCACCTATTCGCATGAACGTTTCTTCGATGTGCCTCCAAACTGCCTGCAAAATGTATTTTGTTAGTCGGTAATGAAATTTGCTTATGCCATAAAACGCCCTAGCTCCTATATGAATATTGTTTTAAGACAGAATTGAGGAATATTGACTATTATTGGAAAATTAAACGGCCCTGCACTCTCTTCATCCTGAGGTGAGTTGAGGAAACGGGCAGTTTGTTGGAGAGCTTGGACGGTGGCATCTTGGCATAACGGTATAACTGGGTGAGGATTAAGTCATTCCTCAGTTTTTCTTGGCGGAGTCTTTTATTATTTACAGTATTTACTCCAGGGAAATCTTGGCGCATGCCATATTTATCTTGCTGAAAAATGGGCCCATAAATGTGCATCACCTTTCGAACAAAGCCAAATGTTGTGGTACTAATTTGGTTCATGAAGTGTGTAATTCAGTTCCTTTGCACAGAAGCAACATTTGTCTTCTGCTTTTATTAAGCCGCCATAAAACAATTTTTCTTGCTCATTATTGAAATACGCAGTGCCAGGGCTGGGGCGAAGGGGATTTAATGACTGAAGTTGTAGTGGCACTTCCTCTCTGTTCTGCCACTCGCCACCAGAAAAACCCAGAAAACAAGGAACCTGTAAGGACACCTTTGCCCTTCTCCCATTTAGTGGACAGCAGGAAGGATATGGGACACAGAGGACGGGAGCAAAATAAGCAGTCGTTTTCATGAGATTATTTCCATGAAACACATGCCTTCATTAAAAGGAGCTATTTATAAATTGTTTCTCATAGAGTTTTCATTTCGCCCAAGTATCCTTTCAGTGTCTTTGAGGTTAGCAGTACAGGAAGTTTGTTCCCATGGGGAGGGTAACAGGAGAGAAGGCTAAAGGCATAATCAGTGCAGAACCTGCCTCCACCCAAAGCTCCCTCTTTGCCAGGCTGGGTGTCGGTTCACGTTCATCCTGCACCAGCTTTCACTCTCCCACCTCCCAGACTGCTTGCTTGGCTGCCCAGCCTTCCAACCTCAGCAATGCAGAAGGAAGTCTAGGAAAAATGCAGCATTTCAGAAAGCAATCACACACTCGGGAAAGTCTTCTTTTCCCAGGCAAACGAGTCTACACCGAAACAACTGCAAATTCAGTGGAAGGTGACATGTCACCTAGAAGACTCTGTCACCTACCTGAACATGCTCAGTATTTGTTAGGTGCTGGAGAAGGAACCACGGGGTGCAAGGGAGGAGGAGGAGTCGTCTGCACACACCACACACCTGCTGTAGGCAGACACTGTGCTCTGCCCCTCGCCTCAGTGGCTCCTAGCCCCGACCCTGTGATCACCTCCATTTTACAATGAGGAAAATGATGACAGGAGCAAGTAGCCTGCCCAACCTCACAGAGTCCGGAAGGAACAGAGCCTGCACTTACACTACAGAACAATTTGCTATTTGATCATATCTCGTGTAGCATTGGATTGAGTTCTAGCGTGAAAGGGTTTCTAGGGCACCATGGGAAATTCAAAGAAACAGGGGAGACACAGCCCAACCCTCCCAGCTCTGATCGTCAGTAGGCGGGCTGATGTATAGACACATGGTGCTGCCTCATTTTAGACAGGAGCTGAGAGGACTTTTCCCCCCGTAACTCTGCAGCCTCAGTAGGCTGGGGGACTCATTTGTTCGGATACTATTGATGAGAACCTGTGGGTCACGACTGCTTGAGACTCAGGTAGTCAGGGGGAGGCCGAACCCAAGAGAGCCCAGGGAAAACAGGGCAGTTGGTCACCCTAAAACTAACTGTGCCTCGAAACCTGGGCTACAACAGTGAACTAGACAGAAATCATCCCTGCCTTCAGCAGGCAGTCAGTCTAATGGGGACCCGGACAGATCAACAGTGGGGTGAATGGGACCAGGAGCGGGTATGGCGCAGACTCAGAGAACAGGCATGCTGTCCACATGCTTCTCTCAGGTCTCAAAAGTCATCCACGTAAACACGATCAGAACCAAAAAAAAGTTGCTTTTTCTAAGAACTGCAAATGTATCCTTATTAATGAAGTAAAATGACGAGGCCAAAATTAAGCACCCAGCTTACAACTCTGAGGAAAGGCTTGTATACTGTAGGCTGGTACTAAATGCTCAGTTGACATTTAGTCGTTTTGCAACACATTTTTGCTCATCTCTGAGACATCCTGTGCAAAACTGAATGAAATGAAAAAGCAAAACCTTCTGAACATAAGCGAGAGTTTGGGATGTTAATGTTTCCAAAACCTATTCTCGTGGTTCCATCAGATAAACTGTTGAGTGATCCATATCAGAATCAGTTGTCCTCCAGCACCACCCCCATCACCCCAAAGTGTATCTTTTGAGCATTTATTACATTGCAGTAACAATTAATGTCAACAATATAAAAACTAGCAAATGCTCAGCGGTAGAGCCCACTGTGCTGACGGACGCTCTTGTTCTAGGTGCACTACCGGGTATGCAGTACGTTCCGGAAATCGCATCAATGCAAACCCTTCCCCACACCACTATCGTGAGTTAGGCAAGTGAGCAATTAGAAGCCACACTGACTTTTTCAAAAATGTGACTAAATACTTGCTGAGAAAGGAGTCCAAGAAAACATTAACAAAATAAGATCTTAATCTTCGCCCCAACAGCCTTTTGGCCAACAAAGATTACGGAGCTGGAGTTCCGCAACTCATGAGCAATGCATAAACCCTAAAAACCCATGTCAGTGGAAACTTCGTAGCTCCTCTCACTAGCCTCATCTTTACTTATGCCACACGTTACCCTGTATGCCCACCAATTATTTCCAAAACCTTTGGGGTGTGACACACACACACGCACGCGCTCTGCATCTTTATGCATGAACTGATTATCTTGGTACGTGTGGTCCCTAATCTCTCTACATGTATCTACACAGATTGACACATATATTACCTTTGCTCACAAAAGGTGTAATCACAGACACATTGTCCTAACATGATACCTTGGCCTATGAGCATCAATACGTTATTATAATTTTTGCCTGCAAAGGGCAACCCCTGGGTAAACGCTCATGTCTTTCTTGCCCCATCTCACTGAGCTCCTCTGCAAGTTGAGGCACCGTTAACTCAACCCCAGCTATGAGGTTCACATTTCACCCAGTCACGTCTGGTCCCCTTAAATTAACCGTGCTAGGTTCTGGAATAAGGAAACAGCTTTACCATACCATGTACCTCTACCAGCACACCATGCAGTCCAGTCAGATGTGCATGGTTACTTCTTCCCTGGCAGTTCCCAATTCACTTCAAATGTGGCTAAGAGGCCTCAAGACATGCAGATTTACACCCAAAGAGATGTGTCTGCACCTTCAAACACAAATCGTATCCATCAGGTGTTCTAACCCAAGCCTGGAAGAGGCGGTGTGATTACTCTCAGGAAGCCTGTGTGATTGGCAGCCAACTCCTGCTGAGAACCAGGGCTGGTTGGCTGTCTGGAACCACGCAGAGTGCACGCCTCCCTTCCCCTAACTAAAGACCGCTCCGCACTCTACCTGTCCAGCGGGGCCCTGGTCAAGCTGTTCCACTTGCCATGCGTCAATGCCACTTTGTTCAGACCGACTGGCTCTCTCCACAGAGACCCTCCTGCCGTCTGTATTATTTAAAGGAGATTTATGGTTGGGTGTCTCGTGTTGTGAAACATGAGTTGTGACCCCCGGGCTGGGAAGCCATCAGGGAAAACCATTAATATTATGGCACATGGGAAAATGAAACTCTTCCATAGCAGCAAAAAAGAACAATGGAAATGCATGGCTGTGCCATAAATGCATCAAATGTTTGAATGTCCTCTGATGGAACCTCCCACTGTGCTTAGGTTAGGGTGGTAGTGTTTTGTATTTGTTTATTTGTTGGGTTTCTTGTGTTTTGTTTTAGAAGATACAGGCACAAATGCCAAACAAGTGCTATGTGCAAAAAAAAAAATACAGCCCAGCTTAGCACTCTAAGAACCCTGGCTGCATATGAAAGATCAGATAATTGTATGACCATTAGGAGCATTTGAAGTTATGCATACTAAATTATAGGTAATCAAAACTCAGGCTTCAGGGCACACTCTGACCGCTGGTAGGGTCACTAAGAATTCACCCCTCTTCTGAGACCTTGCTCTGCAGAACAGGTGGCACTGGTCTTCATGAGGGTTTTTGCAGTTACAGATCAGGGAAGGAATAAGGAAAGGACCGGAGCCAGAACCGAAGAGCAAATTTTAGGGTTTCTAATATAATCAGATGTGTATTTCCCAACTTCCCAATTGCTTACATTTAAAATGAAGAGGGATTACCCTAACTGAGCTGTGAAGTAAGTCTGACATTTTATTTCTGACTCTAACACTAGCCAGAAACAGTTTACTTATCCCTTTTTAGTCTCAGTGAGCTAACCTATAAAATGGAAATAAATATGCACCCTTCCAAGCAGAAACCAGCCTCCCACCATGCAATGGTCCTTCCAAAGATGAAAAGAATCTATCGCAGTGACAATTTAAAAGTGCCTTTCATGTGCTGATCACTCTTTCACAAAATCATAAGCTTCTGTCAATATTTCTCTTTAAAAAGACACTTTAGTTTCCATTAATGATAGTGCTTGGAAATTGGTACTTGGAACACAACTAGCAGAAGGATATGCTGAGGGAGGTGGGGCACCATTAAAGCCTAAACACACCTCTTGCTTGGAAATGTTTCAAGGAGGCCTGGGAGCTTCAAGTACTTTAGAGCTTAGATTCTACCCTAAAGAAACAGTATGCTTAATATCTGCAGCAAATATAAATTTTTAAGACCATGTATTTTATTTAGATGTGATTTCCTTTGCTCAATGAAAAATTAACTGATGCATGCCCTCAGACTAATCTCAGAAATACCTGGTAATCGTTTTTTCTAATCTTTAAATATTTCTCAGAACGAACAGCCTGGATGGTTTATGGAAAGACCTGGAGACTGAGTACACCCTCTTCTCTAGATGCACATCCCAGTAATTTGTGCAGGATCTTGGAAAGTACTGGAATGTCCCTAACACACACACACACACACACACACACACACACACACACACACACACAAGCTGGCTGAAGTTTGTTGCAGTGATTCAAAAGGAAATTGTAAAGTCCAATTTGTGATCCCAAAAGAAAGCACTGGTGTTCTCAGGTAATCTACAAAATTCTATTTCTGATTAGCTCCTGCTGAGCCAGAGTTTTACATTCAAAAGAAAAATACATCTGCAATATTTTAAAGTAGTGTGTGTATGCCTGGGTGGGGTTAGGGGGTCACTGGAGCGGGTGCTTACAAGGCCTGAGGAGAGAACTGCCTTCTCGTGAGTACTGCATGTCCCCTGGTATCCTCAGCCATCAAAAGCACTTCCTGAAATTGCAGCAAGTCCCAGGAAAAACTGTCCTCAATGAGTCCTCCATGTGAACAGGGAACCCATCCAAATTTCCTCCCTTTCATTAAATCACTGAATGCTAAAACTAAGTTTAACACCCACTTTATACAAAATATTTAGACCATACTTGATTTACGCTTTTAATGTTCCATCCTGCTCATTTATTTTTGTGCGTTTCACGCCTAACCAGTATGACTGACTGAAAACCATCAGCTCCCGAGGTCAGAGACACATGGAATTCTGTCTCTCACCAGCCTGGTGGCCCACTGGTCACAACAAGATGATGAACAAAAAGTGTTTGACAAAGATTAAGTTGTGTATAATCCTAGGGGTAGAGAGGGAAAGGAGAAAAGAAGAGCCACCGTGTTTTCCCTCTCTCCTGAAGCCCACCTACACTCACAGCTACCCCAGCCGGAAGAAGCAATGCCTTCGCAGCGGTGGCAGCACAGGAGATGAGCAGACACCTCAGGCACCCCTCCCTCCTTGCTCATGGCGGGGAGTGCCTCAAGGACAGTGGTACACCTACCATCCCTGCTTTAATCCTTAGCTGGAACCACTGGGAGCTGAGGATCTCAGCACCCACTCCACGTGCCTGACTTGGCAGTTAAATGTAACTATTAGCAGAACTGATATTAAATTAGGTGATGCTGTCACCCCATTGTTATCCAATTTATTCTACACTGACATAGCATGAAGTGGTTCTGCATTAATAATGGTTAATAAATACAGCCATACTCAAACTCTATCGCCACTTTCATGCGCTTTCACAGACAGGAAACTGCTCTCTCTTCCATTACTCCAAGTTCATTTCTTTACTAGCTAAGTAATGACAGTTTCTCCAGAGTCTATTTAACTATAAAGAACCCATTCACAGAATGACCTAGATATTTTGGTTGAAAAGCACCTGCTGTTGACTCAGGGCTCATCTAATGGGTCTTGGCTGTATGTATGTCTTGGCGGGGGGTGGGGGATGGGGGAGGTGAGTGTTTTTCCCCCTGGATCCTTCCAGATAAACATGGAGATATCATTTCTGCACAAACACTGCAAGTTTCATACAGCCATTGTTTTTATCGACAGATCCTAGTGACTTACTCCACCAGAGTTCAAGTTCCACAATGTAGATAATGCTTGGAATTCCTATAATT
>PVJL010000105.1:260517-408017 GCA_004026885.1 Lyroderma lyra | reverse complement strand
GCCACAAAATTAATATTAAAAACTCTCTTTGAGCCATTTAGAGCCTTTATACATACACACGAAGCCCCAAGTGCCCTCATTCTGCCCAGTGGTATGAGCAATGTCTTTCCTCCCCACTCTCACTAGTCTTGCACATGTTTCCAGCACCCAGACGACTTCCTTTTTTCCCTGAAGCCTACCCCCATCTGCAAATCCCCAAAGCAATCAAGAGACACCTACCTGTGTACTAATCCCACTGGATATTGAGCAGGGAGGTCTTTTAGAGATCAGTGTTTCTCAAGGGTTGTGTGCACACTACTGGTTTTAGTGATACCCATTTATATTTTCATGGTTTTATATTGGGGTGATCTGGTAAAGTCCAAATTCCTGGGCTCCACCCAGGATTTTATAGAAAACAGACTCTCTGGGAATGAAATCTGATCATTTGCATTTTTAACTACCTCCCAAAGTGACTGTACTGTAAGCTAAGATTTAAGAAACAATATCCTGGAAAGATGAATGACCAGCAGGGCTAAAAGAGGGGGGTTGTGACAAAGAGATAGAGAGATGTCGACCAAGAGAGAAAGACTCAGAAACTAACATTCAGTCTGCCTTTATGATTAGGCCACCTTCTGATAAAGTTGTCCCAGTATTTATGTAACTAAACCCGTCTCTCACCCATGCATCTCCACCCGGACGCTTAACCCTTTCTTTGCACTGGGTTCTTTTCCAAAGAGAATGGTGTAACCATGAAGTTATGGCACTTACCAAACACCCAGAAGAGCACCCTATGTGCTGCACAAAGCATATACCAAAATGAAGACAAGCTACTGCTTAGCAGGAGGACCCACTCTGGTCCAAAGTCAGCACATGCATTTAAAAATGCATAAATTCTCCAAATTGAAGTTAGGGGTGGGCTTGTATATAAAAATTAGGCGCTGATAGAGGTTGTGTGGCCTTTCAGCTCATGCAGTCATTATCAATGGAGCCAAGTGTCCCAATACACCACAGCCTAGCGTTCTTTGCAAATGGATGTTAAAAATCTCATTTGATGAAAGAACAGAATTTTTTTCTCAGCAACGTGGCTCTGGATTCAGACTCCATCTGTTCACCACTTGTTGGGCCTGCAAGGATGTGCAAACCTCCTCCAATGCTAACATGGGTGGCCACCTCCCAAAGAGCAGGACATAAACCTGTTTTCATTAAAGGCTGGCATTTATGAGGAACTTATCATCAGAATTTGTAAAAATGGCAGTTTAGAATAACAGCAACCTCGTAGGGGGAAATGGTAGTCCAGTTACTTGCATAACGTGGTTTGAGTAGCCGGGGGAGGAACTCCTGAGAGGGTTCTTATCTCGTAGAAAAAATGAATCACACTTGGGGGGCCAGTGAGGACAATCTGTGCCTGTCACACTTTGATCTGTAACATAGGACATCACCAAATAATGTGCTACCTAACAATGAAGAGACAAGGACACCAAATGGGGAAGCAGATCTTTCTTCAACCTTGGAAACGAGCAGTCACAAGTCGTCATTGTTTGGAGAAGATGTGTCCGAACAAGGTTGCTCATCTTTCAGAATACAACTGGCCTGGGGAGAAGAGTTGAAACAGAACTGCATCTTCCCCCAACTGAAGGCTCATTAGTAGCCTAAGTGAGGACAAAGGAAAGGAATGTTCTGGAAGCAAGGACAGTAGGGCTTCATTCATTTATCATACACCTGCCAAACTCCTCACAAAAATACATTACAGCAGGTATTACTACTGTACTATCCCAATTCACAGATAGGGATGTGAAGTTTGTCAACATTAAGCAACTTCCCAACTGAAGAGGGATTTGAAGGCAGGATTCTAACTTCTGAGCCATGTTTTCTGCCATATGCATTGCACACACCCCCGCAAAAGTGCAGAAAGAAAAATCTAGAGGAAAAAAATGGCATCATTGGAAATGTTCCCTAAATTCCCCATGATGAAAGTAATGATAGCCAAAATTTCATACATATATATACATATACATCTTCATTTTACCTTTTCAATCACCCTGTCAGGGTTATTATGATTCTTGAGTCACAGACAAGGACATCGAAGCCAAAGGAGTTCAATCACATGCTCCAGTTTGCACCATGACTAACCAAACCGAAATCTAAACCCACATCTGTCTGAGTCCCTACCCCCTGGGCTTTTCCACCACACTACTCTGTCCTTTCCTGGGAGTGAACGCCCCCTTCTCTACTTCTTTCCGCTGGCGATGAAGGTAATCCAGAATCTTCAACTTCAACTATAAAGGTACTATACAGAATATGCTATTCCCGTTTGACACCCACTGGACACACAGGTGGGCCCTGATCGGCAATGCCCACCGTGAAGGGTGGTGATGTGAAAGCCATGAGCTGCAGGCAAACCCTTCCCCAAGCCACCGGAACTCTCGCAAGCCAACTCCACCCCCGGGCCTGCCTGCCTGCTTCATGTTAACGCAGGGTGTTTTGTCGGAATGACTCACAAACAGCCATCCACCCGGAGTAAGAAATGACAGAACTGGAGAGAATGCCATGAATACCGAGGTCCTTGTGTTTCAATTTGCCTAAAAATCTGTGTGTTGTTAAAACAAATGTAGAAATTAGCCATATGGGAACCTAGCTTGGGTACATATCTTCATCTGTCACCACATTTGGAGGGGAAAAAACCCCACTACAGAATCACTGTAGTGTTTAGGCTTATAGAGAAGGGGAAAAGTCCTCTAGGAAGCAAACCAATACTGGACATGCTAATCCTTCAGACCCCACATACGGTAAGTAATGTCGGCCCTGCAAATAGACTCGGGAAAATATGTGGATAATTGTAGAGGGGAGAACCCCAGCAAGGGTGATGAGATTCACTTCCCCCATGTTAGCCTTTAATTCTTAACAGGACAACCAGTACAAATTCTATACAGTTTGCCTAAAAAGATGAAATCTATCTATGCCTTCTTCCAAATTTAAATCCTAGACCCTGTGCTTGTAATACAGGGCCTTAATAGCTTTCCAAACTCTCATTTGGCCTCAGTTATACAACCAGCTGACACTGAAAATAATTAATGCCCTTTAGGACTCGCATCTGCTCCTATGGTTCCAAGTCAAGGTTTTTAATTGGGCTATTTTGGCATTTGGAGACAATGGCAAGGTGAAATAACCTTTCTTTAATATTTTTGAGGTCAGCAGATAGTCCTGCCAAAGGTCATCCTTCAGGTTCACAAATGAGTCATTTGTATCACCTAATGCAATCTGTGACTTGCAAATTGCACTGGGAGGTGTTAGCGTGCATTAATTAGTCCATGTGATGAATACTGAATTCATCATTACTAGCCGGAGCTTGTAGAGATGTGCCAATACTTGTTTTGGTGGTTTGTGGTTGCTTATTTTTATTTTACACTCCATTTTACAACTGGAGTCTGAGATCTTCAACACCCCAAGCTCAGTAATTGGCTCACCAGAGTTAACGCTCTCCCAGTGACATGGCCGGGACCTGGGGAAAGTTGCCCTGACACAAAAATACTGCAAAGTGGGAAGTAACCACAGTCTCTTTGTCTTTGTGGGTATGTTTAGTCTGTAAAACTCAGTATCCAAAGATGATTCCTTTTCTCCCTTATCATCCAGAGCGAGCAAGCGAGAGAGAGAGAGAGAGAGAGAGAGAGAGAGAGAGAGAGAGAGAGAGAGATAGAGAGATAGAGAGGTGTTTCAAACGCCTTGCTCAGAGCAGTGCCCTGAGTTGCGCTGGGTCCTCTCAGCTGCTTGGCAGCTACTGCCTATAATGAAGGCATTATTAATTTCAGTTTCAGGGATAGAAAACCAGGATGTGGACACTGTATGGCTATACCATCTGTGCAGTTGACATATATTGATTCATACCTTCTTCCCATCTGTCCTTGACACTGTGCAGTCACAGAGGTCATAATCTTTTCTTTCCTGGAATTCCCCCCAACAGCAACTCTCTACCCAGTATCCTCACAATGATGTCCTTTGGTTGCCACTGTGCGCTTCTAAGGAAAACTAGGAGCAGAGTGTCTGCATCTGTCATCTCCCAGGTAGGTCCCTTTGGCCCAACAGAACAATAACCGACCACATCAAAAGTGTGTATGAAAACAATAGCTCTTCCACTTTGCTTTAAGATAGAGTCAGTGAGGGTCAGACATTCCAAATGGACCTCCCAGTTCTCCAGAATTTTTTAAATAACAAAAGAATTAATGCATCACTCTAGAAATTAGCACATTTGTTTTAAACAGAAAGGTAGTCATCAGTTAAATTACACAGAGCAAAATCTAGGGGTTTGGAAAAGTAGATTTATGGCAAGTTGTGAAGCTGAAAGCCAGTGGGTAGGTACATCTTGTTCTACATGAAGGACAGTGGGAGCAAAACTAAATCTCCAATTAGTAGAATATTTGCATGTGTTATGTTTAATGTACATTTTTTAAAAAGTGAGAGAGAGAAATACCGTTCCTGTTATTGTCTTTAAGAAGAGAGAAAACCTCAGCCAGATTTCAGAGGGATTTTATTTCAAGGACTCATTTATTTTATTTTTGTTTTTTATCCTTACTATTCCCTCCCCAGGTGAATTGGACACATAATAACTGAATTCACAGTGGACATTTTTGAGGATTCGAGTGGCCACTTCTATCTGCAAAGTAAGAAGTAAGTGGCTAATTGCAGCCCAAGTGATCAGCCACAATTAGCCAATTAAGTTGTCTATTGCGGGAGGGACAGTCTGAATGCAGGAAGCCTCTCTGCGGAGCCCTGAGGCCTTCCCAACAGACTCCAGAACCCCCAGCTAGAGTGTTAAGAGCCTCTCCACCAGAGCAGAGTTAGCTGCTCAGAATCAGAAAATTCTTGTTGATCACTTTTTCCTACAGCACTAACAATCCAGGTGTGAGTAGTAAATATTACGCCATCCTCCCAATGAGGAAGAAATAAAAAAAAAAATTAACAGGTGCCTCTAAACCTTCACATTCTAAACAAGGGGTGTCCAATGTTTTGGCTTTCCTGGACCACATTGGAAGAAGAATTAATTGTCCTGGGCCACGGATAAAATACACTAACACTAATGATAACTGATGAGCTGAAAAGAAAAAAAAGATCCGCACATAATTTTTAAGGAAGTTTACGAATTTGTGTTTGGCCACATTCAGAGCCATCCTAGGCTACATGTGACCGACAGGCCACATGGTGGACAAGCCTAACTAAACAAACTAAATGCCCGACTTTGCCTGATCCACAAAAATCTCCTTTCTCCTCTTCGTAAAATTATAAATTAAAACTTCTCTGACATCTTTAGCAGATATATAATGCTGAGCATGATTCCACCTTTCAGCTATTCCTGAGAGAAAATATTGCAGCTTTCAAAAAATATTTTAAGGAAATTTCCCTTGTGTTAGAGGGTGGATCTCAGATCACTGAGCCAATGTGATTTCAAAACAGGAAATTTCGTTTTGATTAACCTGTGTGGCTCTGCTGAGCTTCTGTCATATTGGGCAAGAAATAACAGCATTTGTTGGGTCAGGGACAAGATTTGCAAATGGCCATATTATACCAGAGGCATGTACTATTAGCTCCTTTAAGTTAACTCTCCAGGAAATAGTGCTAAATCAAGAAACAGTAGACAAGGCACACCTTTTCCGAGCCTCAGATTTCCTCCACGTAGAAAACCAGAGATCAGCCTTGTTTGTTTTAAGGTCCCTTTCAGATCCACATCTCCATGATTCTGACACAAAACATTTACATGTCATGAACCACCAGTAGATCAGCCTAGCCCTGGCATCTGCGAAGTTAAGGAATATTCAAAAGCAATGGCCTCTGAGCTCAAAGCCGAACTGGTCATGGCTTATCATCCCCACCTCTTTCTGTTAGTTCCTTTTGCTTCAGCATCATTTTAATGATCATACTTGAAACTAAGTTCACACAGCATCATGCCATTTTAATTGCTTGTTGTTTTAAGCACTTGAGACTTTCCCCACAGCCCAGAGGTGTCATTCACAAAACACCGGTCCCTTATGAGAATTACAAGATAAAATCATATGTTCTTAGTTATCTAACTTTTTATCCCCCAACTTCCCCCTACTGGGTTCACCCTGGGGCCCTGGGAGCCCATTAACATCTGCTCTGCCCTGTGTTGGGTGAACAAACAATTGGTGGAGTAGACAGATTCTTTGGTGACCTGTAGCTTCATGTTACTGGGCGTTTTCCTGCCTTTCCACTGTGAATGCTCATTACCACCTTGCTCATGCAGGGGCACTGCAGAGAGATCGGTGGTTTTAAAAATGTGAGACTTTATGTGTGTCGCCAAAGCCACATCTGAAGGAACTCGTAGAATACAAATCTCCTTCATTTGTTCATTGCAGATACGAGAAGTCGAGGGAGAATCCCTTCCTCTTTACAACACCCACAGCAGGCCAGTCCAGCGTCACTGCTATTTCACTGGCCATTCTCCCTGAGCATCCACAGTGACCTTTTAAAAATGACAAACCAGAGTACGCTCCCTTCCTACCTTCCCCTCCAAGTGGTTTTCATTGGTCTTAGAATAAAACCCATACCCCTGGCCGTGATCTTGCTCACGTAGCTCAAGCGTACTGCTCTAAGCCCATCTCATGCCATTCCTGCCTAGCTTTCTTTCTGTTCCTAAACTCATTCCCGCCTCAGGGCCTTTGCACGTGCTCTTCTCACTGCCTGAAATATTGTTTCCCATCCCCTAGCTCACCACGTAGCCAGTTCGATCCTCTACCTCACCAGTGATATTTCAACTCAAAAGCTACCTTTCCAGCAAGAACACCTCTGCTCATTCCAAAGTTAAGTGCCATCTTGGCCATCAGTCAACTCTCCGTTACCTCCATCTGCTTTATTTTCCTCAGAGCAGGTATCACTTTTGTCTTGTTCGCTGTCTAGCTCCTTCTGAAAAGAGCTATCAGAACAGGAATTTTGCCTGTCTTGCTCACCTCTCTATTGCCAGGAAGAAAGCAAACATACAGTGAGTACACAGTAAATATTTGTTGAATGAATGAATGATACATAATTAGGTAAGTGAATAAAAAATATTAAAAAAAAAACACAACAAAGGGTTCTTAACTGGGGTTCATGGATACCTGAGCTTAAAGAAGTCCCTGAATGTTCTCAAACCATTTGTAAAATCTGCCTGTGGGTATTCTTCAGGTGAGAACCTCCACAGCTTACATCAGATTCTCAAAGGGCCTATGATCCCTAAAAGATAAGACAGACTGTGGCAGAGCCTATAAGTAATAAGACCCCTGATTTTTTACTTGATCACAGAACTGTCCTACATTTCCTGGCCTCCTGTGTGGCCATGTGACTAATTCTGACCAATGGAATGTGTGGAGAAGTAGCAAGTAGAACTTCCTCGAGTGTCTTAAAAGGGAAGGAGCTGCCCTTCTCCCCTTCCTCCTTCTACCAGCTGCAATGCAGAGGTAAAGGCTGGAGCTCCAGCAGCAATCTATAACCATTAGGTGACCCTGAAAATTGAAGCCGTGCACAGCAGAGCAACAAAACAGGAGACAGGGACCCAACACCATGGAGCAGCACCTAACGCTGAACTGTCTAAAAAGGCAACTTCCTAAACAGCAGAAAAAAAAATTAAACTTCTGTTCTCAAGCTACTGTTGTTTGGTGGGGATATAGTGGGTAGAGATGAGAGGGTATTACTGGCAACCCCGTTATTCCTAATTAATTATCTGTGTGCAAAATAGAAGATAATACTCTTAGGAGGGAATAATATGTTGATACATGTGAGCAGACAGAGTCCAAGATACTACCCTCAGTATTTACCTGTGCAAGAACAAAATTTGGTGGGAGAAATAAGAAAATGAATCCAAATTTTAAGAGGAATTTAAGAGGTATAAGAAGAATTTCTTTCCCTAAGCTTTAAACTTAGAGGCTAACTAGAAAGCAAAGTCTTGAATACAAATCGCACCTACTTGATATACTTGATTATACTTCCACCATTAAAATGTGCCGCTAATATATGTTGCATTTCTAACAACAAAAGTCCTTTCCATAACTACTTTTCTACAAATGTAATGAAGCATACCTATGCCAATACATCTGTATTTCAACAATTATACCAAGTACTCTAGCTCATTCTTATTCAGGTCTACCTATAAGCAAATGATGGTGCCTTTTGTTATATAAATGCATCCATATGGTGTTGAATTTAACATTAATTTTTACATATTGATTTTGAAGGAAGTAATGACATCACCATACAAATTAGGATTATTATAGTATATTAAAGTGTTCCAATCTTGTGTATTATTACAAATAACTATCATAGTTAAATTAAATTATTGACCCACAGCAATGAAAATGCCCAGGATTTATTGTGCATTATTTGTGTATAATAGATTGTTTAATAAATTTGTCCATAGAGACTTTGGTAATTTATTAATTGCAACTCAATCCATATAACCACAAGTAGAGGACGTCATTACTTACAAAGTGGTGAGTCAGTGGGAAAGCATGCCTTCCTTGTTGCTTCAAGGAGGAATGAGAGTGAAAGCAATCCAGATCTCTTCCTACCTCCCTCCACCCAGACCTCAGGTTCATGTGAGGGGACTGCCCTCCACCTATGCAGCACTGTCCCCGGCTAAGGTGAGAGGATGGAAACAAAGGTTGCAGCTGTGTCACCTGGGACAAGTTACTGCATTTTCATCTTCCTCATCTGGAAGCAGGCGAACAGTAAGCCCTCACTACATGTCGGTGACCACCATCATGCTCAGCACCTCACCGCTCTCCTCTGTGCTCTTGTCTTTACTGGACGTCCCACAGTGAACTCCAGAGATTTCCTGAACTTTGCTTTAGTCCATAAATCCATGAGGGCAGTGCCACGACTGTGTCCTTCCCTCTTTCTGTGCCCTGGAGCCCCAAGGAATCTCCAATGTCATGCCTCCCTCATGCCTGCGAGCTGAGTTGGAGCAGACGGGTAAGTCTGTGTGCACTGACTGGTGCTCAGCTTACTATTTTCTAAGAGCCTCGGCATCCATTTGGATAACACAGGGATTAAAATGGTTTCAGAACAAGAGAAAAATGCCTTCATACCTCAATGCCAGGAGGCACAGTCTATACGATGCTAAATGTCACTCTGGGTCCTGCTCAGAGAACAGTGGCAGCCAAGCTGCCAGAGGCAGCCTGCACCCAGTGGATAAGATGAGACAAAAAAACAAAAAACAAAAAAACCGTCACCCTGGATGAGACAGATGACACTGCTGGCTTGCGTTTAGCTAACCCTAAGTGTGGCTGTCACTTCCTGGTCACTTCCTGTGTTCCAGGCACGGTTCTGAGCACTTTGCACAGATTCTCTCATTTAATTCTTGTGATAAATTGTATGAAAGCGTCCCCCCAAATGCTTCTCTCTTGACAGTTGTGGAAAATCAGGCTCAGAGGATTTAAATAGCTTGCCTTAAAGTCAAACACGGCCTGAAAATTGCAGATTTTAACTTAAGACCCAGGCAGCCTGATCGAAACCTATTTCTCACAACAGTGTCCTGTGATGTTCTGGGAAGTTTTTCTATGTGTTTAAACATTCGTGAAAACTACCACCTTCTACCGGAGGCCTCTGATGGCACTTTACAGAGGCCACCCATAAAATGGTTACGGTCCCAGGGCGCCAGGCACTCAGGGCTGCCACCCTCAGGCCTGCCCCTTACGAGCCGGATCTCTCTTTGCCTCGTTTTTCTCATCTGTAAAATGGGGGTGACAATAGGGCCTGGCTTCACAGGCTCGTGACAACGGAATGAGACATTTAAGTAAAGTGCATAGCACCCTGCAGGGCACGTGCTAAGTGCTCAGTAGTCATGTGATTCATTCTCCGCCGCCCCCTCTCCTTGAGAGATACGTTATTTTAGAATAAAAGTGGAGTCCCTGTTCCTGCTCATATTCAGCCCCGAAACCCCCTCCTCACATCTGGATGATAAAATGTAATTCTTAGGAAAAAAGATAATTTTCCAGCACGATGTTCCGTATCTGCAATCACATCCAAATCACATTAATTGAGCTATAACACTGTCAGGCTCAGCAGCTGGAAATACATTCTAAAGAGAAGGCCATTAATTCAGCTCTCTACAGCGCGGCAATGACATCGGGGTGTCCGTTCTCCCGCGTGATTTACTGTCTTTCAAGCTGCTTAAGTGGGAACCTCTACAAAAAGATTTAAGTTAAGTGACTCTTGTGCTGCTCTGAAGCTCATTTATTATTGAATTAAGTTTTCATTTCTTTTAAAGGGAATAAAGAAATATAGTTTTCTTTGAAACAAGGTAAAACATTAAAAGAAATCAGCTATTATGATCCTGGAAGCCAGTTTATATATCTGCAAATGATCTCACTCTGCTTAC
Organism: Lyroderma lyra; assembly: GCA_004026885.1. Lineage (NCBI taxonomy): Eukaryota > Metazoa > Chordata > Mammalia > Chiroptera > Megadermatidae > Lyroderma > Lyroderma lyra. The sequence goes on along the minus strand of PVJL010000105.1, from coordinate 397,678 downwards.
GCTCTGCTGAAAAGCCAAATTTAAACTCATAAATATTACTAATATGCATATAATTTGAGACTTTTGCATGAGCGCGCATCCTTACTTTTCATACTATCATTCCTCTTGAAAAAGAAAATTTTTTTTTCTCTTTTTAATTTCAAGGCAGTTAGGAAATGGGCTGGAGAAAACCCAGGCAAAAATAAATTGTGTATTTTTGGAAAGTCTAGATTTTCTTTACGACATGGAGGGACACACAGGAGGGAGAGGAGGCCGACAGGCAGGGAGATACATGTTACAGGTTATCTGCATATAGCAGGAACACCAATGTATGCTAGGTATATAATACTCAAAGATTGGTCCACAGATGCACTGCATGTGGCAGGCAAAGGGAGAGTAATTCTCCACTAGTGGAGGAAGCACAACTTCAGGGCCTAAATTATCAACCCTTACATTAGGCACTGGGCAACAAAGCCCCTTTAGAATCCGTGATCCTGTCTGTCCACTGTTTAGATGAAAGAGATGGGCTATTTCCATACATTGTTTCTTCTTACAAATGTCATGAAAGTAGCCAAGAGCAATATTCCCTACACCATGAAGTCCCTAAAGAACTAAGCACTTCTGAACAAACTATTATTTTTTAAAAATCTGCGAGGACCCCCATAATGGTGTCATTTACACTCTAGTCACATGTGTCTACAGCACAAGACCCTTCATAATTAGGTATATACACTATACCAGCTCACTGCCTAATTAGCAAATTATGTTGAAAATAGCATCCTGCTAATTAACAGTTATTATGGCATTTCTGAAGCTGAGGCTTTAATTATCACCAACCTAATGCTTGTGTACAGAGGGGAAGAAAGCCCCCCCCCCTTCTTTAAATGATCAATAAGTGCAAGAGATTATTATAAGGCAAATCTGCTGACAGCTGATTAATTTGTTTGATGCAAAGTTGCTGCGTGTTTCATATTATTTTATCGGAGTTGCAGGAAAAAGGTACACAATTTGGTTTCATTAGCAACCTCTGCTATTTATCACTAGAAAATGCACCCCCCTTTTTTGTTGTTGTTTGTTCAATTCCCTCTGTGTTTTTGCCTGTACCAGCATCAAAGTCAAGAGCAGGAAGTTTTAATTAAGTGACACTAATGAGGTCATTGAAAATGATACTTCAGCAATTCAGCATGCTGTTAAATGTGTTTATTCTCTAATGTCATCAAAGGTGATTGTTTTCCTTCATAATAGATAAAATTCATTACCGTAAGCATTGTACTTTTGAGTGTTAAAAATACGCAATGCAAGGTAGCGGGTGTATACGAGTATGTTGCGTGTTTTTTCTTTTGCTGCCAATTCAAATTGCTGGACGTAAAAGGAAACTTTAGCAAACAAGGCTCGCTCTGTTTTGTTTTGTTTTTAAGTCTCCCCTGTTTAGTCATTAACAGACCCTGCTAGTGAGAAACAGAACAAAAATGAGCATGCAAATGACTAATCAAGGAAAGCCAGAATCAAAGGGAGTGATGAGGGGTGAAAAGATGTTTCTCTGAGCCTGGCCATCTTGTCACAAGATTCGGTGCTCTGCCAGCACGGAGCTGCCCAGCTCCTGGCGGCATGCTTAGGTGGCCCTGCCGTGGACAGCAAAGGCTGCATTGGAACTAGAATGAGGACATTTGGGATACTGTTTCGTGTAAAATGGTTCCAGCCTCCCAAATACAATTATGATTGTTTGACCCACTTTAGAAAATTAATTATCACATTGTGAATTTCCACGCTTCCTAAGAAATTGAAATGAGTGTTCACATTTCTGAGGGGCCTGAAGGAGGAAGTAAGAAAATGACTCCATTGTACAGATGGGGAAAGCTGAGCGGAGGGACTGATCCCAGGTCAGAGGCAGAGAAGGCAGGGTAATCCCTGGTCCTCTTCTTCAGCCAGATCTCCTCTGCAGTTCAAAATATTCATGTCTTACACAAATTAACAACTCCTACAATGGTCCTATTTCTTTTGTAATGCGACGGTCATTAATGTCAGAGCCTTCATCGCCTTGGCAGGTCTCCTATCTCACCAGTGATTACCTGTCACACGAAGTTTCCCATTTCTAGAGCTCATTTTTAATGCAGAAGAAACCCATTCTGATCCACCATGTTTCATAACTTATAGCAGTAACTATTCTTCCAACAGTGCTACTAATTCCCCAAACAGACTCTGCACAGACACAGATCAGGACAAGTAGGTGTTTGGGGGAATTTTTCAAGATATTTAGCTTAACCACTGTGACTAAGAAATAAAAGTTGCTTTCCTTCCTCACCAAATCCCTGACATGGGCTGGTTTGATTCTGGGGCAGGGAGGTGAATTAGATGACCTCGTGGAATTTTTCAGGGTACTCTCAAAGACTGTCTCCACCAAAATTATTAGCCAATTCCTTAACACATCCTAAGAAAATTTAATATTCAGTATTGTGAAGCAAATCAAACTTTGACTTAACTTGTCCTTTTTGTCAACCCATCAGCTGCAGTGGGCATTCAAACCGCACTGGTATTACCTGGAAGTACGAAAGGTTGCCTGCTTTCTATTGGAGGGTTAAGTAGGGGGAAACGGTGAGAAGGGTTCAGAGGTATTAACGAGGGGGTGAACCTCCAAATCCCTATCTGCCGCGCATCCGTGCCACACGAGAAGGAGCGTGCAGAGCCTTAGGGGCCACTGCCACACTCCAAGGCCGCGAAGTGTTGAGGCAGCTTCACAGAACAGCCTCACCTGCGAATTCAGGAAAGGATGTTTCTGGAAGAACCACGGTGCTTTTGCCAACTGGGTTTACTGTGTGGAATTTAAACTCCTGCTCTTTTTGTGGCTTTTCCACCTTCACTGTAGTGAACAGCCAGGTGCTGCTTAATAAAATGGCAAAGATGTCGTCAGTCCATGAGAGCAGCCACGCCCGTGGGGGGATGGGGAGGTGGGCACCCTGGTCCAGCCCACGTGGGTGGGGGAGGGGGGCCTCGTCAACTGCCACAGCCTCTCTGCAAAGCAGTTTGGTGCTGCGTCACGAGTTCAAAAACATTCACATCCTTAGTCCCACAATCGCACTTCTAGGAATCTACCACAAGAAAACTGAGAAGCTCATCAAAACATTACCTACAACAACGAAGAAGGAAAAACTTAAATGTCTAACATTGGCAGGTCAGTTAAATAAATGATAATCTGTTCACAGGCTGTAACATTATGCAGTCATTAAAAATATATTCAAATAATCCATATGAATAAATGGAACAACCATAAAGAAGATGGCTAACGATGGAACGTTGGACATTATATGTATTTGGTACATCCCCACATCTACAGATTTCAGGAGATTTATTTATGTAAGCATTAAAGTGAAATGCAAAACAGATACCAAAACGCAAATAGTAGCTATTTCAGGGAGCTGGAATGAAAGATAATTTGAATGGTTTGTCTTTAAACTTGGTAAAAGTTACTTATTTAAAAATATTAAAATTATCAACTAATTCAATAGCATGATAGTATGTTTTTTAGAATGCATCCAGATGGTATTAGGAATTTTACATAATGGCATAATTCATAATTAAATATACCATTATAGGATTTATAACATAATCAGTCCAAACATTTTTGTTTCCGCTACAAATCTCATAACTATTCAGCTCCTTGAAGCTCAGAAAATATTGAAATGCTGGGAACTATTCTTTAGGAGGTGCTCAGTGCAGCACCCCCAGAACACACCTTTAAAAGATGCCTTCCCATTTCATAACCATCGTAGTAATCTCAGCCCCATAAAGCTCCCTGCAGATTTGTACACGGCAAGAGAACAACATTCCAAGTCCCAAATTGTTCACAGCACTCCCGGATCCCCAAGGGACGATAGTTTCCTTAAACGTTTCATTTGCTCATTTTACAGAGCGATGGACATGCCTGTCTTTGATTCCTTAGAACTTTCCAGTTAGGCTCAGCGAGTCTGCCCTGGGCTCAGAACGCGGGTAGGTTTGCGGGCTTTGTTGTTGGTGTCATTGTTTTTCTTAATCAGCCAGAAGCTGTCAACATACTTGATCATATTATGTATACCAACATACTTGGTAGTATTTAAATTTTGAAAAATAAAAATTCAAGACACAGAAGGGAAGTGTTTTGACATTTAAATAAACTTTTTTCGCCAAGACTGTTTTCTAAAAATCTGTTTGAAAATGCATTCCACTGAAGGAGAGAGGGTGAGCTCAATGCAAGTAGCAAACTTACCACAACAGGTAACCCTCATCTTTCAGACGATAACACAACTGAACCAACAATGAAGAGTCAGAAAGAACCGCACGGCCACTGAGCTTGTCAGCTGGAGATGAGGGGGTGGAGGACACGTTTCCCAATCACGTCCGTAGTGCAAGTGCATTTACATGGGCTTCGGGGACGCTCAAAAAAATAGTAATAGCCACATGGATTTCTACCTACTAGAGAGTAAATAAAATAAATTTACACTACTCATCACAGGATTCATGGATTGTTTATTTGTCTTAAGCTTTTCCAAACTACAAGGAAGAGGATAGAGAGCTGAGAACAAAGAGATTGAAGCTTGTATCTTTATCCTGTTGCATACCTGTCACTTTAGGCAAGTGACTTAACCCCTCTGAGCCAATAGTTTCTAACCTGTGCACAGTTTTCTCAAAGCATGTTGAAAAGCTAAGTAACTTATCACAGAGCTGTAGAGATAGAAGGTACTCTTTTTTTTTTTCAAGTAAACACACAAAAACAAATAACCTGAATTTGCTCATACCCCCAGAGAAAAGGACCCGAATCAATGAACTGAATACATGTGAAGCATAAACCTTTTAAGAAACACAGCACCACCTTTGCTTTCTACCCACGTGGAAGGATGATCTGTAGTAATGTCACAAAGTTTTAATTACTCTTGTGATGTTCTGCTCTTTTACTGAATCACACCCTACACCCCAAAGCACCTCATGCTCGTTCAGTGTCCACTATACTGATGAAACTGATTATAAAACCACAGATCATTTTCATCATGTCCGACGCACACAGGCAAATGAGAATGCATGTGTGCTGGATGTATGAATCTGCACATCACATGATTACCAAGTAATGAGGATGACACAGACACTTATGAATGGCTTTCAGAAGCTGACTCGCACTTTAGAGACGTGTCATTTATGTGCATACTAGCTCTCTACTTCATTCATTCATTCAAGCTCTGCCATACCAGTACAATACACACACAGACCCACACAGGAGCACCCCTACCCCTGCCAGACCGAATCAGCCTCTTAATGTCGCCTAGAAGATTAGATGACATGCTATTGTGACAAATGAGGAGTAATTTGGAAGACAAGGAAATAGAAGATTCCAGGGTGAAAGTTCATGGGACTCTCCTTCTCCTTCCTCTTTCCCCAACTCTCAAGTTCAAAGGTCTGCCATAGTTCAAATAAGCCATTCAAATTTCTACTCTCAAACAGGCCTTGTAATGGGCAGTGTCAAATACTGGGATTGAGTGCAGATGCTGACATCAAACTTGAATTCGAATCCCTACAGGTCATTTCATGTCCCAAAGCCCCAGTGTCCTTAGTAGGTTATTGTGAAGATCAAATGAGATAATGCATGTAGAGTGTTTAGCACAGTGCCTGGTACATCATGTCTACTAAATGCCATTGTCATAAGAAGCAGAACTAATAATGACAGCCTGGCCCTGAGCTAAACGCTTTAGGTATATGACTGTATTCATAACAAGTATACAAGGTAGATACTCTTATTGTCTCCATTTCATAGAAGAGGAAACAGACACAATAAGGGAGGGGTAGAGCTAGGATGACTCTCAGGAAGGCCGGCTCCAGAGCCTGAGCGGTAAATAGCTACAGTACATTTTTTTCATCTATTAAAATACGTCTAATCTATTAAAAAAAAAAGACTGGCACTAGTGTTTACCTTGAGAAATGATGGGTCCAGTCTTTGCCTGGCCTCAAAGAAGGTGCATGGGCAGGCGAATGGCCTTCACCAGCTCCCCGAGCCTCATGCTACTGCTCTGCCCAAGAGGAGACAAGAAGCAGGCGTGTGCCAGAGGACACTGGGCGGCTGCCGCGAGGGTGTGCTCTGAGGGCACCCATGGGCACCGAGGAGCGAAGGACACATTCCAGAGACATGACACAAATACGCTTGCTCCAGCACAGCCACCTGCGTGCCCATGGAGCCTCTTGGGAGCCGTGGGCACAGGTGCTGTCCCACTCCTGGATTAGGATAAGTGAACCCAGGGCCTGCCAGCTGGTAGAGAACCCAATAGCCACTGCTGCAGCCTCTCACTGCATGTGTGCGTGTACACACGCGCGCACACACACACACTCTCACACACACACTCATACACACACTCACACACACACTCATACACACACACTCACACACACTCATACACACACACTCACACACACTCATACACACACACTCATACACACATACACACACACACACACACACACACACACACGAGTCAGCAGGCGGAAAACCAGATCAATCCCCTTAAAAGGCTTTAATAAAAGGGGCAGCGTATACCAAAAGTCAAACACTATCAGCAACTGTTAAATCCCACATCCCATCCCTGTAATTAGCCATTTCTTGGTTAAAGCACATTTATACAACCCAAGAACTCTCACTCCCACAAGTATAATTTATTGGAGACAGAGGCCAGGGACTCATTTAAATGAACATGTACTGAACACCTACTATGTGCAGAGCATGCAAGACAATATCAACATGATACCAAAACTCCGCCAAAGCCCCAGAGGTTCTCCAAACGCGCAGGTCATGCGTGTCTCATTTGTGCTGTTTTCTTTAAACTGGATGGCCCTTTTCCTCTGCCCCTCACTCGGCCCAGGAGGATCTGGTCAAGTAGATGGGCTGATCGAATGTGCATGATGCTACTGGGTTCTTTGAAAAAGAGAGAGAGAAGCCTGGTTCTCCATCTGTCTGACACCGCCCATGATAGACAAATCTCTGTGTGTGCTCCCCAGGTGTCTGACAGCGCAAAACGCCTTGCTGACCCCATACTTGTCAATACCAGCACAGGGAAGGTGACATGGGACATAATATGAAAATGGTCATTGACACACCACCTCGTCAACCATCTTTCCTGCCTCAGTTCCCCATCTCTGTTGATCATGAATGGGTGGATCAATCTATATGGCACAGCTGACAAAAAATCGAACCCTGGAGGTGGAGCATCACCATTCGACTCCAGCTCCACCATTTCCCAGCTGTGTAACTTTGGGGTAGTTGCTTTTAGATTAGGGGTGGCCAATCTTTTGGCCTCTGTGGGCCACACTGGAAGAAGAATTGTCTTGGGCCACATATAACATACACTGACACTAATGATAGTTGATGAGCTTTAAAAAAAATCGCAAAAGAAAGTATCTCATCCTGTTTTAGGAAAGTTTACACATTTGTGTTGGGCCTCATTCAAAGCCATTTCCCGGGCCGCGTGCAGCCCACGGGCCACAGGTTGGACAAGCTCGCTTTAGATCCTTGAGACCTGGTTTTCTCCTCGGTAAGTGCAGATAAGGAGTCAATGCCGTGCACATATGAAGCGCTTAGCACACTGCCCGGCACGGACATTCTGCAACAGACGTTAGCAGGAACCCACTGCACTGAAGGCACGTGCTATGCACTGTGGGGGCCACGCTGATGAATCAGGCAGCGACCCCCGTGCCCATGAGCTCCCAGTCCTCAGTGGGCACGGTAACCTACTCCAAGTCACTCCCTGCTCCCCAGTCCCCGAGCACTACTCAGCTCCAGCGTCTGTCGGTGGCTGTGCGCTGGCCTACACACTCCTCGGGGGCAAGGATTGCGTCTTGGGGTTTTAATCCTGTGGGTCTTCCCCGTGCCCCAGTGTGTTCCAGAATATCGTGAACAGAGGTGGCACTAGGTAAATACATGCTTGCTGGATGGGTAAAGGGATAAAACAGAACAGGAAGCGCCTCGAGCAGACGCTACAAAAGGGCTACGGAAAGGCGCAGGGAGAGCCAGGGGCATCTGCGCTAGGCGGCGGGGGAGGGGCACCGAAGCAGGGGCCTGGAGGAGCCCGGGCAGAAGCCCGGCCCTGGGGGACAGGCCGGATGCCTGAGGCACCCTGGGAGGGTCATTCTGATCCCTCCGGCGCCTAAATTCGTGCCTCCCCTGCCGTCAACAGCACAATGAAGTTCAGGTGCGCGACTGTCAGAGCCCTGGGGTTCGGGGGTGGGGTGGTCCTTGGAGTCAAACTCGCCTTCCTCTGAAGTGCCTGGAGTCCCTTCACAGGGGGCTCCCGTCAGCTCTGTCCTTCTAAAAGGTTTTCATTTCCCACCCAACCCGGAGTAACATCACTGAGAAAGTCTTCCATGGAAAAGATTAATCAAGAATACAGTCGGGAAGCCTAGGATTCATCCCGGGCCCTTCGGTGCCCCCTGAAAGAAATAGGCAAATTGGACAGAAATCAAAGAAGGAAAACCACGAGGATGAAAGCGCACAGCCGCGGGAGCGACTTATAAGGGTTCCAGCCGCTCGGGCTCGGGCCGGGCAGCAGCCAGGCTCGGGGATGACAGAAAGGCCCGCGGATCAAATACGCTCCCCGAGCAAGGGTGCAGGCACACCGATGAAGGGGAAGAATTGCTCGGGGTCACGCGCGGGATGGAGCCGAGAGGAGCGGGATGTAATTACAGAAAGGAAAACCTGGGCTGAATACCAGGGCAGCCTTCTTAGGAGAGGGCTCCATTGGAGGGCGGGCGGGCTTCCCCGGGGTGGCGGTGGAAGCCCCATCGCTTGAGGTGCACAAAGCCACCAGACAAAGCACGCGGCAGAGAGTGTGAGGAACAATCTCCCCGCGCAGGGGGTGGGACAGGTGACCTCACGGGGCCGCGCGGCTCTCGCACTTCAATGACACGTCAAGATGTATTTCATCAGGCACCCACTGGCAAAAGCCTAAAGCATTGTTCCCCCTCACACACCCTCTTGGCCATTGTGCCTGCTCAATACACCACTCAAGACACACACCCATTCATTCCGAGAGCCCCTCGGCGACTCCGTGCTGCTAGCAAGAGCTCTGAGGACATCGCCCCTGGCCCCGCGCCTTCACACGGCAAGGCGAAAGCGTAGCTTTGAAGGCACCATTTCTACACTGGGTCCAGTCTCCTTCGCCTTGGCTCCTAGAACTGGGATGTTTCTGTTTTGGTGTTTTGTTTTGTTTTCTGTGACACCCTTTCCGATCCTAAAGAAAAGTCATTACCACAGAATCCTGACAGCCAGCCAGCGCAAAATTGTCACGTTTTACTATATGCTCCAAATTGACCACCCGGCTCTCCTTGGCTCCCACAGGAGAGTCCCATGCTCCTAGCATGGACCACAGTGCTCACAATGACCTCTGCAGCCCCACCTTGCACCCCTCTGCCCCCCGACCCCCTCCCAGCACGATATGCCTTTTAGGGTCTCCCAAACCACCTGCCCTCCCTCCTCCTCCAGCACTTGTCTTCGCCGTTCCCTCTGTCCCAAACACTCTCATGCCTCCCCACCCCTCCATCTTCATTATTGTATTTGCCTGCTTTGGCTACCTTAACAAAACACCGTAGTTTATAGGGTAAATTAAACAAAAGAAATTTATTCCTCACACTTCCAGAAGCTGGGAAGTCCAAGATCAGGGTAGCAGCATGATGGGTAAGAACCCATCAAAATCTAATCACCTCCCAAAGGCCCCATCTCCAAATACCATCACTTCGGGGGTTAGGGCTTCAACAAAAGAATGTGGAGGGGACACAAACAGTCCACAACATTCCCAGCTCAGCTTCCTTCTAGTCTCAATGTCAGCTTCAGGAAGGCCTTCCTGACCTGGCAAAAACCGAGTCAGAGCCCCTCCGATTAGCATCTAACACATCGCGCCCAGCCGTGGCTCCATGGGATCACTTACCACAGCACACCTGAGTGCTTAACATGTGTAGGAAAAGGACTAGGTCTTCTCGAAAACACAACAATGAACTAGTCACTTATCCTTAAGGACTTATGGACCAGGCACAAAGAAAAGATGCATGTATAAATCACCTGTACCCCAAGGTACAAGCTAAAAGTGCGGTGAGACACGGTGCTATGAAAATTCAGAGGCAGCTGGGCTGGGGGAAGAGGGTTGGGAAGACTTTCTAGAAAAGGCTGGTAGAGCATGAGATGTGGAGATGACACCTAGAAAGTGGGTATAGCAAATAGAGAGATCAGAGTAACCCCAGAAGCTGAAAGTCTCCAGCACCTTTGCTTCAAAAATAGAATTAAATTGAAATTCAATTGTCAAGAAGCTATCTTAATCACAAAGTATCTTGTGTATAAAGCTGAGACTTTATTATATACACAAGGATGTGACACAATAAGACGGTGGTCTGTGGTATGATTTGGTAGGACATAGACATTGGCACTATAATATGTAAGAAAACCTACAGTCTTCTACTCTTTAAGCAACCAACCAGAGAGCAGTCAGTACTCTGGGAGGATGGGCCATGTCTTCTCTCCAGGGTGTGGACAGGGATAAAGTGGCCCCTTGTCTCAGAATTTGTCTAACAATCTACCACCATGGAAATCTGTCCTTCTTAGACCTATGGAGCCCAGGATATACCACAACCAACCTAACACGAGCCCTAGATTTTGGAGTCTGAATATTTTAATTCAGAATCCTGAAAGAGTGTCAGGGAATGCCCTGGCATTCAGTCGTACCTCTCTCCTCATTAAAGACCTTGCCCAGGGCTTTCCTGAGTCCCCTTCCTACTTGGCGGGCAGCTGCAGTGCCTGACTTTGCCCTGGTGCTTTCTGGGAGGTATTTCCTTGCCCGGACTTCTATTTAGCAGGATTGCCCACTGTAGCCTTTGCTGGGGAGAGACCCACAAAGCAGCCAGCCAAATGGTGGCATAGCAATGGCACCTGAAAACCCGTTGGCCTGGGAGAGCAGAGAACAACTTGACAACTGTGCCCAGGAGGTTTCCCCAACCCACACGACTGCTGAAACCGAAAGGCAGGATTTGCCGAAGAACACGAGGTCCCGCGTCAGATGGGGCTGAGTCGAGGGAGGAGTATTAGTAACTGCCACAGCATCTACTGCCATTTGCAGAACGACAGGATTCTAGGCCACATCAGTCCATCTCCCCTTTAATCTTCTGAAGCTCAAATGTTATCAGTCCATGTGAAAGAGCAGAGAAGAACTTAGAAAGGTAAAATGACTTCCCCAAAGCCAGATGGCCAGGAGGGGTTTGTCTGACTCCAGAGCCCAGGAGCTCCACCATTTTGCTATGCTATTTGCTTGCTGCATTTTTTGGAACATTCTTGGGGAGACAAAGAATGCTCTGTTCATTAACAGGACACTCTTACTCCAGCCTTTTATAAGAGTAAAGGATGAATACAAATGGCTCCTCCCACTCAGTCAGTCTCCTGCCCCCCACTGGTCAGATGGAAGATGGACTCCAACAGGAAGTGGACACTCAATCGAGGGGGCTTCTCTGTGGATGAACCCTGGTATAAAACCACTCCAGATGAAAGGACAGCCAACGGATGAGTTGAACCAACTATTATAATCATTATCTGTGTAACATTTGGGCAGGAGACAGCTCCTGACAGTTTCTCGTGAGAAGTTATGTCTGTCTGACTGAGCAGAGTTTAATTGAAAATGTCAACCACCTTGAAGATCATTAGGGTGAAGCTCTCAGTCTCAAGAAAAGACAAAACTGAAAGCAATCATCTGTTGCTGCTTACAACCAGCTGTACTGGGGTGGGCAGCAAACAAAAAGGATGAACATATGGCACTTGGGGCTTTTTGTAAGCCATTCAAGCACCAAATCCTCGGGTCTGCTGTGAGAGAAAGAGAGGCCCATGCCAGACGCACACGTTTTGGGTAGAATGATAATGTGAGGGGTTGGAGCCATGCAATCAAGACTGGACAGGTCACATTGGGAACATATACAAATGCAGTGACCCTCCTCTGAAAGTGACTTCTTGAACCATTCTTCTCAGCTATTCCGAGGCAAGGCATCCAATGAAACAGAACCACCTGTAGTCCAAGCCTAATAATACTGTGAGGGTCTAAGAAGGACATTCATTCACCTCACCTGTCTTCTTCCACCTGCTCCTACAGACACACACATGCACACACAAACACACACACTGTGCCCACAATGCACAAGTGTATCATGCGGGGTTTCCAAGGAGTTGTCCAAACTCAGCTACTCCTCCCAAGGATCCTAAGACATGCTAAGAGTCTAGGAGCCTTGGTGTATTTGCAAACAGCTCCCAGCTGATATTTCTTTAGAACTTTTTGAGCTAACAAAAAACATGTGACTTATTAGAGAAAAGGTGCATTTTATAAATATGGAATACTCTTTTTGGCTATATCAATACTGAAAACAAGAAAGGAAGAAGTGGGTATCTATTACATATACATGGTGCTATATAAAATGCTTTCTTCCCATTGTAATGCCCTGTCCTTAGATATCACCACATTTAGCTGTGTCACTGTATTTGTGAGACCCTATGTGGTAATATACAAGGGACAGCAAATTAAGATAATGAACTAGTTGCCAAAGGCTCTGCCCGGGATCAGACTACCTGCAGGAAAATCCTGGCTGTGCCACTGAGGACTTGTGTAACCTCAGGTGAGTTACTTCCCCCTTTTAAGTCTCGTAACTTCATTTAGAAATTTTGGGTAACAGCAATACCCCACAGGGGAAAAGCATGTAACACAGTGTTTGACACATCAGCCCTCAATAAATGAGAGCTCTTATTCAGCTTCCGTGGACACCAGGACTGAGTCAGTTACCACGAATTTCCTACGTGGGGTTTCACTTTCAGGTACAAGGAAACCAGTCATGAGTGAAGGTTTTTGAAGGAGGTGTGGGATGACAAAAGAGGCCTCTGAGGAGGCCCAGACCGGCAGGGTGTAATGCACCGAAAGGAAGAAACACTGGGTGCAGGGGGCATCCCGCACATATGCGGTGACCCGAGGCTAATGCCACACACCTCTGGATGAGAAGGGCAGAAGTGGCAGAGACGAGGAAAGGACCTTTACGAGATTTTTGAGGAGGGGAAAGAGAAAGCGCAGACAGGAAAAAGAAGAAAAGCGGAGAAGAGCAAAGGAGGAGGGAGGGAGAGAAGAAGAAATGAAGGAAGGGAAGGGAAAAAAGGTAAAGGAAATGGGGAGAACACACTGTTCTAGGTGAGTGACTAGAATGACTGATCATGAGTCAGAGATGAACCCAGGGCGGTCATCTGAACAAACCCAACCTTCCGTCATGTCACATCAATGCAGAGCGACCAGAATGACATGCACACCAGTCATCATTCTAACCAGACCGTCTTGAACGATCTCTCAGGGCTGACCTCCAGGGTCCAAACGTTTCCAGATGTCCACTCACTCAAGTCAAGTCTCAACTGGGCACCCGCAGTGTACAAGCCACTGTGCTAGGCTCTGAGAACGCAGACATGACCAAACTGCTCTTTTGGAGTCTACAATCCAGCTGTAGAGTTAGCTAGAAAACAGTTACTATAGAATTAGTCAGTAATTCCAACTGTGCTACGTGTTACAAGAGGCATCCCTGATCAGATCCAAACCCCTACAGAAAAGCTGCAAACAGCACAGATCTCGTACAGGACCCGGAGACAAGCCCTCCTGCCTCACCTCCAGAACCGGTCTGGCTTCTGGAACCAGGGGAGGCAAGGGGGTGGGTCTGACACATGAGCGTGCTCATGCCGATCCTAAGTCATAGCCTGTGCTCCTGGGAAACTGTGAACCATCCTGAAACCCCAGATGAAATGGGAAACAGAAAGGGAGGGCAGGGGAGAGCCCGGAAAGAGCAGGGAGCTCTGGAATATTCTACACAGTGCAACTGCTATAAGTCATCATCAAATAAGTCACTTAGAATCACCTTTCTCACGATTTATAGGAAAATAAAAAGATTTGGCAAAAATCAGCGACAGAAAATACCTGAGAGTCACTTCCACTCAGACCTCTTACAGAGGGACAGAGGTCACTGCTTTGTCATTCTCCACCAAGCACCCCAGGCAGGCAGCCCCTCGCAATGGATCTGTGTAAGCAGGACTGACACAAGTCATTTTAAATCTGTTGATTCCTCAGGTCCTTTCCCACCAAGGCCACCTCCAGCTCCGGAGCTTGGGGGGTGAGCCGAGGGATCACAGCCAGCACGTCTGAGCAGCGCTGCACGCAAAAGCAGAGCCAGGATGAGGACCCTTCCCTCGGGCATGGGCGTGGGAGCAGCTTGTTTTAAAGCCCCTCCCCAGACAGCGAGAGCACCCTCACGCCACCAAAAGTCCATCTTTTCCCCTAAAGCACTAGCTCTCTCCCTGTTCTTCTCTAAAACAGCAACATAAAATATATTTGGAAGGTCTGTCTCCATTCCTAGAGGTTAGGGCTGCTTCCTAAGAACCGTTCAGGAGCCAAAAGTGACAGAATAGCATGAGGAACAGACTTTTCAGCTTTTCCTGCGATGGAGGTGGGTAGGGGGGTGCACGGCAGGTCAGACACCACCAACGTTCTCCCTGGATGGAGCCCTTACTTTCCTCTTTGCTCAGGGTGACCTGGGATCTTCTCACACATCTGCTGGTCTCTGTGACGTCAGAGGAGGCCTGAGGGCAGACCAATGGCAGCTTCTGCTTAGCTGAATATTAGGAAGGTGGTTTACTACATGATAGAAATAGAGCAACAAAGCTCCTATGAAGGAATGTACTGTGGAATGCTTCAATAAAAATATAATCATAAAATAAAATTTTTAAAAAGTACACCACTGAAGCAGGTGGCATTGCACAAGTATACTGAATAAGGGCCAAAACCGCTTAAAATGGCTCTCAAAAATGTAAGTCTTTCTGTGATGGCTTGTCGGGTGTGTTATTTTTACCTATTCCACTGGGATGAAGTGTGGCCTAGAATCTCAGCTTGAAAGGGAAGAGCACATTTTGCCCTGCTTGCACTCTCCCCCTATTCGTCAGGACTCATCTGAAATCTGGAGGTGGACACCCCTGACACACAGAGAGGACAAACCTGAGGGGAATCCAGTCTGAGCTCCGCTGGAGCCCAATGGACCCTCTGTAGGTCCCCTCCATCTCCAGCCCTGCGCACCCGGCAGCTCTGCCTTTGACTGGCAGGTGACATTCTTGTCTTCACGGGCAGAGAAGCCAAGCTCTTGACGGTTATCGACGTGAGAAAATGTCACGTCTAAACACGGGGCCGGACCTTCCTCCCGCCCCGCATTGCCTGCTGTCTCGCCCTCGGTTTATTTTAATTATACAAGGAAGACTCAACGACTATGGGACAGCTGCCTGCTGCATCACACACACCCTTAATTGTACTCTGCACTTGGGTCATGGCATTTTATCACCTGCGACGGTAAAAGGCACATTTGCAATAGCAGTAGGTCATAGAATAGTTTCTAGAAATCCCAATGGATTTCAAGACCTCTTTTTCATACGACGTCTGTGATTTTCATCTGTGCGTGCAGAAGAACAGTAACTTCCATCTCCTCCTCTGTACCTTTTCCTACTCTCCTGATAATCTTCTTCAGTTCCTCAACTTACTCTTCATCGTGATGAGTATTAACATCCTAATCCATAATCACCTGTCCCTTACTAATCCACAAAAGCACCTGAGCAGATTTAATTTTGGTATGACTACAGTTCCTCTACCATGACGGTGCACCCATTTATCATCCTGCTTGCTCTTTTAAAACATGTCCCTCAGGAAAAGGACAGATCACAATAGAGAAATTGTGTTCAATTGTTTTTCCCAAAAGAGGCAACCTCAGCAAGTAAGGTAGTTTCATAGAAAACAAAAGCGTGGCCCATGCACCATCTAGACATGGCTGGCCCATCTGGGACTTGGGTTCAGATGTCTATCTGTGCGCCCTCTCCACAAACAGGCCTTTCCCTCTGTAGGCGTCCAGTGAGTTCTCACTGAACGAGTCTTCCCAGACATTACCATGCGCTAACTCGAACGCACCCTGCCTGTACTTAACCAAGACGCTCCACGCTCTAGTTGTCACATGTTGAATTCTCATCCCCTAAGTCAGACTAAGAACCAATTCTCTTCTAATAACCATCATTCCTTAGCTCAACCCAAACCTCCAAGAAGAAGGGTTCATGCATTCACGTGGATTAAAAGCCCTGCTCCCCACAGCAGTATTTTTCACTGGACAGATTCATGCTGCATCACTTTTAAGCAATTCCCAGGGGTGTGTGGTGGTACTTGTTCACAGATGTTTCCCTAATATTGCTAAGTAAAATGAAAGGTTGCAGGCTAGCTTCCATGGAGGCAGTGGGCTGAGGAGAAATAGATTACCAATGCTTTTCTATTTCCTGGCCCAAAGGTCTCTAATTAACACTCGGTGGAACTGGCTTCTCTTGGCACCCCCCTGGAGGTTATTCACTTCAGGATGGGGAAGAAACAAGGCTTTGTGTAACAACCTCCTTCATTAATCCTTAGCGAGCACACTCAAGAAGTGCTCAGGGCAGGCCCAGAGTCAGCAGCCAACCAAGAAGAGCAACTTGTTTCATATTGCTGTTTCCCAACAGAACTTCAGTCCAGGCACATGTTTCACCATATTCTCCATGGACATCTGCTGGAGTCTGGCCTTTATAGAACTGAAAGGTGCCCAGCCCAGTGTTTTGCACAGAGGAAATGCTTAATAAAAGTTATTTTGAGGTCTGAAAAGAAATACAAGGTATCTTAAGAAATTCAGATGTTGATAAAATTGGCCTTGATCTCAGAGCCATGCAGAAAGCAACAGAGGTATTTCCCCCAGTGATCTGGAAGACAACCTTCCAGTGTGATGTCTTTGAATCCAAGAAAGGAAAAGCCTACAAATGAGTGATGTGAACCACCTGAAATCTCATCATGGCTGAAGTCTATGGGAGTGTGTAGAGTTAATGTGGTGGAGTTCGTCCATAAGTCAGCCTTCCCTGACCACTGTCATGCACGGTCACCCCACCTCCAATCCCCTGTCCCAGGGGAGAGACCAGGCAGGTATGGTGTCCCAGTGAAGGAGAGCAAGGCAGGGTACTGAGCTCCAGCCAACTGTTGCTGGGCTGGAGGGGCAGCCCTGTGTTGCTAGACCTCCTGACCTTTCAAGAGAGGATGGAAATTTGGAATTTTATATGAATCTCCAAAGTTTTATGTATTACTCCAAACTTAAAAAGAGAAAAGTTTAAACCAAACAAAACACATCTGAGCGTGGGCTGGACCCAATACATGGGTTGCCAGTTTGCAATCCCTGAACTCTTTGGAACATGTGGCACTGAATCGTCCCAGCTTCTGCATGATTTTACTTGGCAGGTGTGACTTCCTAGGCTGACTACAAGCACGTTTGTCCCGACACAGTTGTGGCTAGGTTAGTCTCCCATGCCAGGCATTTCCTAAACAGGGACTCTATTTTACATTGCCATGTTGCAAAATGACTACCAGCAGATGTATTATTTCCCAAAAAGAGAGCAAGAAAAGTCAAAAGAGAGAACTTGGTGGCGACCTCCGTGAACGCTCCTCCTTCTCTACTCTTCTCCCTCTTCTTCCTGGCAGGTGTGTGTTTGCAAGAGTGATTTCTTATTTAACTGCTGAGTGTTTCCATGGTACAGTAAAATCCATCACGGACCAGACACGGGAGAATGCTAATTCCCCTTCTCTCTGACAATGCACAGATTCAATAGGGTCTTCTTCCCACCAATGTGCGTTCATAAATGCCATTAATAGTCATGGGAGTCAAATACAAACTGGGTAGGCTCCAGTGCATGAAATATATTCTCAACCACAAGGACAAGCTGCCACACAGCCCAGTGCCTTGTACTAAATTAGGGGTTGCGGATTCTCTGATTGGGACCGAGATGGTGATAATGACAAATAAAAAGAGAAAAGCCAGGCCCCGTTCCCTGCTTATCCACTACCAGGACTATCGTGACTTACAGGTCAGAGACAATGAGGAGCTTTGAAACTTGAAAACAGAGACAGGGTGCAGAAAGATGCAAACTCACAGACTTGCGGGGGAATTAGTGAAACAGAACTAAGCCAGTTCACCACGCCGCCCTTGAGTCATCCCGCCCACTAACAGACACTGTTACAAACCCGCCAGCTTTTATTAGCAGAAACAAACGAAGTCCACTACCCAGCACTCAGGAGTTTTTTCATCCTGAAAGTCCAGGATGGCTTTGGCATAATAAAGGTCATATCTCCTAACCACAGTAATGTTCACAGAGCAACCTGAGCTCCAGGCAAGGGCCCGGCCTGCGTCTCAGTGTCCCCCTGTAGAAGGTGTTGCCGATTAAACGATCACATTTCAAAGGGCCCCTTACAGTAAATAGGAAAGAAAGGAAAAAAGAGATCCCGGGCCTTTTGTTAGTCAAAAAGCTAGGGAAAGGCGATAATTAACCCATTTTTGTAGAGAAATCATTTGGACAAAAGTCAGGGGATTTACCACCCTGTCAATTGTTAAGTCTAGATAAGGACATTATATTCCACTGCACAAAGGGCGACTGAGATGGTGAATGGAAAGTAGGCCACTACTACTACTTTACCTCACATCTGAAAAAGGACTTTATTTTTTTTTTTTTGTCCTCCCAATGCAGTGATGGACTAAAGGATTTTTTCCGCCCTTGCACTAAAAACATAACTTCAGAGACTGGCTTTCTCATTTTGTTAAATATTCAAAGGTATTGTGCAATTAGCATGTCATTAATGAATAATTAATTACAGCTAACGCAGCCTTCAGATTTTTGCAGCTAAATTATTTAAACAGCAAATATAACAATACAATGCAATGCTCTCATTTGCTGTTCTGTTATTGCATTATTTGAAAGGAACAGCAATATTACTTTTCATTAGTTGCAAGAATTATGTGCAACAAAAGCTGTTTTCATTTTTTCTTACCTAAAAGTTGCTTCACGTGCCCTAAAAGGGAAAATTAATTCAATTCAGATTAGATTTCCTAAGAATTAATTAGCTGCAAATATCTGAAAACTGTGGCTAGGGATATAAGGCTTAGATATCTGAACTTAAAAGAAGAAAGTCAACCTATTTAAACCTTTCCTTTAAAGGGGCTCATGCACAAAAGGACCCTCTTCTAGATATTTGGTTACCAGTTCTGAAAGACAAACCCATTAAAAATCCTTTTGTTTTATTTTTTTAAGCAAGTGAATGCTACAGAGTTACCCCCAGCAAATAGTCAAGAGTTAAAGAGAAAGTAATATGTCGCTACTTGCAGACATACATCAGTAGTAAGACGTGAGTTTATATTTATAAGCTGCACATCTGGGATCAGTTGACTTATCCATCTGCTAACTACACCAGTAAACAATATGTCTAGGGCCGTCAAATCCTTGCATCCATCACAAATTCCTGCTTTAATTGCATGTTTACGTGCAATTGTAAAATATACTCTGCTTAAGTATATCTTAAGACTGCTTTAAGCATTTGTAATTGTTCCTTTCTTCTTCATATTAACTTCAACACGTTTTATTTACCATTTTGACAGACCATGATTTTGCAAGCCTCATAGATAAATAAATGCCAGAGACCATCCCTCCCAGGAAGAGGCAGCAGAAACACAGAGGCTGGGGGCTTTCAGTCTCAAGAGCACGGGCCTCTTTTACAAAAATCAGTGCCTTGAGTCACAAGTTCAAATTTCACTCAGGTCAGTTTAATACCTGTTCTGAACCCAGAAAACTGAGGATTATACATGTCCTCTTTGAGGCTTCCTTCTTTTCCCTTAATTAGTCTGCTACCAATCTACATACTAGAGATCCACCATAGCTTGAGTTATTTTAGGGGTGGGGATTTCCAAGGCAGTGAGGGGATTGGGGCGGGGGTAGAGGAGCCAGTGGCCTACGGTCACGAGGGTTGAGGAGCCCAAAAGTCCAAGGAGAGTGAAGCCTGTAGCCATACTGGTTTTTGATCCAGTTTCATAAGCATGCTGAAAGCATAGGCTGTAAAAATAAATAAGTAAATAAAAATTTTAAAAGACATCTTCCATAATTAGGGAAAAATATGCGCAGGGCTGTGTGCACCAAAGGGGGGATTTTACTGCATTTTTCCCGACCTGGCTTTTACATCTATATGTATAGCAGGATGTCAAACTTCACACAACCTTGTTAAACCACTTTTTGGGGAACTGAAAGTCTTATGTGCCTGTGTATTATTGTGCTGATGCAAATAGTTAAACCTATCTATGTGATTAACCATCATTTTCTCAGGGTACAGATACACTTGCAATGTCTAACTTCCCGGTAAATGTTTAGGTCAATGCATGGCTGATATGGGTGCGAGGGAAGCTGCAGACCCCCCCAAAGCTAAAAGTCACTCACACTGGCACAATCTTGATAAATGACAGTATGGCAGCTAACCAAGGCCAAGGAAGCTGTGGCTTGTCAAAGACATGAAAATCCAAATGGGCCAGCAGCACTGCCAGTCGTGCTCATAGGCCTTGCAAACACACAATCCAGACAAACTGAATTAAACTGCAACCAGTTTATAACTAATTTGCTTTTGAAAGCTGTACCATGAAAACAGATGCACCACCCATTTGCAAGGAATTGTTCTTAGGGGCGCCCCTACCTAATAATGCCTCCACAGGAGATGGAAGTGCCCATTGGTAGTGGCTACTAATCTAAGGAAGGGCGAGAAGAGTAGGGGTAGATTCTAGGGAGCTTAATTATTCTGTCAACCTTGTGGGATCTGGTAGCAGCATGGTAGGTGATGTGATCCCATGGCCTCCCTGACTTCAAATGCCAGCCTCACTGTGCCTGAGATGCTAAAATTAGAAATATATCCCTCTCCATGAGGAACTGTCCCTTCTAGACACTATCTTTTAAGTACAAATACTCACAAGAAGGGTAAAAACAGTAAGAGACCAAGGCAGAAATGTTTCCTGTGAATTCATTTCTCAGATGATTTTTTTCAAGGACTTCAGGAGCCAAAGGACATTACAGCCTTGCATATATGTGAAAAAGAAAGTGAAATAGCATGAAAAAAGGGAAATAACCCTGAAACTTACCGTGGAGTATTCGGTGCCGAGCACTGTTTTCCCCTGCAATCCTCCGGTGGTGGGGGGAGAGTGGGGGGATAAAAATTCTAGGGAAGTGAATACAGAGCAAACGATTTAAGCAACAAGCCTTAGTTACCAAGAGGCAGAGGGAGGACTCAAACCCAGGACTAATTCGGCACCCTGAGATCTCAGCAGTCTGTGTTTCATATCACTGAGAGCCAGATCTCACCCCCTCTATGTCCAGGACACAGACGCCATAATGGGACGTGAAGTGTGGCTGATCTTAAAAAAAAAAAAAAAAAAAAATGGAAGTGCCCACCAGAATGAACTGCACCCCATCCGAATTTGTGCTGTGGGAGGCTCCACTGGGGAGCACCGGCGGCTCTCCTAGTGAATGCACCCGGCATTCTGAGCTCACCCCAGCACAGTCCCCTTACAGGCACATATCACCTCTGGTCCCAAACAGCCTTAGCAGCCACATGGTCTGTACTGGACTTGGCACCAAATGACTGCAGACTGTTTCCGAAACTCGGCTCAACCCTCAGAAAGTGGCAGTGTGCTGTAACACTACTGAGGGCAGTCAGAAGAAGGGGATGCAGTTCAACAAGCAATTGAGGGGAAGGGAAGCTCCAGAAACACACTCAGTAACAGCATCAGTGAAGGAAGACTAACTGCAGTCACGGTGGTCTCCACTCATTCCTGCAACCGAAGTTGATTTGTTACAAGTTCCTGCTTGCATGGGCCAGACACTGCATTGTTGATACACAAATGTGTGTGTGTGTGCGTGCGTGTGTGTGTGTCTGTGTACGTGCATGCGTGTGTGTGTGCACGCATGTGCGTGCATGTGTGTGCATGTGTGTGCGTGTGTCTGTGTGCGTGCATGCGTGTGTGTGTGCGCGTGTGTGTGTAAGATTTAGAAGCATGCCAAGATCACAAAGATACTAAACAACAAAGCCAAGATTTGAACCCAGGTTGAACTGTGACACACACGCCCTGATCCATGATACCACTCTGCTAACCAAGTTGCTACTTTGGAGGTGCATGGCAGTGTCACGTCACAGGCATCTCCCTGTCAAATTCTATGCTGTACTTTCTTTCACTGAGTTTCTGCACATTCTCACCAGGAGGGAAATGAGAATATCTACCTCTGAAAGGACAGCTGTGCCATTACAAAGAAGAGAAATGAGAATGAAGTTCAAGAGGCTTTTTGCTACTGGAGCCCAAACCTGGAATTTTAACTTGAAGCTTATTGCAGGACTCTTAAAGTGCGTATACACACACACACACACTCCTCCCGGATATTCCGCCTCCACCAATCACTGAGACCGTGTTTCAAATTATGACTTAACATCTTCCAAGTTATTTCCAAGCATCCAAATAACCATTGGTTCTGAGAAAGAGACAAGGCTTACTAAACGAAGAAAGGAGTGTACAGTCTTACAGAAAGATTCCAAAGGAATTCACCAGAACAGAGGTTCTAGGTGGTGAGCAGGCACTCTCATCGCCATTTCCTCCAACACCTCCACTACTTCCACTAATGAAAGGTACGAGCAGTTCCCAAGCAGTGTGCATGCCCCATGTCCCGCTCTCTGCTGAGTGCTTTATGTGTGTCACGTCATTTACTCTTCATAAGCACCATGTGGGATAGGTGTTCTCGTTCCCTCTTTCACAGTTGAGAAAACTGAATCTTTGAAAGTTCCAAGATTACATAACTAACCAATTCATCAAAGGGAGACGTGATTGGTGACACTAAGTGCCATGGTGCATGCAAGGAAGTGTGAGATACTGATCCTTTCCATCAAGAACCAGGAATTCAAAGAAGACACACAAGAAAAATTGATGAGGCAGACCTACCCAGAAAGTCCCACGAGGGCAAGAATCAAGTCTACCGTGTTTCAAGTGGGGTCCCCAAGCCCTGGACAATATCTGGCCCAAAGGACATGCTGAATAAACAATCGTTGATAAATGTAGAAAATACTAAGTGTCAAGTGAGTATTTTAAAATTTCTGGAGCCTATGTCCCCAAGCATTTGGTTAAGAAAAAACAGCCCTGACTCTGCAATGACCGTTTTGCAGCCCAGGGACCAAAGGTGCTCCAGGACTGGTGCAACCCTCTTGGATAGCAGGTACCTCTAATTTTTATTAGATCAGGGCACCAGGGGTCTAGCAAGCTTAATCAGAAAAGCTCCATTTCTCTTTGTCCATGTTCTGCCATGGCTGGTTCCTCTGCCAAACATTTCATAGTCACCTTAAAGCCAAACAATATTTTTCAAGGGAAGTGACTGGCAAGCAGCCATCACCTCTGATGCAGAAAAATACCAGCATCACTCCCAGGCTTAACTGCCTTCAAGGAGACCCTTGAATGAAGGAGTCTTTACAATCTGGTTGGTTTTTTGTTGTTGTTTTTTTTTTTCCACTCGCCTTTTGGGGAAATATCTTTTACACAGACTTAAAGGGGGAAAGGGGGGAAGGAAATAAGAAGGAAAAAAGCCAAAGAAAAAGAAAACCTGCTTTAAGTGAAAAATTCCAATCTTGCCTTTGTCAAAATCCTCCAAGCCCCAGTCAGCTGCCCCTCCCCCTTTATCCAGGCCTCTGTGTCTCCCGGCAAAGGGGTTAGGAAGCTGTTGAAAAACATTCTCCTGCTTGCATTGAGACTGACATCTGACAGAGCACCGTGGTGTCCTAACTGGGATGAATTTAAATTACAAGCTTGGCTTTATACGTAAGGGATCCTCTTTAACAATAGAGCAGCATGGTTGCTTCAGCAGCAGAGGGGGGAAAAGAGGAAGAATCAAAGTTTTCTTCAAATCCCCAGTGGTGCCATTGACCTGTCAGGAGGTTGTGACCCACTCCTGTTAATCCATGCAAATCAGATACCTCCAATTTGTGCTGCTGATTGGACTACCACACCTTTAAATTCAGGAAGCAGCTTTAGCACGAGGTTCCTATCACAGAGTTCAGTTCACCTCTCGTTTTTTTCTTCTTCAAAAACACGATGACAGCTGACTTCCTTCCCGCCCTGCCCTTGCTCAGTGAGGGAAGACTGTCTGATGGTTTCCTGATTAGCATCAAGGCAAAAGCAGCCTGTTTTTCATAGACGAATGCTGTTACCTAAATTATAGGCCTGTTGCTCTCAGCATCTTCCCCCATAGACAGGTTAATATACATACCCCACTGATATTATTGCTCCGCCAACAGTCACCCAATCATTTCGATAACACGGTGGGTAAAGGCCTGGTATTCCCTGCAATGAGCTACAGATCCAGATGAGAGAAGTCTATAAACACAGAAATATTGTTTTCAAACTGCCCCATTCAAAACTCAACAACACCCCCCCAGGTTCAATGTCATGTGACATTTGCATTTTAAACCACTGAGTAATTTGAAGCAAGAAGAAAAAGGTACTCAGAAACAGCTGCGTTAAAGGCTGATATTTTGGTTATCAACAACAAATTGGCCCGTGTGACTTCCACATCACTCAAGTTGTCCTGAAATCGTTTTGAATGGTTATTTATACAACATAAGTGACTAGAATTTTTGTGCATCTTATTGAAAGCCTAGGGGTGTGGCTGAGGTTATTTAAAGGATTTTAGTAAATTGTCATTTTCTGAAACTTAGAAAATCACTGTCTTAAAGGAATCCTGAATAATTAACATGTATAAACAATAAATAATTAATTACCATTTTGCCTATCTTCTAGAAAAAACACAATTCCCCAAAGCAAGAAAGGAATGATAAACAGAAACAAACTCAACAAATATTATGAAGAAAAATTTTACTTAAGGATATTAAAGATTTGAATAAATGGACTTATGTATTTATTCAAATACAGAAGATTCAACATAGTATAGACGTCAGCTTCCCCAGATTCTAACTGAATTTTATTCGCTATCTTAAAGAAATTATTGTACCCTAAAAAATGATTCTATAGTGAATATACAAGAATAAATAAACAATGATAATTGTGGGAAATGGAAGGGGTTATAATGTTAAATATATGTAATACAGCTACAGAAATTAAAATTGTGCAGTAAGGAATTCAGACTAGACAGACCAATCAATGGAAAGGAATAAAAGGCCACGTGCCGGTATGTCCTTAGTTAGGGTTGATATTCAAAGTAGCAGAACTGACACCGGCTCCAGTCTGGGGGGCACCCCGCCCACCCTCCTCGGTGTACCAAGGGGAGACCCTTCTAACTGATTTAAAAAAGTATCTGACCCGAGGGAAAAGGAG
The DNA here is from genome assembly GCA_004026885.1 of Lyroderma lyra. NCBI lineage: Eukaryota > Metazoa > Chordata > Mammalia > Chiroptera > Megadermatidae > Lyroderma > Lyroderma lyra. The sequence goes on along the minus strand of PVJL010000105.1, from coordinate 372,445 downwards.
GATAACGGGGGGCAGCGGGGGGCTCGGGGCAGCAGCTATTTACCAACCAGCACGGAAGACATTTAAGATTTTAATACAGAAATGATTAGGAGACTTACATACATTACAACTGCACATCTTTGAATGTGCAAGAATTAAAATGGAAGGACCAACACAACAAAAGAGAAGAAAACGTTTGAAAGACACATTAAAAAATAATAATAAAGACTGTGGTGATTTTAAGTACGTCCACAAATGCTTTAAGAAGTGCCGCTGCTTCAAGAGGTGGGACTTCGTTCCCCTCTCCTGAAGGTGGGCTGGACTCTGTCACCTGCTTCTAACAAATCAAATATGGCACAAGTGTAGTGGTGACTTCCGAGATTGGGTCATAAAAGACATCAGAGTTCCTTGTCTGTTCTCTCTCAGATCACTCAATCCGAGGAAGCCAGGACCAGGGCATGAGGATACTCAAGCAGCCATGCTGAGGCCTCCCACCAGCAGCCGTGTGGGTGAGTCGGCTTGGGGGCGGGGGAGGGGGGCAGAGCGCCCCCCGGCCCCACCGACCCCTGCCCCAGTCGACCCTTCAGAGACTATGGCTGTTCCTGAATTCCTGTGAATGATAAATGTTTATTGTTTTAAACCCACGTAAAAATCCATGAGAAAAAAAATAAGAAAAAGAAAGGCAATGAATAAGTAAGTCACAAAAAAATAATAGTAATAACAACAGAAATGACCAAAAAAAGGAAAACACAAAGAAAAATATTCAACCTCAGCTATAAGTACAAAATGCAAATTAAACTAGGAAGTAAGACCACATTTCAGTTTACTAAATTGACTAAGGTTTTTAAGCAAGAAGGGTCTGAGGAGGACACCAGTAAACTGAAATCTCTAAAAATGGTGGTGGGAGTGTAAATAGGTGTAATCCTTCTGGAGGGCAATTTAGTACCATGTACCAGAGGGCTTAAAGATGCTCATATCCTTTCAGTCAAAGATTATGCTTTGAGGAACGTAACCTAAAGAAAAGAATTAAATTGCAACCTAAAGATTTACACACAAGCTGGCTCATTGCTCCATTTTAACAAGCGCCAAAAAAACAAACAAAAACAAGCAAAACAAAACTGAAAACAGGCTAAATACAACAGCTTAAATAAGTTATATCCATAAAATGTAATGCTGTGCAATTACTTTTTGAAAATTATCAGATACATTTAGATATTCACAATATATTAAGAAAAACAAAATATAAAACAGTATATAGTTAATTCTGTAAATACACAGTTTTAATATATACTGAGACAATATCCTGAGACAAACTAGAGAAAATATTAAAGATTTATTTCAAATCTTTGGGTAAAAGATAATTTTTGTTTTCTTGTCTGTATTCTCTCAAATATTTTACAAAGAACATAGGTCATGCCTTCAATTTAAAAATTAGTTTTAAATTGTTTAAATCATTTCAGAAGCAAGAGACAACACGTTTATCCCCCACCATCCAGGAGTTTTGCTGGAGGGCATGTCTATTTTGTTTTTTTTTTTTTTTTAATTTTTGGGGGGGTCCAAGTTTCTAGGAGCAGGGAGGAAGAGAGAGAGAGAGAGAGAGAGAACTTTTTTAAGAAGAGAGAAAAACAAAAGCCCTAAATCCTAGAAAGTCTTTTTCCAGATGACAAAGGAAAACCCTGACATCCTCAGTGGAACCCTAAGTGGTCAGTGGCACAGGCGTACCAGCTGCATTGCTTATGCCTTTTGCATCTGGGTTGACGCACAAACCCATTAACCACCTTGTCATACAAACGCTGAAGCTTGTCAGCTGTGACAGATTTGCGCTACTGTTGATGGTAGCACAGCCTTGGTTTAAGTGATTGGATAAAGCCAGTGGCAGCTTGGGGGGCGGCATGCATCCAGATATGTAAACATCGTCAACAAGCAGCCAGCCCATCCCCTATAGGGAGCCCCCTTCTCAGATGCATGGAAAACAGAAGGGGCATCTCTGGCTCACTGTCCTGTAAGCCTCAAACAAAACAAAAGACCACACTGAACTCAGAGCTCCCTATTCAAAAGCCTGAGACCAGGCCAAGTAAAGCTGCTGGGAGCCGGGGACTAGGGCTACCCGCAGACCACGTACCCCATCTAAAAGGCAGTAGGACCACAGACAAAAGTGCTTCCTCAAGCCAAATATGATTACAGCTGCCAGTGTGCAACTTTTGAGTCTGCACACTCCCTAGCAAACTGTTTTGTTTGTAGTGTCACTTTAGTACAGTACTGTTTCAGCAGCCCACTACTTCCCATATGCTATTCACTCTCCTGAGTACACAGCATTGCTGCCTACCTTGAGTTCACAGTAGAACAAAAAGCAAGCACTTTTTAAAGCTCAGGTAGGGATTTGCAATAGAGGGTAAAGAAGAGTAAATCAGAAGTCCAAGGACCAGGTAGAAGTCCCATCTGTGGGACCACCTAGATCTGGTTCATCTCCATGACCTCCACTCCCACCTCTGTAAGGATGCTTTTTTTTTTATCAGATTGTGGTTAAGTTCCATTCTGACTCAAAAGGCCCACAATTCTATAATTTAGGAAAACAACTCAAGGGTATCCTAGAGTCAGTTCACATCTAGCCGAGTTTCCTACGCCTCCTACATCACATCTCTTTCACCAGCCCCTTATTCACCAAGGAAGACAAAGAAATGCTTTTCTACCAGCAAGGCTGGGAAATATTCACAAACCACTCCATTTCCCTGGCATTTTGGCCAATCAAGCTTTGACTATAATAATGTGTCTCTTTAACTTCTTGGTGGCCTTTAGTGTGTATTTTCACTTGCAGACTGTCGATGTCTAGGAATGAATGATAATCGCTAAAGAATACCATTCTCCTCAAATGTCTGTTCCACTACTGGACAATTATGGTATTCTACTAGAGTTGAATTTGTTAAAAAAAAAAAAAAAAAAAAAAAGTTCTCTGCATGCCACTTTTGAATCTTGAAAATGTTAGAGGTTTACCGCAGAAAACAAACATTTCTAACAGATTTGCAATGATACTTTGCTGCTAACTTTCACAGGATGATAGCATAGCCTCCTTTGAACATTTCATCTCTTACATCAGATTACAGCAAGAATATCTTTAGAACTGCCCTCTAAGAATGCCACAATGCCAGCTCAAAGAATACTCCGAAATCCATGACAAAAGCTTTTTTTCTCCAACTAACACTTCTTCAAACTCTTCTTCTGATTACAGGTCTCTGCAGACATACAAAACATCACAGCGCATGAGAAGTGAAATCACCATGGAACTAGACCAGGGAACTAATGTTTTTAAAGGTGCTGCTGGAGAAGGTGGCGGTCAACTGACTTCTACTGCACTCAGGTAGAAAATAAAAGAGCAAGGATACTGAACCAAGACAATATAAAAAGGCATCCATCCAGCTATTAATGAAAGACAATATATGATGAAATGGCTAACCAAAGAATGTTAGAACATTTTTCTCTGCACAACTTATAAGAGTGAAAATTCTTGTTGGAGTTTATTTATTTGTTTCCTTACTTCAACGTTTATTGATTCCCCTTCCCCTGGCCCCGAACCAGACATAGCATTTAGAAGCAGGAATACAAAAAAACAATAACAGCATGTTCCCTGCCTTCAAGGGGCTCACTGGTGGGGGGAGGGGCGGAGTATGGTAAGGCAATGTGAAAAGTGCTGAGACAGACTGGGGTACACGCTGTATCCTAAATCAGTGGGGCCGAGAAGGCTTCCTTGAAGAGCCAATGCTAAATTTAATCCTGAGGATAAGTTAGAAATAGGTGAAAGCCAAGGCAAGGAGAAAGCTCAGAAGGACATACCAGTTATTGAGAAAAGCAAGTGCAGAGACATGAGCCACCTCAGAGGACATGTGGTGAGTTTGTGTCAGTGCAAGGTGGCCCAGTGTAAGGACAAGAGCCGGGAGCAATGAGGCCAGGAGGGATAGTGTATGCAATGCTAAAAAGCTTGGACTTTTATCTCTGGGACAATGAGGAGCCACTGCTATCCAAGTGACAGCCAGTGTTAAACAAAAGAGTGATGTCAGAAACATCTTTGAAAGATCATTCTCACTGCTGTGTAGACAATAGATTGAGTAGGGTCAAGATTGGAGGCCAAGAGACAACCAAGAAGCTACTGTAGTAACTGCATGAGAGATGGTGGTGGGCCAGGGCAATGGAAGTTAGCAATGGCGAAGAGCGTCCAGGGGCAGGTAGATGCTGTAATTCCTAACCTGTTCAGGCATCTGTGAAGTCGACACTCACAGCCGCGGTTAGGTTTCCCTAATCTCAAACACATCACATGGTTGAGAAAGCCCAAGAAAATTCTCTGAGCCTGACAGCACCCTAAAAACTGATACATAATCTTTTCAGTTCCTCAAACAGATGGGGGCCCACTAATAATCCAGTGCCCTAATTTTCATTTCTTTTTCACCTAGACCAGCCAGCATGGCGCAGTGTTTGCTCTGAAGTGACAACTTTCCATCTTTCACCACACACATGACATGACGTCTGCCTGTGCATCAAAAAGAATACGAATTTCCAAGCAGTGGAAACCCAATGAACCCTCAAGATGTGTAAGAATGTATTTCCCATTTGTGAAACGGTAAACAGAGATATCTTAAGATGCGACACATCAAACACATCACACAATGTGTTAAAATATTTGGTAACCAGGAGAGAGATGCCATGCTGTTTACAAAAATAGCATTGGACTATGAGTCAGAAATTTGGGACTTTAGCTCTGGCTTGTCACTAGCTAGTTGTGTAAGCTTCGTGTCCCTTGCCTTAAAATGAGGGAAAGAGGATAAACGACCTTTAAGATTCTTATCAACCCTAAGATTCTAGGACCCATTTCCAGTTATGAGGCTTTTTTAAAATCTGCAGCCACAGGATCCCTGCTGCAGAGAAGCACTAAAGAGGAGCTTGGACTCTCCGGTCCCCTTTGCAACCACAGCAGTCCCTTCGCATCTTTTATACATATTATTTGTTTAAAGAAAAGTTATTAAAGAGTTGGGGGGAAAGCATATAAACTTATGCTGAGTGGATTTGCATATTTTCTTAAAGATCCCAATTGGACCCTTGCTCTCCTCTGGGAAGATTAATATCATCCAGAAGTTTAGGGTTTAACATAGAGGAAAGATTGCTCTGCAGCTTTGAGTCTTTGCAATTGTTTTTAAAACTCCACCCGGTGAAATCGCAGTGATTCACTGACACGCATGCTGGGTTTATCCCAACCCCCTAAGCCTCCTGTGGCATTTGACTTTATAACAGCTTTTGTAAATGTTGATTTAAGATTTGGGATTAAAGTAGGAACACACCACCTGTCTTACAGTTGACATAAATGTTATAAAATGGGATGCTGCACTTTTTCTAATCCTTGTCTCTAACCAGACCCATATGTAAATTTCACACAGTAGTATTTAGTAGCATAATTAATCCCTACTTTATGTTATGAGTAATATTTCCTATTCCCGACCCTGTAACGTCCTTTAGGAAGATCCATGTTCCAATTAGACTAGCCCATCGGCACTCTTTTAATGAGCAGATTAATCATTCAGATGGGTACAACGGTGTCATCACAGGTTTTAAATATGATAATCTACATCCTAATGGTGCTGCAAAGCCTTGGCTTAGAGCGAAAAAGGTAGACAAAACTGGTGAGAGTTTCATTTTGTTCTCTATCTGGGATAAAGCAGGGCAAATGGAAGCCTTGAGTAACGCAGAGGGCCAGATTTAGGAAAGGAATCATAATTCAGTTAGAACAATTATTTCTAGGGGAAGTCACATTTGTTGGGTCACTAAAGCACATGCTGGCATGTTCAACTCTAATAATGTTCAACTCGTATTTTCTTGGCCAAACACTTTTCACTTTAGAATTCTACTCCCAACCTTCCCTTCTAGGAAAGGGTGTAGAAAGGCAACTTCCAAATGAGAGCGGTTCGGAATAAAGTTCATTTCAGTCAAGCCTGACCCATATCGATCAAAAGTTTCCCTCACAGAGGAAAAAAATCTTCCCAATTTGGTGACTACCTTTTCACATAGGCTGATAGAAAACTATTTGTGCTTCTCTGCCTTCATGTCTCCTCTCTACAAAAGCAGCGTTATAGTCACATCTCAGGGAGCGTCGGTGCTCTGAGCAACACAGGACATAACCACTGAGACACAAGCTTCCAGAGGGAAACAGCAATAAGCTGGGATTCACTGTAAATGATTCATACTGACAGAAAGTACACCCTTCAAAGACAATGAATAGACCCAAGGAACTCAAATCAAACACATACTCCGTTTTCTGTATCACTTAGGGTTTTATCATCATTGTCCCGAAACCAAGTTCTCTTTTGAACTGTTACACTGATATCCTGCTCCCCACCACCCACCATCTCGGTTAATCTTGTCCCCTCAAAGACAAGCACCTGGCTTGGTCCTGAAAATGTGGTTTGAATCATCTTCTTGAAGAAGGGAGTCACGGTTACATTTCTTTAACGCAAATAGCTGAAGGCCCATTCGTCTGAATCTATAGCAAGGCTTAGCTGCCAAGAATCTCCAACAAGAACGTAGGCTGACGGAGCAGATAGCGAAGAACAGTATTAGGGCACATGTCAAGTATATGATAAAGGAACATAATGAGATGGTGCTGTTAATACTCTCAGGGTAACCCCAGGTTCATCAGCGGCATCTGTAATAACAACCCAAGTTTCTGGATCTACAGATAAAAAAGCCCTTTCAGGAAATAAAGACATTGAGAGGGAAGTCCTTGAATGGAGGTTGGGGCCCACTGTTCCACTGCATTTTAGTGAGAGCGTCATGCACTGCTCTGATCCAATGCACTGTGCACACCTACAAGAGTAGATGCGCCAGACACGGTGATGGCAGACACACACACACACACACACACACACACACACACACCCTGACTCTTCCATGTAGCTCTCCTTCTGTTTGCAGGTACAAGAATGAAAAATATCCTTGTTTCAGAGAGGCTGGACTAAATATAACTTTCTGTCTTGAGTTGTGCATCAGAATCGATATGTATCTTCACTGTGAAATGCACGGAGCCCCTTTCTCTGGAACACAAATGAAGTGTTTGCTGCCATCCCAGTCCTTGCTCTAGCTTCAATTTTGTCTTCGATGCCACGCCCATACCCACCTCCTAGCCTTTCAATACTTCAGCCTTTTCAAAACCTGCTCTTAAGAGAACCTTACACTGAAAAGAGAGAGAGAGAGAGAGAGAGAGAGAGAGAGAGAGAGAGCGTGTGTGTGTGTGTGTGTGTGTGTGTGTGTGTGTGTGTAGAAGGGGAAAGAGAGTCATGTATTTGGTCACAAGCCAAAAAATCAATATGCTAGCCTACTCAGCAGCCTGAGTAGGAAGAAAAAATTAGCTAGGGAAAGCATGGTGTAAGGTGCTTTGGGAGAATGAGAAAGGGAAAAGGAATTCCCTGTCCCAACACTCTAGATTTATCAATTGGGAAGCTTTCTCAAAATACACATTAACCCTGCTTCTTGCACATGAAATCACCACCATGAGCAAACACCAATTCAGTGACATCCTTCCTAGGACAATGATCCTGAGAAAACTACAAAAGGGACCATTTCAAAACCCCAGAAATGTCAAAAGTTCTGGAAACAAACTGTACCTTGATGGTGCTGACAACTGATGGCTTAGCATCTGTCCATGGAGGAAAAAATGTTTTCAACATTGAGAAGACCTCCCCTTGATTGTGGATTACAAGAGCAACTCAAACAAGCTTTTCTTTTCTCCAGTAGGTTTAACTCATCCCCATTAAGTACCACATCATAGAAAAGCACATGTCAACAACGACAAATAATTGCAAAAAAAAATTATAAATTAGTTCTAGATGTCTAAGTCAGTGCGATTCATTTAATTCTTCCACTGAGATCCTAGTCCAAGAAGAGTTAATCAAGCATAAAGGCTTCCTAATCAGAACAGTGAACTAATGATCCTATTTCTGAGTAATACCAGTCAGATAAAGCTCTCAAAAGGTAGTTAACATCACTTTGGTGGAAAGGAATGACAAGTGCAAGTCCTAGTAGGGGTAATGCATCATTCATGCCCCCTCACATTCTGACATTTTAACGTTATCTTGTTTTACTGTGTCGGCCTAACACTGCCACTGCTGGCAAATTAAACTGTGAACTTACAAAGTGGGTGGCAATAAATACAAATTATGAGAGTTCAAAAGATGTCCCTGGAGGTGCACTGCTAGACACAGAACGTCTCTGGCTTTTCTGTCACATAGCAATAGATGAGACAAAGTAGAACAGGCATTTTTGGAGGCAGAAAAAAAGCGGGGTGCGGGGGGGGAGAATTAACTAGCTGATGATGAAAATGAGATGAAAATGTAGAGAAAACACATGTTTAAAAAACTGATTGGAGAAGAGCACACCAATGAAAAATGGAAGAGATCTAGAAAAACCATATAAACATCAAAGTTCTAATTATTATATATACCAATTTTTATGTAAATGACTTCAAAAATCTATATTTGAAATTGAGCAAGATATTTACAAATCATCAAAAATAATGGCCATGTAGCCTCAGTAAAATTTACAATGAGAAAATACACACTGATATCACGGTTGGATCATCTTACAAAATGGTTGTTAAATGAAATCTGAACCACACCTCCCACCTCCCATCTCAGCCCAATAAAGAAATGAAAAAAGAAAAGAGAGAATTAGTTTTTCATAAGCAATTCTGGATGGAGCAGACTAGCATGGATGCCGGTAAAAATATAAATATCAAGAGTTCCTTGGGAAGCAGTTGTAGGCCAAAAAGAAGGCTCACAGGGGTCTTAATTTCTGCATGAATTCCATGTGCTTTCCGGCGCATCTTCCAGGGTTAATGGGCAAAATCAGAGAATAGAGAAGGAACATTAAAATGTCTCTAAAAAGTCTGCTGGGGGCTTTGCCAACTTAAAGTGCCTACAATGAAAGTCAGAAGCCCTCCTTGAACAAAAGAAATCTGCCCCTCTTTTAGACCCATGAAAAAAGACAGACCTAACAAGTACAACCAGAGACCAGATTTTTTTAATATCGCCAAACACTGAGACTTTTGCTCCCAATTTGGTCTAGTTCCACTAATGAATCTTATAAAATATTTTATCTGCCTATTCCATGCCCACAAACCACTCACAGGAGACCGGGAAATCATCATTTCTTCCAGAGTGCAGATATCAGTTGGGCCATATGCAACAGCGGTCTGTTTATTTTTCCCATAAACTACCAGTTTCATCGAAACTCATTAGCATCACCTGTGTTAATTACACTAGCAAACCAATCAACAGCCCCTTCTTAATTAGGTTTTCTTTATTAAAGCCGGAAATTGCCAAGGAGACAAAAGTCACCTGGGGAAATTATGTGAAAAGGAGTGTTTATGCCAAATTACACACTAAAATAATAATAAAATAGCCCAGTTTGTTTACAGGAAAAGGAAACAATATTAATATTCAAGGTCACTGGCACACTCCTTATTAATTATTCTCGTTATATTAAATTGTGATCATTTCTGCTTCAAGAGGGTTCGCTTATAGAAAGTCTTTGTACTCAAAGTTGACTCACATCAGATTTTAATGGCTGTGGTCAGTGATTATGACTTGCTTATTCCATAAACACAAGCACCCACGGGTTAAAGCAGTTAATACTAATTTCATGAGCTCATGTCCCAACTGTAACTCAAAATCCCATATGTCTATTAGTAAACCTAGAAAGGCATATAAAAATCTACTATGAAAGGAAAAGATACACATGTGACTTGGAATTTGCAATTCTCCTAAAAGAGAAAGGAAAAAAGACTTCCAACCATACTCCTCTCACATCCAAGAGCCTTTCAGCAGGGGAGATGGTCACAACATTGAGAATACAAAAGCAGCTTTTAAAAGGAGATCTTTTCTCCAAGGTTAGACTTATAAGGAGGTTCCCCTGGGACATTTAAATGAAGCCTGGCCAAAGCACTAGAAAGTAGATTGCAGGGAGCTTCCTGTTCTGGTTGTGTGGAGGTAGAGAGGGAGGGGAGATGCTGGGTGACCTAATGGGTCTTTTCATCTTCAATTGGATATAATGCTAAGTACACTTATCGTGGACTTGAAATCTATCTTCGGAATAATGAAATCTGGGTACGCCCATCTATAAAGTGGGGATAACAATGCTTAACCTGATTCTTGCAAGAATTAGTTCATATTTAGAAAGTACTTTGATGATGAAAATCACTGAGTGAGTGATGTTTGTTCTTATTCCCATGGGTCCTGGGAAATAGCCTGTCCAAGGAGGCCTGTGAATTCTGGCTCTCTGCAGCCAAATGAATGTAAAAAGTCAACTAGAGTTGGGAGCTAGACCACTAAGAGAAGCAAGCAACCATCAACAAAATAACTTTTCAGTATCAAGCCCCAGGACCCAACAGCATGAGCTCTCAATGATTCCCTTTTTAGGGTCTTCTTTGCTTCTGCCCAGGTTATCACTGACGCATGGACTGTTCTTGATGGATAATCAGTGGAAATCAAGAAGTGTTTGCCCCAAGCCTCCCAAAGACCTCTTTGTTTTCTAGAACAAATGCCATAGAAGGGTATTGTCAAGGAGAGGTTGACCAAAAGACCACAAGCAAAGACACTGCAAATGGTCTCAAAGCCTGACAAGATAAAAATAGCAGCAGATTACTGTTGTGGCCTCTAAAAAATCCAGCAAACCAACATTCATTCCGTGTTGCCTTTAAGAGCTAAGACTCTGGAGGCACTCTCTTACTTCCACCTTGTAAAAGTACAGAGAACTTGGAGTTCAAACTTTGGAATTGCTCCCTAGTGTTGGGAGGTTACTATCTAACATTAATATTAAAGGAATACAGCTCTGATGTTAGAAAGGGAAAGAGCGTAAGAACCCTCGCGTATGGGTCACAAAGTATTTAGATACAAACACCAAAGAATTTCTTCTCCTTGGTCATATTACTACTTGCCAATGTGATTTTTAACCTTCCTTTCAGAGATTCTACTGGCTTCTCTAGAGAATGAAACTTCAGCTTACACAAAACCCACGGTGTCCGGGCAGTCACCATGCCTGACTGATGACCTTTGCGGGAAGGCGCTTATCACGACAGGCCATTGTTTTGCCTGCCCACCTCAATCTGCATTTGCAGCTGCTGCTTCTCCCTTCCCTCTCTTTCACCCTCCCAGTTGGATACCTTGTCACTCAAGCCTCGGCGGAGTTTACTTCCTTCACCCACCGAGCGCAGCCACTGCGTATTTGAGTACACAGTTGTCACATAACTAGACAGACAGTTCACACAGAATGTTACCAGTGGGGTTATCAAAACAGCTCTTGAACAGGTGAAAAGGACATCTTCCAAAATGCATCTTTATGAATCAAGGTCAGCTGAAAAATCCTGTTGGTGGACCTGACCCAGAAGCCATTCTAAGAAAAAAATTGAAGACACACGCACACATTGTCTCCCTGATAGGGTTTCACTCAGGAAACCCCAGAAGACCGGAAATACTCAAAGCCCACTGCTGGGAATGCTCCCCTTTAGTTTAGGACTTAACCGCATACGGTTGGGGACAGGGTGCACATCTTCCTGACTACCTGAAAACCTTGTCTATGTGTCCACTTCCTCCAATGGCTTCCCCTCTCATGCACACTAAAGGCCAACAACCTTTGTATGGCCCACAGCGCCCCCCAAATGGCCCCATGCTGCCTCTGTTCTAGTCACACCGTCCTCCACACTCTTTCTCAAGCCTCTGACGCACCTGCTTCCTTCCAGGCCTCACCTCACCCTGCTCACTCGCTCTGCTCAACACATCAGTGGGGCTCCTCCTGGCTACTGGTTTCTGACGAACACCCCAAACGCTCCTTTCCCCATGTCCTGAAGCATTCTCCACAGCAGACTTCATCACTGTCTGAGATTCCACTTGCTTGCTGCCTGTCCCCCACCCCCCTACTAAAAGGTAAGCTCCATGAGGGCAGGGATTTTTCTTAGTGCCTGGATCCTAGGAGGTACTCGGGGAGTATCTGTTGAAAAACAAGACGAATGAAGAAGAGGGGGTGGGAGGAGTCATTGTTTCTACCTTCTTGCTGTATTGTGTCTTTCGTTTCTCCTCCTTCCATTTTCTTTCCCTCTTCCCTCTCACTTCCCCCATCTAGAACATTCTTCTGTATTCTGCCCCTCCAGTCCCACTCCCTTCTCCTGCTTAGTCCTTGTTTTTCCCTCACCACTTTCTTAAGCAGTTCCCTGGCCTCTTAAACCAGGTTGAACCACCATACCCACTCCTTCTACATTGACTAGGCAGTCCCAGCAAGTCAACTAAATATTTAGTGTCCTCTCTTTTACAAACTTCTCACATTATACCTTCCACACCTATGTGTATGATTTTTAAAATTCATGTCTGAGCCCCAGTCCCCCTCAACCCCACTAACTTTCTAGGTTCCTTGACAAAAGTCCCCTATTATCATCATACCCCAAGTTACTAGCACACAGAAGGCATGCAATAACAACTAAGTATTTGTTGGTTGAATGAAGTAAAAATTTATCCTTGGAAGTAAACATTCATTTTTTTACTATTCTCAGCTAAGTGCCCCATAAAAGCTTAATAATAGCAATGGTCGTAGTAGCCATGGTCATTGTTGCTGCTATAATACACGATGTTATCTCTGGATTGTCATCTCTCCCCACCTGTCCCGGCACCCTCAGTTATTTGCCACCGCCACCTTGCACCCTGAGGAAACCTGCAGACACTGAAATGCCATTCTAATTCCATAGTGCATTTCACTGGTGCTCACATTCATTCGTGCCTCCACAGTAGGATCTGCCACTCTGAACGTGTCTACAGGTCTACAAGCTCCCCAAGGTCATGCATGCAGTTTATTCTCTTTACATCTCTAATATCTAGCACAGTGACATATTTAAAAAACAAACAAACAAACAAAAAAAACAATAAGTAGTCACCCTCTTCTGACTGATTCAAACTCTCTGTGATTGGATGGCAACTTATGGTTCAGAGAATCAAAGTCTTGTCTTTCCACTGTCAAAAGCTTGCAGGCTTGAGGAGGAAGGCTGGCAGATCCCCCAAACCTTCGCTAACCTGTGTTCACAGGGTCGCATAAGGGTGGCCAGCAGTTCTAATTGCTCACATCCTGGGGTTTCGCCATTGCCATTTGAGAGGCATTTCGAAAGTCCTCAACTCTGAATTGTCTGACTTTAATGACCTTTCTAAATTTCAACTATTTCACATAATTTTTTCAGGTTTATTGGTAAGAAAAAAACCTCATTGGAAATATACACAGATTTGAGATTTCTTTTTTTTTTTTTTTTTTTTGGTAGGCAATTTCTTGAATACACACACACATTATCTCCCTGATAGGCAATAATGGCTCTTTAAGGAGCTGTCATGATCAACGTAAAAATACATATTTAGAACACTTTTTCAAGTGTGTGTATTATAAAAATGTTCTAAAATGAAAACTATTTACCCAAAAGACTATAATGGTTCTGAAGAGTATTTTGTAAATCCATATTTGAGACTTTAAGGGGAAAAAAGAAAAGATTTCTGACCTGGGGGATCATAAAGATTTCACTGAAGCCATTCACATTTATTGTCTCTCAGGAGCTAGAAATGTTGCTGGGAACATGTTTCCAGGTTAGAAAAAAAACAAAAACAAAAACAAAAACACAGTCCATTCTTCTAACAAAGGGTCCTTGGAAGCTTCTCGCTCTCCTGCCCCAAAGGCTGACAGACACCAGTCCATTATACTGACTAATGGCACACTTAGAAGAAAATGCCATCCAGAAGATGTTAGCCCAGGGACCTTGACTAATGGGTACTGTCTAATGTTCAAAGACCCCATCAGCTCTGGTCACTGATGAGACATTCTAAGAGTAGTACATTAAGACCTTAGTGGAGAAAGTCACTGTGGGGAACCTGATAGGATGGACTGTATATTTGAGGAGAAAACACTCTTTATTCCTGTTGTCTCAAGACTGATGCAGGAGAGAAGAGACGATTAATAATTTCATGTAAAAACCTAGTCTCCTATACCTCTGTATCTCCTTTCCTGATCAAGGATAACTCAGGTTTGAGTAAGAGCCCTTAGCTTTTGTACTTGGTACTTACTGTATATTGTGTTTACTAAGGCAAGAAAATGGGATAGTTTCTGGTTAATAGGGGGAAAAATCCATCTACCTATGCTACACTGGAAGTTTTCTGAGGAGATGCAAGCATCTGATGAATGGCAGAACATATACTGGATCAGTCCCAAAGTTCTGAATGCTGTACCATGCCTTCGTATTGGTTTCCAACCTTCTTTTTTTACAAAAGGCTTTTAGTTTTTGAAAGAAGAAAAGAGTTAGGGGGTAGAATGAAGGAAAGAGAGAGAGCGAAAGAGAGCGAGCACAAGAAAGAAAAGGAAGGAAGACTGAAAGACATCAGTAATATTATACACTAAGTGCTGGCCTGAAGCAAAATGTCAACAGTCATCCTATAACAGAAGTCAAAAATGGAAAGGCTGTGAGACTTAACCATAGCCACATGAGAACCACTGCTGGACATAAACAATTGGGATGGAGGCTGAACAGGGGCTCATGTTGACTGGTCACTTTTTCATACTGTGGAGTTCACATAGCTCCACTGGGCTTCCTCAGAAACGTTACCTGTCAGGTCTGAATGACCAGCTGGATTTCATTAGGACAGCAAAGCATCCCCGTATAGGCAAAAGGAGGTCAGAGATGAATGGACTTGGTTTTATACCAAAGGAAGTTAAGTCCCTGATATTTAATGAAACAAGCAGATTTTCCTTCTTACACCTGAAATAACCTGCTCAATATACTGTCTAGGAAAGCAAACAGACCCAGCTAAGAGTACCTTCAAAGCTTTCATTTTTTTGTCAAGACAGAATTAAATTGTTCCTTTTTATGTAACACATGAGTTAGGCTGACCTAGCCTTTCATACACAGCAGAGTACTGATTCATTGTGTTGGCTTTATTCTCTTTCCTGTAATGTAACAAAAAGAGTCTAAATACTCAAGGGTTCCTAAGCCCCTTGATGAGTGTACTTAGCTCACATCAACGGTAATAGGACTTAAACATAGGCATGTGAGGCAGAATGAATTTCTTTATTGTGCACTTTCCTCTCCCCCCTACCCACCCCCAGCTTGATTTCACACCAGCTATGTTTGCAAACCCATAATAAATCACTAGGAATGTAAAATACACTACATTCCCCCCACCCCACGTTGGCCTGGGTCATTTATCATTCTGTGGATTTCAAAAAGATGGTAGTGTTTTTATTGCAAAGGCCTTGTCATTACAGAAACTAGAAAAGAAAGTATTGATCACAATTAGATCGTATATTAGCAGGCCCTGATGCCTGCACTGCTGAGGATTTCTACTTAGATCACTCTCCTCTCTGTTAAAATTCTAGACAGCAGTTTCTTTTATGCTAGAATAACTAGTATAAACCCATAAAATGTAACCTAAAAATGTAATTATAATTGCCAAGCCAAAAGCAAGCCAGTCAATAGCTTTGAGATTCTAATAGTTTCAAGCACTATTACCTTAACGGTCTCACATCACAGTTCTGAGTCAAAAAACATCTTGTCTTTTTATCCATACAGAATGGCCAATGTAATCACTGAAGCACAGAGGGCTAAAATATTGATTAGCGAGTATACATCTTGGTTTGGGCAGTGAATGTCAGTTTCGGTGTGGAAAGTTACAACCTAGCTCAGTTCTGTCCACTTTCAGGGACCTCTGCTGCTCCTGGGTGGTCATCCCGAGCAGAGGAGGAGAACTTAGAATCTGCCCCTCTGCCCAAGTGAACTCCTCCTGCAGATGTTCTAGAAAGAACATCTCTCCTTGGGAGCTCTCAAACTCTTCTTAAATTGACAGCGCCTACCCTGGAACCAGTGTCAAACAACAGTGACAAGCCTGAAAGGAAAGGCATTGAGTGGGTGGAAAGCACGCAGTGGGGCCAGCCTGGGAGCAGCCAGCTCTCCAGTCCACCCTTCCTGTCCAGCAAAACAGAGAAGCAAACAAAACTATTCATTTTAGCTTCACTGATTTAAATAAATGCAACCTAAAATATGTAAACCAAAACCTATCATTTTCCCACAGAAGACATCATTGACAATTCATATCTTAGAAGGCACCTATCATGCCATTTTAGCCAATTACCAAATGCAGAATTAAAAGGTACATGGAAAAGGGTTTATCCAAACACAGAGTTTCTTTCGCCAAATTATACGACCGAATTATATAGATCTGGGGTGGAAGAACTATTAAAAGTCATTTTTAAAGGAATGGCATACTCCTGATCATTTCTCTGAGAAGTGAATCTCTATTTCCTCCCAAATCTAAGTGTCCAATCAGTTCAGAAACATCAGCACATGGTCAAATAAAACAAAAAAATTTCCTACCACAAGATATGCACAATTAATTTCACAATTAAATGTACCTGTGTGATGTGCCTTTCCAAAGCTAGATGCCAAACGAGGGGAGAGAATTGGCTTTGTTTAGGGACACAGACGCCATGGTGTGGCAAAAGCACAGCGGCACTGCTGCTAAGAGAAAGCATCCACTCGTCCCCTCACACGTTCTTAAGAAAGTGGGGACCAGGCCTCCATCCACCCTGCCCTGGGGGGAGGCAAGAGAGAGGAGAGAGACACACAGAGGCTAGAGGGAGGGAAAATGGGTGTTGCCAGCTCCAAAACGGCGCGAGAAGGCCAGCACCCAACCCTGTTACCCCGGGACGGCCAGACAAAGGGAAGAGGCGACATGGCACCTGCAGCCTCCCCACGGGCTAACTGGCATTTCTCACACTTTCCACCTAGCCTGACTTGACAGGTGCCTAACCTTAGCTACTGAGTGGAGACAGGCTGATGGGTCTTGGCCATACAGGGGGAAAATTTTTGATGCTTCTCACTTATGACATGATTGATTTTCTTTCAGCGGCCCTTCACTTTGGGAAGTGGCGAGGGCTGGCTCACTGCGCCCCGTTGCGCCCTGACCCCCGACACGCGGCCGCCGCGAGCTGGAAACCGATGACGGCAGAACCCTAAAAAATCAATAGGCCCTGTCAGTCAGGGGCGAGGCGGATGTCTTTTAAAAACCCAATCACGACATGTATTTGCTGCATGGTGCGAACCGACTGCACACTTGAGAACACACTGATTTCCCCTTCCCCGTATTTATTTTTATTTATTCGGCTCTGCTTTGCACTCCACACTTTACCTCCTTTTTTGGGGGGCTGGGGGGGCTGGGGAGGGGAGAGCGTAATCTTTCAGGCAGCAAGAGAAAGGGAGCAGGCCATGTGGTGAGGTTAGTTCTTCATGATATTAACAGGAAAATTTCCCTGGAAACTATTTGAATAGTATGAAATAAATAGAGCACCTTGCAGCTGCCAACATAAACACTGACATCATTTTTTTTTTTACATTATCTGGAAAGAATTTAGATATAAGACTTTTAAGTCTTAAAACACATGGGAGCAAAGCTGCTTAATAGACTGGGTTAAGGGAAGAGTATTGTTTAATTTCTTTTGGGGTTTCCTTAAGGTGAAATAACTGAGGGGACACACACACACACACACACACACACTCACTCTAGTTCTCTTCTGGGGAAAAGCAGCAGTGAAAGGATCGCAGCGTTTCCAGGCAGGGTCAGTGTAATATTCTCCATTCAGTGAGGAAGAAATATCAAATATGCATCCTTTCTTTAGGAGACAGACAATGTAAAAGATGGCATTTAGCTTCTTTGTGATCTGAGAGGTGGAATAAATATCAACTATGACAAGCCAAAAAGATAAGAGAAATACCGTCAACTGGGATACTTCCACACAGAGAAAGAAACGCCACACTCACAGAAACAGAAAAAGGACGGACGTGAAAAGGGTTCAGATTCTATAGAAAAACAGAGAAAGATACTATTAGGTACGGTTAAAATGCAGATGATGAGAGCTATGTGCAAGTGTAGTTCAGAATTTCTGTGGCATGCTTTTCTTCTTTCTTTTCAAAGAACTATATAATGCATCATACTAAAATCCATGAAGTATCATCTATTAAAAAGAAAACAAACAAACAAAATCTGTGCCTGAATTCCCAAACTAAGCCCAATTAAAGTCTTCTTTATGGCTGTAAACCTGACAAGCTACAATTTCCCCCTGTTGCAGTGGGTGGGTGTCTTTTAATGTAATATTAATGAGCCAGGATGGAGGGTCATAAAAAGTGATAGGTTTTTGTGATGGTAAATTATAAATCGGTATTGATTTTTCCCGGCACTAATGCAGCCAGCTTATTGTAAGACACCACAGGCAAAGTGCACTTTATCAGATTAGACTGGGGCCGGTATCAAATATACATGAGAATAAGGATGCATTTGTGAGTTAGACTAGACTTTTCTTCCCTAACAATGCATGAAATTTTTAAGGGAAAAAAAAAAGAGAGAGAGGGAGAGAGCGACACAAGGATACTGGGAAATTCAACATTTTTTTTTTCCAAAGCACAAATGTCCAGAATTGTTGCTCTTGGGACAATTTGTTTCAAAATGAATCAAAGGCAACAATACTACTAACAAAATTATAAATAGTTTTCTTTAAAGGCTGTTTAAGTTTCTCTGGTTAAATCTGTAGTGCAGGACTGTGCCAGCAATAGAAAGAGCATACCCTCTGGGTGCAGTATCATTCGCCTCCCTGTGCCCACAAGTCACTGGGGTGGACCACGGTGGAAATGCAAGTGTTATTTTTTCAAATGATGGGGGTTCCTCTCCATTGGTGTTTTATCGTCATAAGGACTTCATTAGACACGTCAGTGGAGATGTGCTCTATCAAGATGAAAGAGGAGCCAAAGAGAGGCTAAGAACAAGAGAAAGACAAGACACGGATTGGACCCCATTGCCTTCGACGAAGATGTTGTGATTTGTCCTCTCTCCAAACCTGGGTCAGCTTCTGACTCACTCTTATGTCAACAGAGAAGCAAGTCCTCACCCTGAGTGTGTGTCTGCCCTTTGTCCTTGGGAGACACTTGCGCCCCGGCCTGTTGGGAAGGTTAGCAGCCCTGTTTCCCAGCACTTCCTGACTGCTTCCTCCTAAGTGCCTGCACGCTCTCTCTCACTATCTGCCGCTTTCCTCCGGCACCACGGTGGTGCTCACACCACGTCACTGCAAGCCGGGCGGGGCTCCGAGGCCCGCTCCCCAGCCAAGGCTCCTCTGTCTGTCTCCAGGGCGTGAACAGGAGTAGGAAATCAGCAGGCTCACCCCCAAAATTGGCTTTTTTTTAAAGAACTTGGGAAGAACATGTGTTTACTGACAGTTCATTAACGAACATCAACCGACCCCCACCCCAAGCTGTTTACTAAGGAATGTAGCGAAGTGAAGACGTGTGAATATAAATAACTAACAAAGGAAGAATGGAGAGAAAATATCTCAGGGCGGTCCCCCCTTGAATGCATTCTGAATCTGCTTTCTTTTCTGCTGGAAACAGGATGCTACTGAAGGTATATCCATGGCGCCCAGGACAGTAAAAACAATAGGTGTTTGTGTACCAGTATGTTGACCATTTAAATAAAACTTTGAAAAACTGGAGCATGCCACTTCTCATTTTCTCGTCCTTGCCCATATCAAGAGATTTAAACAACTTTTGTAAATAAATAAATAAAAGGAAAAATAAGCTAATAAGTTCTATAATAATTACGTTAAGGCTATGTAATATTATTGTTTATTTTTAAAATATGAAGGATGTCGAAACCACAGCAAAAGTTCAGAAAACCAGGTCCCAATCTCAAGGGGTACAGAATCTAAGTTAGGGGTAAGCAAAATCGGCAAAGAACATATATCATTCATAAGGTGTTTCTCATTTGTTACCTCAATACTCACAGTGGACCATATTGAGTGAGGGTAGCTAACTATTTCCAAATGTTAAAAAAAAAAAAAAAAAAAAAAACTTACTACAATATCCTTGCATCGAAATGACTCCTGCAATTACAGAAACAAGGAAAAATGTTTTGAGACAAGAACAAATCAGGTAAAACCTAATAAAGCCAAAAGGAAATTAGAAAAATAGAAGGCTGTTTTCATGGAAGTTTAATCTTTTCACTGAAAAGTGATCTTTATTATATATCAAATCAACATCTTAAAGTTCGTTTTTTTGAAGTTATGAAAGTGAAAGGCTACATTTTTACCTATGGTAATTTAACATTATTAGTGATGCCAAAACCCTCATTTACATTTTTCATAAAATCATGCAGAAGTTCTCACTGCTTTAGGGATAAAGCTAATAAACAAATACATAAATTACTGTATTTTAATTAAACATTATCCCATGAAATAATATTACACACCACTGTCTAATACAAGAACAACTTTCTTACTTAAAAATCCAGTACAATATTAAAATATTAAAACTCATTAAAAATTAATTTTAAAATACTTTACAAACATCCAAGTACTCCAAGTTGTGTATTATTAAAGGTTTTATGCTGTTGTATGGATGATAAAATCCTTATGTTCCTAGAAAAATGGTGCAAAAAGCTAGTTCTTTGCAGAACTGCCTAACAGACTGAGAAAACTTACTATTGTTTTGTTTTAAATATTACATCAAAACACTGTTGCTAGACTCTTAAATATATATATATATATATATATATATATATATATATATATATATATATATATATATATATATAATCAAGGATCCAAGAGACTTATAGAGCAAAACAAGCCTGAATAATGACTTCAAGTCCTTATTGTACAGATCTGGGGTACCTAATTCAAGGTTTAGCAAAGTAAGGTTCCTGATTATACCATTTTAAAACTGCTTCCAGTTCACTCAACCAGAACCTACTTGAGTGCTTACTGTGTGCCTTACATGAGCTAGGACTTAATTGTCACATTATGGCTTGGGCAAGAGGATTCAAAATAAGTTACTAGCAGCCATAGACCAAACTATAAACTAATAGAAATTCTGACATAAAGGGAAATGGGTTTGGGAGCTTGCCTAGAAATGTCTATAGAAATCCCAGGTCAAATAGATAAGTGCCCTGAGACAATGAACTAATGCATGCAAATCGACTGGCATTTATTAAATAAATATTAGCTGGTACATTTGTTACTAATAGTATTATTTGCACAGTAAGACTCAATCAAAGGTGCAGACTGACTAAAGCTTAAAAATATTATACAAATGGAGAGGATGGATACAAGTGGGCATATACAGATACATATTGTTTTTCAAGTTAATGATTCTCTATTGAGGGACTATTTATTATAATGTCAGACACTGCGGAAGGCAGTGAGAATACAAAGATTAGCAAGATCACACTAAGCTACCTGAGAGTCCTAACTCTGTCTGCCCTACTAACTGCAGTTATCTTCAGATCCTAGCATAGGCCTGACACATTGCAAATACTTGGTAAATATTTGTTGAATAAGTGAATTAATAATCAAACAAAAATCCCCATTGACAAGGCATTCACCACTAATTCCTTTTGCCATACCTGGATTTTTCCATCACAAATTCAGTTTGCTCTTTTTGAACCCTCCTTTCTAGCTAAAGGTAATTTAATAAAATAGCCATGATCCCTTGATTTGGAGAATATAATCTGGTTGCTATTTAAGGGAAAAGTAGATTTTGTGGTCCACATAGATTTTTGTGGTCAAATAGCACCAAACTTCCACCCAGCAACCTATGTATGAAGCTCTTGATTGAACCAGAATTAGCATGGAAGGAAATTCAACACAACCAATGTTGTGTGATGGAAATGGGGCTGAGTCTTCACAGGACCCGTCCTCCTTGGCACCTAGCCCCATAGGCCACACTTCACCTAAGAGGCCCTTGGATCCACCTCATGGAGGTTCCTGACTCCCTCAGTCTATACACTCTCCGACTTAAGACAGATCTCTTGTCAGGAAAATACCAGCTTCTTATTTCCATCAAAGTACTGACAGCCCAGAAGGTGGTAAAATAGTACAAGGGCTCCCTTTGGCAGCAAGCCTTGAAAAAAAACCCTATTTTTCATTTGGTTGAAATTCTTAGGCACCTGAAGGCACGGAAGACGACAGCAAGGAAGCGTGGAGGGGCTTTTTGTGCATGTCGGTGTTCTCAAGAGGCACAGTCACGTAGCAGGCTCTCTGCAGGTATGGCTGACGCTCTTTCCCAGACGACTGATGTGCACCACTAGCGGAACCCCACTGCACCCACACGTGGCCACAGGAGGCACCCTTTTTCACTATCGGTGGGATGGTCTCTGGAACAGTATTGATTGCACAGTGATGGGAAACGATAGGACTAACCTGAACTAATTAAGCAATAAGCTCCAAGACTACCTACCTTCAATACTGTTTGAAGGTACATTTAATTATGGTGTGGCTGCCACGACATGCACAAGAACAAGCCATTTAGGTAAATGTATCCAAGAGTATTGACCCAGTGACTGAGACTCCCTACAGGCTCTAATGTCTCCGGAAAATCAAAAGGAGTAAGAGGCAGATATTTCCATTTGTAAAGTGAGCGCTACCAAATGGGTGGGGGTGGAGGTGTGGAAGGAGGAGGTGGTGACCAAACCAGAGATGATGTGCTCAACCAACACCTAGAATAAATAGGTTCCAGGTCTAGGACAGGCCGTTTTTAGAAGTACCTCAGAGTATTTTAGTACTTTATCTGGATAGAATCTCATCCTGCAATTGTGTGGGTGTGTGTTTGTGTGTGTGTCCAAGTAAAGAAAATACAACTACAGAACTGTGTCTTCCAATGGAAATTCATTAACAAAAAAATCCAATTAAAATGCTGGTGACTGTTACAATACTTGAGTCCTTTAGCTAGCAGATGATTTCCCACGGATCTCATAAACGTCCAAGTCATACTTGGAATCCCAAAAGGAGTAAAACATCTGAAGAAACCCTTGGGAGCCTTGAGCTCCTCTCAATTCAGCTGACTGCTTTCATCGGCACCGCCGCCCACGTGTGCTGACAATGCAATACCAGTGGTAGTCAAAGTCATAAATGCTCATATCCTCCCCCAGTTGGAAAACTGATTTCTTTGATTCTGTTCATGATTACTTCAGGTTTCTAATTTCTATTTTCTAGGTTGCTCAGGTCTATTTGTCTGAGGACCTGAGTTTAAACTCCATTTTTCCAGTGTGTAGAGACTTGACCTTTTATTTATTTTTTTTAGCATATTTTTCTCGTAATTCCTAACATCACTTTTAAAAGGCAGAAAGAGCAGTACCAGTAATGTATTCAGAACGATTTTAGTGTGTAAGCACACGAGCATTAAGTAACATCGAACTACATAGTGAGAAGGTTCGTCCCTTCCCAGTTTTCTCTTCATTGTTCCAACGAAGTCAGGGAGAGAGTCTCAGCCGGTGCTACCATTTCCTGGGCACCTGGCACCTGCCAGTCTCTGTGTTTAACAGAGTCACTGGCAGGTAGCAGTGTCCAGCCACATAATCACGATGCTGCTTTCTGTTTGTGACATGAATTCTATGGTTACCTTCCATTTACAGCAGATGAAGTACCACTTACAGCACCATAGCGTTCGCTTTGGCAATAAAGTCAAGCTTAAAGAGTGAGTTGATGGAAATAAATTTATTTTTTAAAAACAGAGCAGATGGTACTGCAAAGATACGGGAAGAAACACAACACACCACAACACAACATGCAAGGTCAGGAGAACGGCGTTGACAAGGAAACCGGGGCAGGAAGCACGTACCCCCAGCTGAGAAACTGACCACCCAGGTGTTCTGCCTGTAGTGCTGCCACCGAGCAGCTTGGCCACCATGTGCCAGTCACTGACCATCATCTCCCTTGACCAGACAGTGAGGACTATTTCTCAAATCAGTAATAAAGCCATGAAAACAGAGGCCTCAGAGTTAAAAGTCAGGAATTCCAGAAAGAAGGCCTGGATTTCTACCTCCCAGTCCCATGTCCTGGAGAAGGGGAGGAGGAGGACCATATGGCTCGTGGACTTGGGTGCCAGGGGGCCCAGACCCTGAGTCCAAGTGTGGGCGGGACTACGGAGCCAAGTTCCGGGGAGACGCGCGCCCTGCAGCACCTGGAGCATTAGCTCTAGGGCGGGGGTTCTCACATGCCACTTAAGGCCCTTCATCAATAACCACTTACTCGGGGAACGGCATATCAGCAAAGCCATTCCGAGCAGCCTGGCTCTTCAGTCCAGCGCGGCCTCCGGGTCAGGGGGCAATGGCGTGATAAATGCCCAGCCACAAGCCTCACTGTCTCTCCCGGCCCAGTCTCCTTCCCCAGCTTAATTAACAAACGACGTATTTCCCACCCCCCTCTCCATGGTTTGCCTTTTTGTCTCCCCTCTTTTTGGTCTGCAATGGGGGGGGCTACCCTCTGCTTCATGGCATGGCAGGTGCAAGTGAGCACCAATGACAAGTCCAGAATAAAATGAGAAACGGGTACAATTTCAGGACTAGAGTTTTTAATATAAGAGTCACTTCTGTCTCCTTCCCCAGCATTCCCAGAGGGGGTTCTTAGGCAGGGAGCTCACACTTAAATGCCTACAAGAACAGTAGAAGCACTACACCCCCACATAAATAGAGCAGCTATAATCCGCAAAACTGGGGATTGCCAGGCTGACAGGTAAACTGGGGTGACAGATGCTCCCCTTTTTGAAGAAAAGCCAGATACACAAGGATGTCAAATCGTCTGATTTTATGATGGTGTTATCTAATTCTAATTAAAAATACATGCAAGAGCCGTCCAGGAAGTGTCCAGCCATGTAACCGGTCTGGTTATATTGACAAAGGCTGGATTTTTTCCAGACAGCCCTCATATATTCTTCAGACCAAACCAAATGCATGTGAGAGCTGAGTTAAGTCAGGGAGCCACGGATTTGGGGACCTCTGTAAGCCGGGAGGTTGGGGGAAGGGGAGAGCGAAGTCCTAAGAATTTAATCTCTCTCGTTTCATTGGATTTGCCAGATTTAATATAACCCTTGTCAGGACCGCAGCTTAGCAATTTAATCTTTCACCATCCAATTAATAATGATTCTTGTTACTATTTTTCTAGCTTTTGTGTGTACTAATAATAAGGTACCGTTATCGCCTCCATTGCACCATGAGGGACCTGAGGCGCAGAGGCTGCATGACTTGCTCCGATCACACAGCTTTGGGCTGGTAGACACACTGAAGGCTGTGGCTGTCCAACGCTAACACCCGCGTTTCTAACTCAGCATGAACAACGAGCTCCCATCCTGGAACTCAGAGATCTGGGGAAAGAGCAGGGCGTCATATTCATTGGTCTAGTAGGGGAGCTAAGGCAGACAGATTTTCAGCAAAATCCAGGCTTCCCACGTACCAACTACATGCTGTTGGGCAAACTGAAGTACTTTTCTGAGCCTCAGTTTCTTCTGCAAAACAGAACTAGCGTTAGCATTTCCCATACAGGCTATTGAGTGGGCATTACATGAGATGTCTGCGTAAGGCTTAGCACAGTACCTAGGAGATGATACACACTGAATAAAGTTGGGCTACTATTGCTCTTATTTTTATTTTCTTTACTATAGTCATCAGTCCTCATAAGTAAGCCTTCTAGCATGAAGTCACAGAATCCTAATAATCCCTTGGGGGAGAGGAGGGGGGGAAGCTAAATATAAGATGATGGGAAGAGAAGTCACATTAGGTGGTGAACTTATTATACATCAAGTTGATAATGCACTGTAGAATTGTGTGCCTGAAACCTGTGTAGTCCTTGCTAACAGATGTCACCCCAATAAGTCTAACAATAAAAATGAATTTTAAAAAATCCCTTGGATTTTAAGAACACTTTTAACTTTCCAAAACTTTTTAACATCCATTATTTTATTTGCTCCACAAACCTGATGAGGGAGGTAGGTATGGCAGGGGTTACCTCATATGACAGACAGATGAGAGAAAGGAGGAGGCACAGAGAGGTCTAGATGATTTCCAAAATCACACAGCTAGACATAGGCACCATAACCCTGAACTTTGTTCTATTACTAAACCTTCAAGGAAGAAGTAGGTAGGGAAGACCACAAAAAGTATAAACAGTATATGAGTCCCTTGGGTACCTGGAAAATTAATGAGGGTTATGACAGAACTAACTACCTGGGAAAAAAAGATAGAAGAACACCTCTAAAGAAAAGTAAATGACTTGAAATTAATACACTACAAATTATGTGGATCAAAACTTACAGGAAAAAATTACTGGGAGCCATTACTAGCATGAGTAAAAGCTAGGATAGTGAAGTATGAAGAACTTCCTACAGGAGGACAGCAAGAGGAGTAGGCCCCCTTCTGTGCCTGTCCCCAACTCACGGGAATGGGGAATGGTGTCCGTTGGGCTCCCAGGAGCAGCATTTGCAGAAAGTACATCATTCTCTCCAGCTCCTCTGTCCCTGGA
The DNA here is from genome assembly GCA_004026885.1 of Lyroderma lyra. Lineage (NCBI taxonomy): Eukaryota > Metazoa > Chordata > Mammalia > Chiroptera > Megadermatidae > Lyroderma > Lyroderma lyra. The sequence goes on along the minus strand of PVJL010000105.1, from coordinate 346,090 downwards.
GCACATCTTAGAACTTGGACAAATGAATTATTAAATACTAATTCTCAGCATCTAGTACATTATCTGGCTCATCATAGGTACTCAACGTAGGTGGAATGAACGAATGAATACCTCTGCTCAGAAAGATGGACGATGCTCGGAGCCCCTTGGCCGTGGGCCTGGCCCGCCCTGGTGGATGTCTGTTGTTATTCCTGCCCAAAGCATCTCTCTGTAATGAATTGCACTGTTCCTTTAGTGAGCAGCCCGTGGCCCAAGCTTCATGCTTAGGAGAACGGGTAGCCAAGTCAGGCTGATCCAGCTCCTTCCCCTAAGATGCTGGCTCTTGAGAAGAGTGGGACACAGGAGGAAACAGTAGGAGCCAGGCCTTTGGCTGGCAGCATCCTGAGAGACTGTTACTTCCTGTGACCCAGATCCCCAGGGCACACCTTCCCAACACCTAATGATGGAACTCTTCATCTGACTTTTAAGGCTTACTGTTTATTTCTCCAATAAACCCCTTCTCTTTTTTTTGCATAAGTAGTCCAGACTCCATTTCTATGGCTTGTAACCAAAGGACCACCTGCCTTACAAGTGAGCAGTGGAGTGGAGAGGGTTGCTATTGTATCAGCTGAGGCATTTCCACGGGGCTTTAAATAGGCCCCATTGTTCTTCTGAGGCTGCCTCCCAGAACATATCAATAATAACATAAATATAGAGAAGAAGTGCATAGCTTGTTAAAACTGCCTCTATGGAGACAGCGGAAAGATCCCCGCTTTCAACATTTTGCTCCATTTCTGTCCTCTGGCTTAGAATTGGACAAAACAGAGCCCATCGAGTGACACAGAGAAAAAGAAAAAGGATTTCCCCCCTTTGCCTCACTCAGCAGCTGGCATCTCCAGTTTAACCACCTTCCACACAGCTCCGACAGGGGACCCTCGGGCACTGGTCTCCCCCCACAGGCTGACACTCTCTTCTCTGCCCCAGAGACACACTGTTGAAACACCCTGCAGGGCGATACAAGCTGCTTTGGTCCTCTGAGGTACGCTAGATGACATGCTGACTTCCCAGCTCTCCAATACCCAGTAAACCCTCCCACCCGTCCCCACACCTAACTGAGCCACGGGCCCCTGATCTCACAGGGGCCTGCCAGCTACGGCTCATACCTCCCATCCCAGCAAGAAACAAAAAAGGACAGACTGGAGAAGGAAGACTCTCTCCTCTTCAGTCCCCAGAGCAGAGAGCTGGGCTCCTTGGTTGCTAATAAAGTGCACAGTTGGGCCTGAACACAGACCGCCACTCCCATGCCTAACGATGGGCAATTTCTCATCAGCCCGGAGAGCAGACACAGCCCTCTTCGCATCAAATGACGGACACAAATGGCTGTGAGGCTCCTGGAACCCCTCAGACTGTGCTTAGTCACGGCGATCACTGTTATCCACCACCAATTAAAAGCAAACGCAGGCATTCCTGGGGTCGAGGCGGACAGAAACCGGGAGCCCGGGCCAGCCCCTCTCCCTCAAGCCCTCTCCCTTCGTGCAGCTCCGGACCCAGCGCTCAGCCATTAGAACAGAGTGGCCATGAGCACCAAAAGAGAGCACAGCAGTAACTACTTCAAAACTTCTACTCGAGATGCTGGAAGGGTCTATGAGAGGTCAAGTGCATATCACAGCCTATCATTCATGACCTCATTCAGTCAAGACATTAATTTATTATCAGAGCATCCAGCACATGCTACATAACTCAAGACAGCACTTGCTGACTACCTGGGTTGCTGTGCTAAGTGTTGTGGCCACATGGTTTCTATGCAAAGCTCTAGATGGCACAGCCCTTGAGGGAATTACTACCTCGGCAGGGGGGTTAAAACATGGAAAAAGCAACTAGAAAACACGGTAGAAAGTAATGAGTGACATGAGAGAGTCCAACAAAAAACAACAGGACCAGAGGAGCCACTGGGAAGGGCGATTCAGAGATGGATGAGAAAGCTTCCAGGAGGAAGCAAAACAAGGAGCTCCTGGCACAGGATGAGAACGATTTTCCACACAGCAGTGGGGGTCTGCAGGGTGCAGTCAAAGTGCTGGTTGGATACCACAATGGTGCTCTTCTGCTGGAGTGGAGCACATTGTGGGGACACCCCAGGTAAACCAGGCTTCACGTCAAGAAGGCCTTGAGCCAACAGGCCGCCCTCTGGGCTCTCTGAAGCTAGCTGAGGTCTCCCCATTGCAAAGAGGCATTTTCGAAAGTACTCGGTAAAGAAAGCTTCCTGGGCTGCAGACGGAGAAAGAGATCACAGGAGGAAGCTCCTTAAGCTGGGAGACAAGTCCGAAGACTACTGGAATACAGCAGGCCTGAACTAGGTGGTGACCCCAAAGAACAGTCAGTCACATGAAGATCACTCTCGCTGACATGTCACTTGTTCGGTAAATCTCAATTCTGCCTTTTAATACCTGGGTAAACTTGAAAAATTTACTACTGAGATTTAGTTTCTCTATCTGTAAAATGGGGTTAATAATCTCCTAGGACTAATGAGAGCATTAAATAAGTATGTCCCACACAGCACAGTCCCTGGCACATAATAAATACCTGAAAAAATACTGGCTATTATTAATTGATATTTTTATTACTGCTAACATCATAGGCATTGTTTCACTAATTTCAAACTAAAATATTTTGCACATCCACTCTAGGATACCAGATGGCGGCTTAAAAATGTTAGAATTACTGCTTATAAAAACAGTTCAAGACATTCCATTGAATAAGTCACTGGTTCATTTTTTAAGTTGAAAAATCTCATATTTTATGTGAGAGATGCCTTTTTAGAGATCCTCTTTTTAAAAATGCTACCACATGTTTTGCCACTACTTCTTGACAAAATGTTTTTCAAGAAAAGAAAAAGTACACACACACACAATTGTTCTGTTGTCAAAAAAATACATCAAGACCGAGATGTTAACATTGCCAAACTATGACAGTATTTGGCAGGCCTAAAAAATGCTTGTCATCTTAAAAGTATTTATGCAAAAGCAGAAAATAAACTATTCAATAATTTAGTCACTTAGGGTGATTAAGGCAAGTCATTAGGTTTGGGTTTAAAATGTCCTTGGAGGAAATTCAGCCTTCTGCAACCTAGCTAGTTTTATCCTTCTGCATATAAAATTTAAACTGTTTAAGTTTTATCTGTGTTACCTGTGGAGTTTTTGGCATTTGCACAATGCAAGGGCTTAAACGCCCCTCCCTACCCACCCCATCCACCCCCTCCAATGTTTTTGCAACACTTTTTAAATTAAAAGCAAAATTTACTAGCTCTGAGACCTTGGGCAACATGCTAACTTCCCAAGTCTCAGTTTTCTCTTCTTTTAAAAAGTTGGGGTGGGGGTAGGGCTGAGGGAGTCTATCAACCCCGCCTGGCTCACCAGGCTAAGACAGAATGGATCTGAAAAAAACTCTTTTTTGCTAATGGTAAAGCCATTTCTCAACATTTTCCTCACAGAACCCTTAAATAAATCCTTGTAAGGGCAAAAAGGTGTCCCTTTTGCCTAAATGCAAGTAACTGTGTTGAGTTCACATAGAAGCAAAAGCTAAAATGTTCCCAAATGGCTTTCCTTAATGATTTCTTTTTTCATCAGAATTAAAGAAATCTATGACCTTTCAGAACTATTTGTGAATGTGTATCTTGTGAAGTTATAAATACATTTAGATCCATTTCTCTTCCCTTCTTATAGAGACATTGATGTGTTTTTTCTGACATGCCTCATGAACTGAGTCAATCACAACTCTCTCTTAATGGAAACCACATGTCTGCCCAGAACTGTGTAATTATAATGCTAGGATTCTTGGCACTGCCAGGAAAAGGGGCATTGTCAAACCAATTAAAGTTTATTTACTTACATACCATTTCTGGATCAGAATGTTCTTTCTTTTATGCTGATGCTGAGAAAATATATATCTCATCAAGTTGTTGTAATTGTTTTTTTTGGACAGATTTACGTTTCTTACCAATTATATTCCTGGTTTTCAGTTCCTTTACATGTAACTAAAAATTTCTTTAAAAAGACATCTGGGAACAGCACCATGAGATGTTCTGTAAATAAGACTTTGCACGTTTTACACCAAAATTACTGTGCTTGTCTACTTTGCTGCTGAAATGTAATTTTATAGGATTTATCTCCACTCGGGGGTATATTAAGAGCCCTGCTGTTTCCTTTAGACTTGTTAGGGGTTGAGCATGGCCTACAAAAAATTCTGGGCTTGGTATCTGGCTCAGCTACTGAATCGATGGATTATCAAGAGAAAAAAAAAGTTTTTTTAAAGTCTCAGTATTTTGTGGCTACAGTACAGGAGTTAAAATTTTATTCACAGAAATCAGTGATAAGGGGAAGAACCATGGTTGGTGGGGAGAGCAGTGGGATTTGTATTTGGAAGTAGACACTAACTAGCTGAATGGCCTTGGACAAGCCCTTTAACGTCTCTGAGCCTTCTTTTCTTATCTGTGAAATGGGACTAATGATACATATCCTGTGACCCTCAAAGAATTGCTTTGAATTTAAATGACTAATGAGAAAGGACTCTGCAATGTGTAACGCAATTACCACTGGCACTCTCTCTGACTCTATGCTGTCTTCCAATCCTAAGTCAAGAATCACAATCACAAACCAGCGAAAGTAAAACTAAGAAACCAATTCAGATCGTGGCCAGAACCAACAGACAAAGGGATTAAACAAACCAAACTGAAACTCTCAAATTCCAGGCCAACGGAGGAGAAGCGGGCCAGGTAAGGAAGGTAAGCCTGCCTATGAACGAGCCCCTCCACGTTCGTCACTGGAGAGTAATGACCCTGGGTCCTTGTCATGGCAGATGGGAAGACACGATGAATTAGAATATTTGAGTTCTCTTCTCATTCCAGTGTTGGTCCCCACATTTCCCTCAAAGAAGGGGCAGAGAGCGGGCCTCAGGAAAGCCACTTGAACCCTAAGTCCTGCAGGTGGGTGTCCTCCAAAGGGAGGTCAGCATGAGCTGTGTCTCTCAACTCCTAGGGCCACCACGTTCAATGACTGTGAGAGTCCTCCTCGATTGAGAGCATGGACAGACAAATGGGAAGGTCCAACAAGATGAGCAGACTAAAGTTCAACCCAGTGTTCTACAATCACGATGAGCAGTCTGATTCCCAGTATCATTTGGTTATTGCTGTAGAGTGACTTCACCCAACCCAACAGCTAGGCCAGCATTATTAGCCTCTCCAAACTCTTGCCCTTAGCGTCAAAGGAGCTTTCATCTTACAAAGTCCACCAGGAAAAACCTGAACATGCCTTGCTACAGGGGGCTGTGCTAACCGAACGGTAGGCAAAGGAGTAACAACTTGTGGAGAGGATCCCCTAACCTCAGGGTCTACTCTGCTAGTGACAACTCTGGGAAACATTATTTGTACTCCTTTTGAGTGCAGTACCACATTTCCTGGAACTCTATCCTATTAGCTTGATGCCTCATAACCAGAATGACTGATCTTGCATTACCATTTTACATTTCATCATTTGAATGGTTATTTTATCAGAAATTCATTGCTACCTCAAAATCTCAAATACACCATTACATTAAGAGACCCAGTAAGGCAAAAAAAATAGGTAAATAAATAAATAAAAACAAAAGAAAAAAACAAACACTGTTTTGTTCAAACTAATAAAGCAGAAAATCCATGAATGACTTTTTTTTCATTAGGTAAGAATTCTTTACTCCAGAGTGTGCTAAATAGTAAGTTCCCTAGTTCATCTTGATTTCTGAACTTTCAAACTAACAAGGCAGAAAATTTCTGGTTGGTTTTTCTCATCAAGCAAAAATCTTTAACAAGAAAGCAAGTTCTTCTAGTTGATTTTGATTTTCGAAAATCCATTCTGGATTTCACATTTCAGAAACACTTCAATTATGTGATAGGCATGTGGTCTCCCTCAACACACTCGGAGCAAGCAGAGCCCTCGTGGATGAACAGACACCGATTAAGAACAGTCAGGCCCTTCTAGTTGGTTATTCTTCTGCATTGTCCACTAAGTCGTCTTCTTATGTCTGGGCAAAGCTTTGAAGAAAAGTCAGCTTCTGTTTTGGAGAACGGGAGCAGGCAGTAGGAAATTGGACAAAGGGTATGCCAGGCCTCCCCCGGGACCAGATTCCCTTTTTTCACTTCTCTCCAACATCCTATTGTCTTTGGATTCTTGCCTTTTGATGATGTAAGGTACTGTGAAACTAGGTATTAATGGCACCTTCCTGGGGTCGCATTTTATTTAGCAAGAGACTAGGTAGGATTCAATGTGGAACAGTCACTGAAGGGGAAATTTTCGGGCAGTGGCAGATCAGATCAATGATGGGGAAGACTCTAGATAAGTTTTGCTTAGAGCTGCTGGGAATGTGGCAGTGGGCAAGCAAGCAACAGAAGAATTCTGTGACGGTAGCATCTCCAAGTCCGTCCCTCTGAGCCCTGTGAGTCTAGCAGGCTGACCAGTCTCCCAGTCCAGAGGAAGTTTTCATCACCCCTCAGCATGGCACCAAGGAAAGAGCCTACAACAGGCATCATATGTGGTACAATTGCAGCATCTGCCACTGGTGAAGCTCTATGACCTTGGATATACTCTTCAACCTCTCCAACCTTCTTGCGGGGCTGTTATGAGGATTAATTGGACTGTTAGAGAAAGAACCCAGCACCCCGTCTGGTACAGAGTAGCTGAGCAGTAAAATCTTAGCTCCCTCCCGCCTCATCGCCCCGTGCACAGACATTCTGGTACTCCACCTATGGGTAGGGCGGCCTGAGCTGAAACTATGAGCTAAGAAATATGATTTCATCTTTGGTCAGAGACACACATGCAATTTTATCGCATGATGCACAAAGACTCCAAAAATGTGTGAGCTCAAACCTACCGGATCCCAGAGGTGCAATGATGGCTTGAGTATTGCAACAGAGAGGATTCGGGCTCCCTGAGATCACAGACATGCTTCTGGCAGTCTGGCCTCCAGCTTTCAGCTCTAACACATTCTGGGCCCCAGATCCAACTTTAATTTACAGGTGACCTCATGGCTTTCAGGAGTATTACATGGGACTTACCTGGAACACACGCTTCCCTACGCCCTTTCTTTTATTGGATAAATCTAATGATCATGCTGATTTCCTGGATCTTTTTATCTAGAAAGGAATTTTTCTGGAAGTACTTAGTATGTGAAATACTCAGGACTTAATGACTTATAAGCATATCATTTCTTGATATACATGATAGTTTTGTATAATTTTCCTAATTTTTATGCAGTATTTTAATTATACATTAATCTATATGTTACACTAATCATGGAGATTGTGATTACACTATACATTAATAGCAAAGATTGTTTAGATTTTGGATTAGAAAGTTGTGATTTCTGTATTTTATCTTAAAAAAGCAGGGGTTTCTTTTACTTTCTCCAAATCTGCTTTTTAAAAGAGATTTCCAAATGTAAGCTTATTTTTAACTATTTAATTCAATTCTAGATGTGAATTTATGAGGTAGTAATGAGGCCAAAGGCATGGGGAAATGATGGAAATTAAATCAAATCTTCATATAATTTTTCCAAAAAAGAAATGGCTCATTCAGTAAAACTTTGCTTAAGTAACCTTATAGGACACCTATATCTACCAATTATTACTGTATTTATAGTTTAAAGGTAACAACTATAAAGAATTATGAAACTAAGGCCCATCCCTAATGTAAGGAGACTAACATACCACATGTCTATATATGTCAAATCTATAAGACAAACTTTAAATGAAATATGTTATACTTCATCTCCTGATGAGTATTTCTTCCTAACAACCTGGAAGGCCAGGTTTGATTTCAGAATTCTTGGACTCGTCCATGTTCCCTCAAGAGCTTGGCTGAATAGGGAGGCCAGCCCCATCACATGCCACGCCACTTCTCCTTCCACCTCTGGCTCAGATCAGCACCTCAAGGAGCCTTGCACACATGCATGCAAACATTCAGGCCCTCACAACCAACCTCCTTCCTCATCCTCTACAAACAGCCCTTTGTCCTGCCCTCAGGACTAGGATGCACACATCAGGACACTCCTCAGGAAGAGAGACCCAGGTAAGAGACCCACACAGACCTTGTAAGAGGACTCAGGGCCCTTGGGGCATCAAATTCCTGGGTGCCAACCACTCTGAGTATGATCTAGAAGGTGTGCCAGTTCCAGATGGCCTAGTAAAGCTCTCATCCCGTACACAGGGGGATGCCTGGGGGTGGGCCAAACGGGGGTCCTCTGAAGAGCAGAGTCCAGAGGCCCTTCTTACTTGGGTCTAAGAATGATATCCAACATTCAGCCACATCCCGCAGCAGTGGAAACACTGGCCATTCCATATAGCTTAGTACTAAGTGTTTCGCAGTTTCTAATTCTCTAAAACTTGTTAATCCACACACTTGTGTTACATCTATTTCTCAATACCCCAAAACACAGATTTCACCCATTAGGAATGCTTTTCACCTTTGTACATGCTGTTCCCTCTGCTGAAAATGGCCCTACCCTCCCACCATCTCTGTCCCCTGCTAACTCCTCCCCATTTAGGTCAGGGCAACCATCTCCTCCAGGACACTGTCTGTGACCTCATTTCCCTTTGCTTGAGATAGCCATTCCCCCCCCCCCCGCCCCATTGTGGTACCAAGGTATCCTCTTTACATAACTAAATTGCACTCCATCCTATTAAATTTTAATTATTACCTCTGCCCCCAGATTCTGAGCTTCTCTGACAACTTATTTATATTTGTATTCCAGAGCCACAGACCCAATAAAGACATGCTTGCTAAAATAAACTGAACTCAATCCATGGTGGTCTCTTCTCAAACTCAGCCTTCTTAACAAGGCCTTCCCCCAACCTTCTCTAAAACAGTTCCCCTTCCAGCTTAGCCCCCAACCCTGCTTTATTTTTCTTTATAACATAAACTACCCGACATCATATTATATATTTATCTTCACCATCTAGGATGTGAGTTCCACAAGGGCAGGGATTTTGTTTATATCAGTGACTGCTGAATCCATAGTACCTAGAATAGTCAGGCATTCAATAACTAATGTTGGGTAAGTAAATAAATACACTAAACATGTCTAAACTAGTTCAGCTTCCTTCACCTTCAATCCATTGTATATCACTTGGCCAATCCACCTACCACCGTTACCCTTACTTAATTTTACTTTAAATTGATCCACTATTTCACTTAAGTAAAATTATTTTCAAAGGAAACTGTTCATAGGAAACCAGTAAATTGAAGACAACCATAAAAGTAGGTATATAATGATTAAATTGAAGATGCCTGTGTCTCCTAAATCACCCTGCAAGCCAATGCTGGTACATACACTGACATCTGACCACATTTTGGGAAATGCTGTTGACTTGATCAAACGGCCTTTCAATTCCCCAACCACGCCAGATAGCAAAGTATATTATGCATGCTTTTCACTTACTACTGAAAAATATCCGCAACTTGAAAAATTTAGTGCCTACATCCTAACCATTTCTCTGTCATGGCAGCTTCAAAGGCTCAGCCCAAATACCACGCTTCTCAGATTGCAGTGAATGAGCCTCAAGCACACACAAGAGTTTTTCTGTTTCATTTACTCTTTGAAAGAAAAAAAAAAAAAAACTCACAGAAAAGGAAACAGAATGAAAGACCCATATTGACAGCTCTTACCCAGAGACTCAACTCTGAGATTTACCTCTGTTCCAGCCTGAAACATCAACAATTTCTGAGTCTGTGGAATGACCCAGAAGGGGAACTATGGTCTAACAATAAGGGTATAACTTCAAAAAAAATATTAGGACTTGTGATCAGTTTCCATACAAATCCCAAATTTTCTTCACTTCACCAATGTCAGGCCTCTTCAAGAGTCTTTCAAAATCAGTCAAGGTTGGATTTTGAAAAGCTCCTTATACCTAATTAAAGGATTGGTCTTCAGACCCTCTCTCTTTGGACTAAGAGGGAACATGAGATGTTTTAAGTTCCAAAAAATAAATTTTTCCAGGCATTCATGAGAAATTGGTGGGGTTTTGCCCCTTAAAATTCTGTAATCATACACAAATATTTTAAATCAATTCCAAGTAGCCAGTCTTCAGGATTATAAACAGATAGGGAATCAGTATGTTCCAATGTTGACATGCTAAAAGTAAAAATGAAGTTCAGCAGTCACCGATGGCTACAAAAGTACACTATCCACTGATCCACAGTAGACTTTTTTCTTATGTGAAATGAAGCAAAAAGATTTATTAAGAAATTGGAAAACCTACCAACATTTAATTTACCATGACAGACAGACATGTATGAACACATGAATGAAATTTTTATTGTAAGAATAATACCCAACTCTTTTCTGACTATTTTGCTGCTCTACTGGTCGCTTTTCCTGCTGTTTTGCTACAGAAAGTTGTTCATATGTCTGTATCATTTTTGAGAGATAGTACTGTGTAGACAACAGTTCTCCAATGCTGTCCCACAGAACCCTGATGGTCACTGAAAGAGACACACAAGGTCAAAATTATTCTCCTAACAAAAGCATGGCTACTGACTTTTGTATGAAAGGTGCAAAAGCAGTCATAAATAAAGCAATGATGATGTCTTCTCAAGAACAAGGAAATGGTATTAAACCGTACTTAGCAGGCGTTGTACCCTTCACCACCACGTACTCACAGTAGACACAACCAAACATACATACGGACACACACACACAACATAAAAACCATTTCATTCAAGAGTGTTCTTGATGAAGTAGTAAAGATTACTAATTTTATTAAACTGTATTAAAATATTAAATTTTATTAAAGCTTGACCCTCTTATGATGTCTTAATATTCTGTGAGATGAAATGGAAATACCAAAAACCTTTCTGCTGTGTATGGAAGTATAATGGTGATGTCTAAGGAAGGTCCTTGTGCAACTGTTAGAATTGTAAACTGAACTAGTCCCTTTTTCACAGAACACCATTTTTACTTACAAATACAACTGACAAACAAGGGTTACTCAGACTTGGGTACTTGGTAAACACCCTTTCAAAAGAGCAAAGTGAAACTGTCACTTCAAGGAAAACAACTGACAGCCACATGTTGCTAATGATAAAATTCAAGCTTTCAAGTGAAAATTGAAATTTGGGGAAGCTTGTATCCACCACTATGAGCTTGGCAGCTCATCTAACAACTTTTCTGATGAGACTGATTGTGATATTAACAAATACAAATTTTTAACATTATAGAATAAAATATATGACTCAGTAAAGATAAATCAATAAACCTGTATTTTCCAAACAACCAATGCATCATGTAGCAAAATTATGACAGATTAAAAATCCATTCAAAGCAAAAGATAAACCAATAGATTTTAAAATAAAGAGTACCAAAAGTTCATTAACATGGTTTCAGGTTCAACACTGCAACTAACTTTTTAAAAGCTACCACTTGTTGAGATTTGATGTAGTATCAAAGAAGAATATTCACAGTTATGTGAAAACTATTAAAATATTCTTTTCAAATACATATATTTATGTTATATTTTCTTCACATACTTTAGCTAAAATAACATACAGCAACCTAATAAACAAGCAAATATGGGAATCCTGTCTTCTATTAAATCAGATATTAAAGAGATTTATAAAAAATGTAAAACATTACCACTTTTCTCACTAAATAGTGTTATTTCAGAAAATAAAGTTATTTTTCATTTTATAATCTGTTACTTATGTTAACATGGGATAGGTTGGCTACTGTCATTTTTAAATGAATAAAAAATAAATATTTTGTAAATTTTTCATTTTCCTTTATAACACAGTGAATATGGAGGGACATAAACCACATAAAGAGAAGTTCTTTGGATCCACAATAATTCTTAGGAGTGTGAAGGGGTCCTGAGGCCAAAAGCTTTGAAAAGTTGCTGCTGTAGTGTTGAATAGATTAGAATCTGCAGTTAAGAGAGACCCACAAATTATAACTCAGCATTCATTGATTATAGGGCCCCTTGCACAAGTCATTTTCTCTCTCTCAACCCTGGCTCCTTACCTGTTAAAGTAACAGCGCTCCCCCACCTCACAGGGCTATTATGAGAATTACATGAAGCAACGCTTATACTGGTTCTTAACACATAATGAATTCTCAATTACTAGCTACTGTATCACCTTCATCTTGTCCTTGTTGGCCAACTTATTAAGTTGACACAGGTTAGAGCTGTTCATATGTTGAAAGAGAGGAGAAACTGCCCCCCAGAAGAGAGATGAGGCAGGCCTCTACTTATGGGTGACACGGACACAATTTAGTAAAACTGCCCGACACGGTGATTTCTTCTTACCAACTGGTACCAGAGTACAATAGAAACCAGGGAAGGGAGAAAATTCTATCACTTCCTGAGGCCACTGAAGTCATTTTCATTATCAATCACCAGCTCAAACCTGTGAGAAAATCTGTGTGTGTTTAACCCAAAGTGGATGCTCAGGGTAGAGTAAACCAATGACTATCGATTCTCTTTTATGATAGTCCTAGGGTTCAAATGCAGATGTATACAAACTTGGAAACTTTTTGCCATGATCTTAGGGAAAGACAAAGCCCTGTAGGATGAAATGAGAGATAAAAGAAACCTCTTTTTTCCCATTTTCCATTTATTCTCTCAGTCCTGAGACAAACCACCAAAACGACCATTTCTCAATTTTCCCCTTTTGTTTTTTTTTCCCATAATTTGAAAACATAAAGCTCTGGCTGCCTTTCTAATTCTTCTTTCTATTCCTGTTCCAGCGCAAAAAGAATTTTGCCAACGAAAGTGCTATAAACAGCCATGCCCTCGCTGAAAAAGGCAATATGCCGTCAGCCTGACATATACCTCGCTTTTCCGCTCATTGTCAAAACTGTGATTGATGGTGCAGTTCATTAATGTGGGACGATTGTCAGCTTTTCCTGAATAAATATAAAAAGAAACAAAGAAATCCCCACCCTTTTCAAGCCAGAGTGAATTATTTCCTATTTTCCAAGACTCAGTTTAAGGATTCATAGGGCATTCATTTCACAGTAAATAATAAACAGACCCTTTAATGAAAATAAAATTCTAGCTGGGGATCGGGGCTGAAATATTTTATATATGTTTTTATTATAAATAGATATAAAATGAGGAATGGATGCTACTCAAAAGGATAAAGCAATTTGGGTACCTAAAACTGTAGTTACTTTAAAGCAGTATTTCATCTTTAGTGTACACAGTCACATAAAATGCAAGGAATTATCACCTTTAGAAACTTGTAAAGTAAAAATGATCTGTCATGTGCTAAACCGCACCTAACAAGAATCCCAAGGAAAGGAAATGATGGAGTGGATGGATAGTGAGAGGACCTCAACTGGATAGGAAAGTTTGATTAATCTTAGTCTACATCAAAAAGAAGTTTTGTGAAAAGAACCAAAATGGATTTTTCCTTTTGACTTCTTTACTCATAATGCAAGTTAGGAATGGTGCATCGCCAGAGACATTTACATACATAACCTGAAGAACAGTAAGATGGTTTTATCATGGTTACATCTGCCCTTTTATCAGGAGGTACTGCCTCTGTGACTTTTCTCTGCACTGGCATCCTTATCTTTCTGCCTATTTGAACTGTCCTAACTGGGCCTTTGCTAACTTCATTAGCCACAAGATAAACAAACACCATCGGGTGTGTCTTGCTTTCAGCTTTGGTGTACAAAAAGCAACCGAAACAAAAACACCCTCGTACATATGGTGCTCACAAGTTGATGAACATACAGCATTTCACTCGGGGCATGCTGTTCCGTTACAGATTTTCTTGAGTGGTAATGTGCTAATGACAATAATAATGTATTCCAAAGATGTGCTAAATTTCTTGAGTCGAATTGTGAAGTATTTTGAATACCACTGGAAGGCACAGGAAACTGAGAACGGCAGGAAACACTGGCCTTCTGCCACCACTTGAAGATCTGATTGTAATAGAAGGTGATTATTGAGGACTAACCAGCAGACCCCAGATGATTTCATCTTAGAAGGACAGCTTGCCTATGTATCGTGCATTCTTAGCCCACGTTCACAGGGCTCTGTTTTCAGGATGTTCTAGTTCTCAACGATGTAGGTAATGGGACTCAAACCCTAACAATAGCTCACAGTTACTGAGCAATGACCGCATGCCAGTTATCTCATTCAATCTAGGTTCCAAATCTGTTAGGTCTGAACTATCATCGCTCCCATTTTAAGGATGAGGAAGATGGGAGCTCAGATTACACAAGCGGCTTATTCAAGATCATCTGTGAGTAAGGGGTGCGGCCAGGATACTCCCCCAGCCCTGTCTGACTCCAGAGCCAGGACTCTGAACCACTAACCTGGGTGTCTTCTGATTAAGTCTGAAATGGTGGGAGAGAGTCTATCAAGGGAAAGAGCAATCTCCACTCGGCTTTAAAATGCTGCTTGAAGTGATATCCATTTGACTTCTCTTTTCCTCCATACCCTGACCACAGTAAGTCAGCCGAACAGATAACATTTTGTTCATTTCACAGGTGAGGAAAAGAAAGTCCAGAAGGGCTAATGCACTGTCCTAAGGGTCAACAGCCACAACTATTATAAAATAGCTGGGACCAGAATTCAGGCCTTTCCAGTACACCATTATTTTGTTTAAAAATGGCAAATCAAAAAAAAAAAAAAAAAGAAAGAAAGAAAAGAAAAGGCAAATAAATAAATCATCAAAGCCTATGAAAGTCACTTAGTGGATAGGTAATTGTTGCCACATTTCATTTTGCAACTGCTTAGCTGTCATACAGTAAATACTCTGGTTCCCTACCAGCTACTAAGTGCTTTGGAATCCTCCAGATCCACTCTATGTCATATCATCTCAGTGGCTTAAGTTGACGGGGCCCCGGAAATTTCAGGATGAGAGAAGGCCAAGAGTCCTGAGAAGTTTGAGATGGAAGTGGCAACACTGCTTAAAATCAACATAATGTGAAACTCTTCCAGTAAGTAGCCAGTCAGCAATATATCCATCCATACTTCTTAAATAGTCAGAGCAACACTTCCAGCATGTCACAGAATAATAAAGATCAGTTGTGGGAAATGGAGAATTTTGAAGAGGGAAAAGTGCCCCCTACAAACTCCAGGCTTTCCATGCCACAGCAGACCCAGACACTACCGTACGATGAGGGCTCCCATCGCTCCCCAGCAAATTAAGATGGACGTATCTTCTGGAATCTATCAGGGCCAGGCCTTGATGTTCATTCAGAATACCCCACAATGGAGGAAACAGTCCCCAAGAGTAGTACATTTCTCTATCAAATCTCCTAAGTGTCCCTAACTCATAACACTGATCGCCTTTAGAATTTTATGATGCCAGAGAAAAAACCCTCACCTATCACCTCTTTGACTTCAAGCAGCCAACTCACAGTAGTTCAAATGTGTGTGCCCCTCCCCTAAAGTACTATCAACAGGGATAGTGTGTCCTTTCTGCTTCTTAAAGATGTGTTGAGTTGTGGGTGAACCAGAAATATAATGAACCATCGCCGTTAATGTACATACAATGAATTTATTCTGTATTCCAAAGGACTCTTTCTTCCTATTTTCTCCCCAGCAAATTGAAAATTATATTTGTAACCTGATTTTAAAGCACTCTGCGTGTGCATTTCTCAGAGCTATTAACTGAGTTTGGACAGCGTTTTATATTTCTTTCCTGTGCATTTATTATGGAACATACAAGAGAGAAAAGAAATTAAAGATCAAGGAATATCAGTGTTGTGCATGCTTTTTGTCTCTTCTGCATAAAAGGAAATAGAACATCAACTTTTGAAATAAAACACTGAAATAATTATGAAGCTAGAATACAGTGATTTCTTTACCTTTTATAGGCTGTGGACCCTTGTGAGAATTTGATAAAAACCTCTCCCTACGAAAATCACTATTACTTAAAAAAAAAGTTTCATCCCTTTTAAAAGTTTCACTACCCCTACTCCCTGAAATCTAGGGGGTTTTTTGTTTTGTTTTTTTGTTTTTTGTTTTGCCCATAGGTCAATAGTCTTTGAATTATAATCCCCAACACCATGGAAAATCACTTCACCTAAATACTTGTCCCAGGTGCTAACTAACAGTTAGGGATGGCATTCACAGTTGAAAATTGCAAATACAGTGGCTATCTAAATTTTACTGGAACCCACACCTCCTGACCCTTCTCTTCACACCTCCTGACCCTTCTCTTCTTCGCTGGATGTATTACTTGGTTTATGCATGATTACATAAAGGAGAAATGAATTAGAGTCCCTGTCGAGAAAAATACTTTTGTATTTCTGCTGCTTAAGATGCAGACCTGGACAGCAGGGGCTTCACCATCAAGAAAAAAATCATGTTCACTCAAGTCGGACAGTCAAACCAGAAGGGTCACACTTCTGAGCGATAACTGGGGCTCGAAAGGAAGCCAAGGTCTTTGGGGAGTTGGTGATACCACAAATGAATTGTGTAAACTGGGGAGGTTAGTGGGGCTGATGCCATGAGTCCCTCACCATTGGCCCCAGGTGGTGGCCACTGTGTCGTTTTTTTACAATCTAATTTTACATAGATTAAGCTGGAAAGGGCTGGATAGCACAGAGGTAGTGTGAGGCATGTGAGTGGAACTCACCAATTTGGTCATTAGTGAACGCAGCCCTTAGAGAGGAATACAGCAAGAGGCATAATGGCTAAGTGACAGAACCACGGAAACTCCATTCCAGGTAATGTCACTTTCAAAGCTGCCTAGAAGTTAGGTTTGCAATTTCAGCAACTCACACAGACGACACAGTCATTCCAAAAACAGGCCCATCTTGGGTTCTCACTGGTGATAAAATTTAAACACAAAATCAATGTGCCAGACTTATATTCAACTATAAGTCCCAACACAAAAGAAAGTTTGGCTCTTAAAGGCACCAGGAAAACAACTCCAATTTCTACTCTCTGTTAAAAGAGGGTTTGTGTCTAACTTGTTCTCTGCCTTCTAAAGCCATAGGAATGAATCTGACTTGCAGAATTCTATTTCTAAAAACTCTTCCTATTTACATATGCTTTACTTCTCAAAAGAATGTCACCTTCCTATTAATGCAACACTTAACAAAGGCAGTGTCAGAAACATGCCATTGGTGGGGGCTTTGTTTCTCACTTGCCATGTTTTGATTGGGATCTGTGTTAATTCATGTGCCCTCATTGTGAGACAACTGAAAATTATCACTGTCAGTACAATTTCGTAACAATCCCAGAATCCAGGCAATTAGGTATAAATAAGTCATTGTCAGCAAAAATAAAGAATGACATCTAATGTCTCAGATGAATAAAAGAACCAGCTGTAAAAGGAAGGGAAGGAGCCCAGAAAATGAGAAAGTGGACCCAAAACTTCTTTATGGGGTCCAGATAAAAGGAAAGACTTTACATGCCTAAGTAAAGAAAGCAAAAAATAAATAAATAAATATACATGCCTGGAAAAACATTACCCAACATACTTTTAAGCCAATTGCTAAAAACGGCTTTTCTGAAATGCTTTTGGATGACTGTTTATATGTTAAAATCAACATTTAAATTGTGCTACAAAGCTTATTGTAGACTACATAAGCAGCTCTAAGACCTCTGGAACAACACAGCTTTGGGTCTAATCCACTGAAAACACACCCTCTGCACATGAAAATTTTGTTCGCTTTGGTTGGGGAGAAGTGAGGAATGTGCTTGTCTCCAAGTTAGAAGGTCAAGAAAGCACTTTTAAAATATATTCCTCCATGAATGACCAAGTAGCCAGGGCCCCTCTGCACACCTGAGAGGTTTGCCAGCCAGGACACAGACCATTCCTGAAAGAAGCATTCATACCTTAAATATGCATTTATGCTCCCCCAAAAATGCACAGTTCCAACTTTTTTTCCCCAAAAATTAGGAGTTCAGAAATGAGGAAGGTAGGAAACACCTAAGTTGTGCTTGTTTAAATCAGTAGTAAGTATCATAAGATGTTAAGGAGAGAAAAACCTCAGCAATCAGATATGTGACAAATGTCAGCATTGATTCCGTAGGTCACTTTCCCTGAACTGGGAATCAACTCTCTGCCACGACATTCACTGAGGACAACGGGCCATTGAATAATGACACAGGAGATATATTTTATTCTGTAATCTGAAAGAACTGGTTCATGCTCACTACTTTTCAGAACATTATTTCACCTAACTGTCTGAACCACTCATCAGATTTCCACATGTAAGAATAATGGATTATTCCTACTAAAAAAGAAATAGGACCAACCAATAGAATAAGTAAAATGAGATCACTACAAGTACAGAAAGTCAAACTTGTGACCCCAGAATCTATCCTAAGACTATAATCAGAGCAGCAGTCAAAACTTGTTCATTACACTGACATTTGTGGCTGTGAAAAACTGAAAATAACCTAAATACCCAATAATGAAGAACTGGTTAATGAGATACTAACTCGCCATTAAAATGTATTCCAAAAATGCCAAGATATAGGAAAATTCTCACGACATGCTATTATTTGTAGTTAGAGGTTACAGGATTCAACGCACTATATACAGATGATCAGGTATTATTTGTTTATACTTAACCATACTCTTCATTTGTGGTACATGATGATTACTGAAATCCATTATAAATGCACACATTTTATTCTAAGAAAATTAAAAGAAAAGAAAAAGAAAAAAGGAAAGACAAATCATTCCACAAGTATATCTCTGGACAGTGGTGTCAATGAATTACTTTGGTTTCCTTTTCAAGCTTTTCCATATATTCTGTTTTCTACAACACAGAAAATCAGCAGACAGACAGTTGAAAGAAGTCGAAATGGCTTTCATCAGTTTAAATTCCAATTGACATCACCTCTTTGAGACTTAAGCAATGTCAAATGCTGGCAGTAGAAGGAGGTGATGATCACCCTGGGTTCCAGGCTGCCCAGGGGTCTCAGGGCCACTGCTGAGACAGGGAGGCCTTAGCCAGTGGAAGGCTACCCCAGGCTCGCGTTCTCCACGATGACAGCAGCTTCGTCCTTATTTATTCTCTATTTTTTTTTATTTGTCAACAAGTTAAACCCTTTTCAATTTGTAGATGAGAAAACCATCACCCAGAAAAGTTAAAGGTCTTGCCTTTAACTAACAGAGTCTATTAGCAGCAGATCTCAGATTAGAACTCAGATATCCTAATTCAGCTTATCCCATGTCGGTGATGTGGTTCTGTCAGGAAGAGGGCAGTTTGCTGTTAATTGCTTCACAGTAGGAAGAGACCTACATAGAATCACCCCAATTTCTTGCACAGTACCTCCAACCCCATCTGTGGCTACAGAACTTGAAAAGGGAGCCCTATTTAAGAAGGGCCACTGGAAGCCAGTTGAAAATAAAATCTCAGACTTCCTTTACTATGTCGGTCTTGGTCTTAAAGCACCTTGTTTGAAAATGATCACGTGCCTTGTTAATCTTCAGAGTAACGATTCATGGCACAGATACGACAAAGATGTCTGAGCTACTGAAGACGGCTTCCTGGTCGTCCATGAGGTACCGTTTTGTACATCACACAGAAAACTAGCCAAAAAATACTTTAAGGGTTAAATAATACCTGATGGTATTTTATCCTTGAGTAATTTGTGGTTGGGTTTTAAAGTACATCAGAATTTAACTCCCATTGCAATTATGTTTTACTTAATCAAAATCTAATCTATAAAATAATAACCATTGCACCAAAATACCAAATGCAGATCTATTCAGATACTCAGTTAATACTAGAATCATATCTAAATGATGGCCTGATAAGTAGGCCAATATATGACCTAAGAGAGTAAAATGTAATTATTAAAACTAAAGATAGAAGATATGCCAAGGAATAGCATGAACAAATCTTCAATAAGGTATCTGATCAAAAAAAAAAAAAAGTCATGATAATCTTGCAGAAGAGATGCATGGGGGTGGGTGGGTAGACAGACAAAAAGAGGAAATGTAGTTTTCAGGAATCAAATCTTCATAAATCACTTTACCAAGAGAAGTTACCAAAATCTCCGTTTGCAAATGCAAAACCAACTTCTGATCTTGCAACACCTTCAGTATCCTACCTACCTCTTACTTGCACAATTGTTTCTTTGTGTCTTCTATTGTTCCAAAAATTATTTATCTTCTTGCAAACAAAGAGGAAATGGTCTATGTTTGGTTTAAAACCCCGGAAAATACTCCCCCAGAAGCATGACTAGTTTGCATCTTTTAGACGGCCAAGATCAAAGTGATTTAAAATGTTTATTTTTAAAGTAAACCATTTACACTGATCTTTGAAAAACCCCTTTCACCCTGTAAGAACTGTATTTGTCTCCACAACGCTTTTAGAGACATACCAACATCATGCTCTATGTTCAAGAGGCTGCTAGCAGGACTGCCACGCCTGATTTCTCTGACACCACCTCAATGCCGGCTCCATGAAGCAGGGTAGAAAACCGTGTAAGGCTGGCCCATGAGCACAAGGCCGCCACGAGCCCAGTGATGGTGGATGTGCACTGCACAGCTAATTGAAAAAAGCTGCAAAGAAACACTACGGAGGGAGGAGATCATAAACACCGTTTCTTGGGATCACTTACGAAGGTAACCTTCGTGGATCTCCAACTTCTGTTTACAGAGAAGGAAGTTACAACTTCAAGTCTAGTTCTTTCCAAATCACAGACACACGCCATAAAACAGTAGATGCCAAGTGCCACCAGGCCGCTGCGGGGAGGGCGAGCCGTTTCCTCTTCCAATCGGGAGGATGATTTGCATGGCATCGGGGTCACCCCGTGGCTGGGGGCAGTTTTCTCAGGCCCCTGACTTTATTTCACATCTCAAACACTACCCTTCTTTTATGAAAACCCAGCTTTAAATATTAATGCGTGTTTTCTTAAGGAAGTGGAAGGCAAATCAACTTCCTGGTACCCAGGGTATCTGATTTCTAAAATGGTCTAACACTGATTGTCACAGCTCCACCAGATGTGAGGGGTGAAGCTCTATAAAAACGGAAAGGCCGGCTTTCAGGCTCACTGCTGTGCTGGTCCCACGCCTCCCCGAGCTGCATCCTCTCCGAGTATATTTTTGTTAGCTGGCTGCCGGAAGACCCTCAACTGCCCGGTTGTTTTGCGATCCTATAAGGACCTTCCCAGCCCTGCTGTCAGCCTAGACATTAAGAGTGTGTTTGTGTTGGTAAGTTTGGGGGGCTGGTTAAAATAATAAGTATTTGCATCAGTGTCCCCACTTCAGCAGAATGGAGGCGGGTGGGGTTCCAGAGCCAGACTCCAAAGTTTGCTAAAAAGACTATTTTGAGAAAACCTTTGTTCTATACTCTCTTGTTTACCTCCTGCACCAAGAAACAATGTCTTTTGTTACGAACCCCCCTTTCTTTGACTGCCGAGTTTGTTTACTGACATTTTCAATACCAGGCAATACAAAGAGTATTTCCTCATATTAATTCCAAATGTCACAAAGAACAAAATTTGGTTCCAAAGAAGCCTGTCTAACTAGATAAGATGCCCTCAGTTAGAAAAACATACAATGAAAATAAGTCTTGCACTTGAATGTGGACCACACAACTTCAGGGACCCCATCCTTTGCCTTTCTTGTTATGTCATTGGGAAGCTGCCTGGCTTGGCATCACTCTAATCCCGCCAGGCTGGGCCACAATGACTAGTCTCTGCTTAGAGAATGCTGATGTGGGACCCACAGAACTTCAAACTTTCATGTTAGCTAGAGTCCACGAGGCCCATGAAGCAACGGTTAAGCATTTTTTAAAAACAGAAGGTTGTTTATAAGTAGGTCCTG
The DNA here is from genome assembly GCA_004026885.1 of Lyroderma lyra. Taxonomy (NCBI): domain Eukaryota; kingdom Metazoa; phylum Chordata; class Mammalia; order Chiroptera; family Megadermatidae; genus Lyroderma; species Lyroderma lyra. The sequence continues at coordinate 324,332 of PVJL010000105.1, read as the reverse complement.
TAAGTTATCAAAGGATGATTCACAATAATTTACAAATTGTCAAATTCATTCCTCCTACAAATATTTCTTGAGCACCAGGCCACAAGCACAGGGGACATGGTGAGGAGCCAAAGCAGACACAGTCTCCCCACCCCTAGGCTTCATGGCTTATAGATAAAAGGAGGTGGCAGATGCAATCATCACAGCCCAAGAAGGGCACTTTGAGAAAAACTGGCCCATCATTATGAGATTAAAATCCAAGAAGCCTGACCAATCCAGGGGTTCAGAGAAGCTGTCTTGAAAGTGGGGTTGGGGGAAGAGGAGCAGGTAAGCTGATACAGAGGACAGAAAGGCACTCCGAGCAGAGGGATCTGAGTGTGGTTGGAGGGTCGAGAACGCCGGACCCACAAGGCCAGCAGGGGTCAGCCCAACAGGCCCTTGCTGCGCGCTGTGCACCAAATCCAAATGGGACATCATGAAGGATTTTAGCTTAGCATCCAGTAGGCCCGCGTCTCCTGCATAACTTGTCAATCCGGGCCAAACTAAGGGTATAATGCTCTATCTGTTCCTTGCCATCTCTGGCTCACACACTTTCCATTCAAAGGTTGTATTTTAATGATAATTTTCAGTGTTCCAAAAAAAAAAAAAAAAAAAAAAGGCAGAAGCCTCTGGTTCAAAAGGTATGCCTCTCTTTTAAGCCAATCTAATATAGTGACAACTGGATAGATACACAGATGCAAATGTAAAATTTCAGAATTAATCCCTTTTTTTAAAGAAAAAGTTCCAAAGTTATTTCAAATTATGGTTGTACTGACACTCAGCTTTCCAAGCACACAATGTAAATTCTATAAGAAAGAGACCATCTGTGAGAGTATCACTAGAGAGAGAAAGAAAACGAATTTAACATTATCGTTCATGATCTCTCTCCAAATCTTTTAGGATTCGTCACCACTAAATCTTACCACCTCAGCCTGACAGGAACATCGATATTGAACTAAGGTCACATGATAGCCAAGAAATTCAAAAGTATTACTTAATAGTGAAAAATAGAACATGAAGGAGCAAATGTAGAAAACAAGCATCTTTCTCTAGTGACTATGTCACTATTAATATATACACAAAATTAACAGAAATCAAGAAAGTTTAGTCATGTTATAATTAAAAATAGCTATGATGTTTTGAATGATGCCAGCTATGGGACACTATGCTAAATGCTTTCCAAATAGCCTCACTTACCCCTTGCACCTAAGATCTACTGTTATCATCATTTCAGTTTATAGATAAAGGACAAGGAGACTAAGTGATTTGTCCACAGTCACTGTGGTGAGTAACCAAAGTCTACTGCTGATCCCAAATATCTCTTTTCTCCCCCATCTTAAGTAATAAAATGTTCACTATCTATCTAAGCATGGAATTGCCCAGAACCAAAACTGTATTCCCCAGACTCCTTATAGCTACAGAACCATGTGACCACGTTCTGGCCAATGAGATACAAGCAGAATGCTGTATGCCACATCCTGTGTGGTTGGTTAAGAGAACGGGTGGCCCCCGCCCCCTCCTTCTCCATTCTGCTAGTAGGGATGCTTCTCGGATACCCACAGCTCCATATTGGACAGCAGGGATGAGGCCACCTTCCAGAATGTGGCAGAGGGAGGTTGGATTGAGGGCTCTGTATAGCAGAGCCTTTCCCACAGCCCTGAGCTGCTTACCTCCAGGCTCGTTCATGTGATAAGGTAATAAACTTCTGTCTTAGGTAGACCACGCCTCTGTCTTGGGTTGGGGTGGGGGTGGGGGCGGTCAGGGCTCAGATTCCCTCACAGCTAACTCTGATGCAGTCTCATAGAGGAAAGTGTGATATTCTGAGTAAACTATTTAACCTCTCGGTTTGCTAATCTGTAAAACAGGATAAGTTAATACCTACCTCAGAGTACCGTGTGAATTATATAAGATATGATGCAATTGCAATATTTAGCACAGTCCCAGGCATAAATAAGCCCTCAGTAAATGGTACTGACTAACACCGTATTCCTCACACAACTGAGGCCTCGAGCTCACAGCAAACTCTAAGAGTTTCTTCCTCTGATATCAAGCACATAAAACCTCAATAGAGGTTACTAAATGTGTTTTGTGAGGTGAAAATTAAACAAGATCATGTGCATGAAGACAGAACCTACAGAACCTAGCACTAAGCAGGTAGATCAATAATATTTGCTGATACTTGCCCAATTCAATCCAAAAGCAAACTTCTCTAAAAGGCTGGAGAGAAGAACCCACCAGCAACTTCTCCTCCCCTCAATTTGGAGTTTCTAGTGGTCCCACTGACCGTCCACCACCCCTTTCATTCCTAAATCATTTGAATCAGTTAAAATGTGAGTAAGACATGACTTTCACAGTGCTGGTGATGAGCGAATTTAAAGTGTTTGCTCTTTTTTCCCCCATTACCAACAAGCGTTTAAGCAACATTAAGGCAAACAAAAGAAATGTGGTTCCCAGGAGTTCACCATTTCTTCTGAAGAACCCAGCTACCAGGAGCTCCGTGCCCACGTTTGGGACTCCAGATGTCAGCGTCACCACTTCTGGGGTTCAGGCAGGGACAGCTAGGTGCACACCTGCCAGTCACCCAAAACCTGAGCTCGAGGCCATAGATCTATTTTTAGCTCTATCCTTGGCTCCAAACTGACCTTGATGGAGGACTCTCCAAAAAGGCAGGCCTTTCTGGTCCGTTAGGTTGACCTAAGAAAGAAGAAAGCACCTGCCCAAGCAGATGGCGTTTGTGGGCCTTCACACGCAGAAAACCACACACAAACTTCAGGACTGCCTTAAAGGGAAAACTCGGCTCTATGGCTCCTGAGCAGCCTGTCCACTAGACATGCAATGCAAGTCCAACAGGTCATTTTAAATTTCCTGGTATTCGCCCTATCAAAAGTGAAAATAACCAGGTCAATTAATTTTAATAAAGATGTTCTACTGAATCTGACATATTCACAATATAATTGTTTTAACACGTAATCAGTATTCTTCTTTAAATATCAATATATTTTATCATCTTCAACACCCAGTGTGGTTTTTTACACTCACTGGCTATCCCAGGTCGAAGGGGCCCTTCTGTAAGTGCTCAATGGACACATCCAGTTAGTGGCTGCCACACTGCACAAACGCAGCTCTGAAAGGCGACAAACTAGCAACCCACGGGCTACTTTTGCTTTGGCTTTCAGGCTGATTTGTTTTTCCAATTAGCTGCCATCATTTGAAATCAGATCTCACAACAAAATACCAATTTCTGGCTTCTGCTGAAACTCCACGTCTGGTAACCCTGCGTGGGGATGCTCCAACAGCAGAACGCAGGTCAAAGGGAGAACCAGCCCAACAGCGCCCTTTTAACAGGAACATTCTCGTTCCCGTTGCCATGATCCCTATCCGTGCCCGTCGCTTCCATTCCTCAGAGTTGCTGCCTGGACATACCCCAGGCGGCATAATAAAGAGCACAGCCACAACCTATGGAGGTAACACCAAAACTACCAGCTGGTTTCATGCGGTGAATACGGAAAAAGAAATGTATGTATGTATTTGTACTTTGTTTTCTTCCCACTTACCATTTTGGCTACCATGAACTCTGAATTCAAATTGGGGTCATATACACAAAGAAGAAACAAATCCTTGCTTATTGATTCAGGAAAGGACAGAAACCAGCCTAGGAGTAACTGAGGCTGTAAGACTGAGAACGCTAAGAAGCATTAGACCACCTTGTTATTTAAATACATCACTAAAACACCCTTGGCCTCTAAAAATACTACCATATATAAAACATTTTTCTCTCTGTGTTGCTGATTTCCTACATGTGGCTAATCACCCTGTCAGTCTTTCTGTGGTTCCCATTTCTTTGAGACTGGCTTCCTCTCCCCACCACCCCTGTCGAGACCTTCAGACACCGGGCCATGGCCCATCCCAGCACCTCTCACCTTCAGTCCCACTCCCGTTTTTCTCTCTCCCTCACATTGGACATTCAGGAGTCTTCCACCACTCCTCCCTGCTACTTGTTGTCTCCCCATATCAAAATCAGCCAGAGACATCTGGGTCTAAGCCAAGGTCTTAACTGAAGTTTCACGTCATTCTATCAGCTACCCTACTGGTCCCTTCACTTAAGGCCAAAAACAACATGAACAACACAACAACAATAATAATACAGTGACTTGAACTGTGATGTGGGAGTTAGCTTCTAAAGTCAGTGTGTAAGATAAAAATTACATGAAGTCAAAACAATCCTTAGAAACCCCTTAAACTACACAGGGAGTATGGTACACGTGTGTTTACAACCTTCTATGTTAGTATCTCCACTGGATACAAAGGTCTAATTATCAGCAGACTGACATCTAGAACTTACTCAGAGATGCACACAGGGAGTGGAACGGGCAACATTCTTTAAACCATTCTTTCTCTCTTAGCATTCTTTTCTTCTTTTCATTTTTTGTTCAACTACACATAGTTGAAATCCAAAAGATAAATTCATGTACAATGAAAATTGACTGTGATAACTTTATAATAAATAACATGGCTAAGCCCTTATAATGTGCTGGGCCCCAACCAAACCCTTTATAAATATTCTATTATAAGCCGCATCAAAACTCTGTGATGCAGAAATCATTCTTTTTGTCCTCATTTTATAGGAACTGGCTTGGACTGGTCAAAGAACTTCCCCCCAAATCTCACAGCCAGTAAGTAGTAGGGTCAGCAGTTGACCTCAGGTCTGTCAAAGAATCTTTCTTTCTCAATAATAAAGCCAATGTCTACAGCTTCACCCCTCCTGCCTTCTGACTATAGATTGAAAATAGATTTATAATTCCCTTCGGCTGAATCTGAGCATTCACTCACCTCCTTTCCGCAAGACTAGAAGCCACTCCGGATCTTGGGCCTGTCCTATATTCCCATTTCTCCAAATATTTCTGTGTCTTCTCCAATCATGCAAGTCCAGTAAGTGTTTACAGATGGCAGTGTTTAGTACCCAAAGTTCAGAAGACACCCAAACCAACCACAATTCCCACGACTCAAGAAAATTTTTTAAATGTTTATTATTTAGAGTCCACTGGGAGGGGGTGGGTCTCCCCCTTCTCCCTCAAGACTCCATGAGAAAACACTTCAGTAAGCCACCATGTAATTTACATTTTCTCATTTTCTTCTGTAAAACAATATAAATCTCTGTATAATTTCCCACAACATTTAACAGGAGAATATTTAAACTAAGAAATGTCTTGTGGATATAAATGTCATGCTCATATAACTAAGTATGTCATATTATATAACTAAATAATATTCTAGACTTTCTGTGTAGATCTGCATAACAGTATTGTAAATATAACTGAAAAAAATAACTAATAATTCATGAAAACTGATTTGCATTTCCAAATATAAAATGTGTAAAATCCTACTAATTAGCAAGAGTGAGGGCTGAGGTGTTTCTATAGCAACTATAAAAATGCTAAATTATTTTTTTCTCCAAAGTGTTTTATATCTGCCTCATTAATGTTTGTTTTTCCCGTTTGTTCTGCGGATATTACCAAAGTGAACGGTTTCAAAGATTGCAAAGATTCTCTGCTTTGTCGCAAAGTTTAAGAAGAGGTTCTTGCTGAAAGTGTCTTGTGTGCCAATAGCAATGTACACTGAAAATATATTTGGTAGAGCTTCTGTCATACCAGTGGTTCCATCCTTTGTTCTTAGCTTCTACTAAATTTTTCTTTTCTCACTGCCCTGGGATTTTCTTAGTGCATCTCTGCTAAGGAGACATTAACCTAAGGTCAATTTTTCATCTTGCACCCTCTGCTGCCACCCTAATAATTCCCAGGAGTGCCTGACCCAGGCAGGCAGTGTCCATTCAGCTGAGGATGATAAAGGGCCACTGGGAACCACTAGGGGAGCTTGGGTAGTGACCTCGGCCCCTGGCTCTCTGTTTCCCCACCTGAAAACAAGTGGATGGACAATGGCTTATCTCTAATAATCTTTGTAGGTCATTTTGGAGGCTCCCTGTTACCTTCCATGTCAGTCAAACTACTTTGCCAGGTTTTTATTCCCCCTGCCTCCCCTCTTCCTCCCAAAAAACCAGCCCCACCTTAAATTTATAGCCCACAAATCCCACGAGGCCAGAATTCTTAATCTCAAATTGAAGAATCAACTGATGGGCTTCAAAGGGACCATGAGTTCTTCAAATTCCCTGTAAACACATTTTTATTTCTGTGGGAGGGTGCATAGGTTGAATTGCTACAGTGGGCTCCCCGAGAGTAGTAGGACAATGTGTCTTAGCCATTTGTGTCCCCAACACAGCACTTGGCAGGACAGGGCTCCACCTTAACCCAGTGGTATTTCATGGTGTCCCCCAACCACCTTCATGCTCTGTTCTCACCACCACCTCCCTGCAAAGTGACTTCACACACTTCACTCCTTCCTTAAACTCCTATAATACTCCGCCAGCACTATATATTAACCATACTGAACAAGTTTACCTTTCCTGTTCCTTTATCATTCACAACTTGATTACAAACTCCCTCAGGCAAGAAGCATGTCTTTTAGAATTCTTCACTTCCTCCTAAATGCCTACTACAATAGAACTTCCAAGGTAAGTAGATGCTCAATAAATGTATCTGACCAAAGCAAACTACGGGTGTAATTAACAAAAATTATTTACTTATCTCATTATTTAATTAATATATACAATAGGAAAAAGACACACATGTATAGTATATATAACTATACTTAATATTAACTACTTTGATGGTATTTGCAATGACCCTTGACCCATGTCTGAGAAGATGGGCTGGCTCCTCTGTGTTTTTCAGTTTTTCTCTTGTGCCTCTGGGGTTATTAAATGCCATGTTCATTACTCAAGCTCAGTAGTAACTTGGCATTTATTCCCAAATTTCTCTTTGCACTTCCTTGAGTTAGTAAATTGAAACTGAAGACTCTGGTGCTCAATTATTCTGTAAAATAGTTCCCCATTGTTTGAGTGTGGGGGGAGCTAAAATATCTTTCAAGAGTTAACAATGCTACCAACCTTGAAGAAGATTCACATAATCTTTCATCCCAATAAAGGGCAATCATACCCATAAGGGAAAAAAGAGAGAGAGAAATTTATGTGTGCTGGAGATTATAAATTGCTCTTATTTCTTAAATGCTTGGATTCCAAACAGAATTCTTTTCTGACACTCTAATTCCCTAAATTCTGCCGAGTTCCAAACAGAACAATGACATAAAACAATGCAAGTAACTCTGACTGACTTTGGGTCTTCCAGGCCATGTAGAGCCAGGCAAAAGAATGTTGTTGCACACAGTTTATGAACACAGACAATCCCTATGTGCCCACAAGGGTATTTATATGTCTATAAAGACAAGGGGCTTGCCCAAGAACTACCCAGCTCCACTTAACTCTAAGCCAAGTTTAATCAAACACTAATTCCCCGTCTTTTTGTTGGGTGTTATTTATACCTTCAGTAAAGCACACGGCATCACATCTAAATGATCATGAACAATAAGGATATCCTTAAAAGGACTGTACTGTTGATAAAGAGCATATAGAACCAACCCAGCTGGAAGGGATTCACTTAGAATGCCCCTTTAGCAATAGCAGTAATAATTTAATACCATTAGTCTCCGTCTCAACTGTAAATGGCCTTAATGGACCCTTCAGTGTTCCTTCAGATTATATACCGATATTGGGGCACAGCTTTTATGCTCGCATTACCGCTGCTAATTGTAAAGCCCTTGTGTTGGATACACTCAAGTGTTGCAATCAGTGTCTTCAGTTAACTTCTTAAGGGCACAGCTTTAAAAGGAGCATTTGTCAGCACGATAAAAAGGCAAGAAAACATTTCATCTGGTTTCAACGTCGAGGGGTATCCTGAAATATCTGACTGCCTCGCTCCTTACTTCTTTGCAACAAGCACTGTTGCTTCAAAACTTGTTAGCAGCCATCTCCTCAAAGGATTTATTTTGATAGTTCATGAATGTGTTGTCACACAGCATAATTAAAGCTTACAGAACTATTATCAAAACACAGAGGAAATGTGCTCAGGGAGGCTGACGGCTACCCGGCCGCCTGTGTCTGCCGCTTCCCACAGGATGTGCGCTGACTGACCAGCTGGCTTCCAAGTTCTGACACTAGGCATATGGAGGAAAGTGGGGCCTCGGGGTAAAGTGCGCGGGCAGGCTTCAGTGAGCAATCAATTACAAGTAACAGCCAACCCCTCTTGGTGATTGTATATATTCCCACCATCACACACTGCCAGCTTGCCTCTATTTTGAATGCAATAAAACTTGTAGGGAGCCGACTCATGTGAAACTCTTAAAGATATATGGTAGGGATTAACCATAAAAACACTAATTAAGGATGGGCCAAGGAATTAGGGGCCAGGCAAAAAGGCTTTCTGCCTTGCAGTTTGGATATAAAGAAGAAGGAAAGGGACTAAAAGCAGTCTTTCCTGTTTTCTGAAGACTGGCCATTGATATAAAGGTACAGGCTGTTGGGCGATGCAATGTCCTGTGTTTCTCAAAGTGATTCCTCACCTTACTGGTATTAAAAGAGGGTCAGAGGGACAGAGAACAAAAGAATAGGACATGCAAGCAAGCACTTTTGTATTCAAAGTGTCTCTTTTTATATCATTGACTTTAAAAAATACTGTGTAATTCACTGAATAAAATATGAGAAGGAATTGTGAAATTAAACAACTGTATTTCCAAAATGGCCCTGAATTTGGACTTTGTTTTTCTAGCTCCTCCTTCAATATAGCAAAGTTCCAGGACTTCTTTCTCTGCTTTGGGAATTGTAAAAGCTTGGGGCCATTTACAGGAATAAAAATCGACACTTCACTTGGAGAAAAGAGAACTCTTAAGTAAATGTTAATTCATTTTCTATATCAGTGCCAGAATTTTCTCACAAAATAAAAATATACTGTTTGTGCAATTCATTTTATGCAAATAACCTTCGACAAAAGAAGAGAATTAAGAGATCACTGAATGGTGGTTTTATCATGTGATATGATAGCTACAGGATATAATAGATACAGTATTAAACACCCTATGAAACAGGAATGATGGCTATTGTAGAGAAAAGCACGTGAAGACTGAAGCACATGAAGCATTGCAACTGCATAGGGAAATGCTGAAATTCAATCCCAGTTGTCGGATGCCCGGCCAGCACTTTTTTCTTAAGTCTTCCCATTGTCCTTCGACCTCAGAGTGATATCCAGGAAGCTCACTATGTTGTGGGTCCTGAAAACATATTCTCAGGGAGTTAAACCTCTGGAACACAGGAGCCCTGCCTCCATCATATTATATTTGTAAAGTTACAAATTTGTGTGGTTTGGAATGTGCAGAGAGTGATAGGAAAGGATTATGTTTGTTTAATTTTTACATTAACTTGCCTATTACTCACACACACAAAAGAAATTCTAGCAACTAGTTCCCATTCTGCTGAACTTTATGGGGAAAGCCAGAAGTGTCCTAAAAGAACAGTCACAAATGTGTTGCCCATCCTGAAATAGCAGGAAGTGCGACAGAGAGCCCAGTGAAGGGAAATCAATCCATGTAAAAATAATCAGGCCTTGCTGCCTGACTAAAACCACCCTGGGTTAAATGTGGAGCTGGGAGAAAGAGTGGGGAACGGAGGAGGGGAGAGAGGCATATGAGAAACACGCATGTGTTCTTAACAATTCACAGCTTTATGAATTTGTTTCTTTGGAATCAAAATTTTGTCTTTAGATTGCTACTAGGATTACTCAAGCAAGGAAACAGTAATTACGGGTGAAAACGGCAGCTGGAGGTTAGAATTTCATTTCCTACGAAAATGGGAAAGCTGAGAGCATTCAGACAAAATGGCCATGACTTGGGCCATCCCCTGATGTTGAGATCCTAGAACCCTGCATACTCCACAAGCCAATTTCTGGAGATTCGAAGGCTCAACAGATCCAAGCAGAAAGCCCACTAAGGTCACATTTCATAGACTTCTAACCGTCTGCTGCAAGATGCCTCCTGAGACCAGAAACCTCACCTTCACAAACTTGACAGGCTTTATAGCTAACAACCCAAGTCTGTAAAATGATAATATAACTTAACTAAGATGCCTACCAGAACTTAAACCTGGGAGTAATTGTGCAATTTTTCCAATTTATGGCCTTTGCCTGATATATTTTTGGAATTTGTCTTTTGGAAATTCCTATATAGTCCTACCACAAACAAGGCCAAACAAAACAATCAGTATTTGTATTATATTATATAATATAATGCAACAAAGAAAAGTCATCTGAGTTGATCACTTGCTTGACTTCTAACGGTAAGTTCTCTCCAAACACAGCCCCCAAAGATGAAGACTGGTCTCTACCAAGGATATTCAAAGTAACACACTTCAAGCTGAGGAGCAAGCAGGGTTTAAAGAAATGAAATAAGCCAATGGTTCACCAAAAGGGCAATTATTCACTTGGATATGGAAGTGGATGTGTACTTCTTTAAAAAATAAAGACATATGACTGTATACTCGTGCATTACAGAACCACCTCTAAGTGAGACTGACTGCTAAGCAGGAGGATTCTCCATAGCTCCTGGGTCTGGAAGTAGCCACGGAACACTAACACTGAAGCTCATGGGTCAGCTAGAATGGGCAGTTACCAACCACTTAAGACTGAGCCAGAACCTGGAGCTTACACACTAACATAAGCATAAAGACCCACCTGGCCTGTGAGATTTCTGTTTCTGAGTCCTTGCCATGGCCAATGGCAAGTATCTGAGGTCATGGAGGCATTTCAGCTGCATGATCCTCAAGTCCTTGCATTAGCTAAAGGAAAAGCACAGAAGAATCTGCAAACTCATTTGGCCACCAGAGCCCTGCAATTCCCCAATCAGCTGGGCAAACTCAACCCACACAGAAGGCATCTATCTGACCTGTCTTTCCAAGGCTGAGGTCAAAGGGGACTGAAAGTGAATCACCTCCCCAGCGTGGTGGTTTGTAACAGCCTTCCCTTGACGTCAGGTGCTAAGCTGCATTGACTTAGTTCTCCCTATATTTTACACTCTGATTGATGTTAGAGAATTCTCCCACAAGGAAAGCAATTAAGTGATTTCCACAGAGTAAAGGGAACCATTGAGATCTCCAAGTGAACATGCCAGATGCCCAGGGAAATAATCTGGATGTCCTAGCACAGCACTCTGCAACTATTGCCCAAGAACGGGAGTTACGATTTTTGTTTTTCCCACACAGTATATACATGATGTGACATGCTTTATTTATTGGAGCTGATTTATCCACGCTGCTTTATTGTTGACCAGCTTTTATTTCTTCCTTAACCTTATTAACCCTTGCTAGTATTTGACAGCTTAACACCCTCCATCCCTCTGCCACGTTCACTCTGAGAACCGACATGGAACTAATAGCAGCCTTTTTATTTCCAATCTTTGAGGTCACAAGCAGCTGCCCTAGCCTGAACCTTAAAAGATTTTTCTATAGGTAGTCTTCTTTCAATGGGTCATCTCCTTAATGTATCTCTACAGGTCTTTCTGGATGTTTAAAATGAGACGTGATTTCTCCTAACTTTAGTCACCACCAACATACACCTTGGAAGAGGAAGAGGAAGTTTTACCTGGGAAAAATGCCCTGAGCAAGTGAAACAACTTGGTAATTTTCTTCTTGGGTGTTTTATCACTTTTCAACTTATATCCAAGTAGTGTCCATTTTGGGGACACCTGTGAGTGTCTCAACGAAATCCACCAGTGAAATAAACTCACAAGCTTGTATTACCTGGTGGAAGTATGAATGAAATAGAGCATGGTGGGGTAAGATTTCCTAGCTCCGTTTTTCAGCCTGGATTGATTAACTCTAATAAATTCAGGGAGGTGATTTCAGATGATGCCCGTCAAGCGGGATCTTACAGCCCAGTTGTTTATTATTTCGCACTGCCCAGGGCTCAGTCTTTGACATTCTCCACCCTAAAAGGTCATGGAGTCAAATTCTACCACCAGATTTAGTAAGCATTTTGGTGAGCAGGCTCCTGAGTTCATGAAGACTAGTTTTCCTACAATTGAAACTTAGCAAAGAAAAAATCCAGGTTGAAATTCACACTTTTAAATGGCCATGTCCGTGTAAGAACATTTGAGACCGTAGGGAAGAAAGAGGCTATAGAGAAGGATGCCAGTCAGTGCTAACATATTAAGCAAATATAAAAGTTAACAACTGTGGGGACAAAAATAACATTTACCACCAGCAAAGATGGGAAAGCCTGAGCCAACAGCCAATAGAGTCCATAGCCCAAGTGCTCCATTAATGTGCACTGCTAGGCTGGCAGCCATTGCTCTTATCCTCACAGAGATGTTCCAGGTCTTTGTTTCCTGGCCCAGAAAAGACCTGGAGGCTGGATTCACAGTTCTCTCTACTCTGCACAAGTCAGAACTATAAGCACTGGAAGCCATCAATGTTAGCCATCCTAAGCTTAATGCAACCCTAGATATCAAATCGATGATATCAGACCTTCTACCTGGGAAGAACATGGCATGATAGACAAGCACAGGGTCAGTGCCACTTTATGTTCTAATCATCAAATCTCCCTTTTTCTGCCTCTGACTCTCCCTGTCTGTAAGCTAAAAGGCAAAATGTGGCATTTGTCCACAGCACAAATTCCCACCTGGGGGGAAATCCAACAAAACAAAAAGTGAAAAGAAAGAAGAGACAGGATCTATTTCATTTGCTTTGGGCTCTGTCTAATTTCCATTAACACCACCCAGTTGGCTTTCCTGGTGTTACGCATCTATCTGGACCATTAGTGCATCTCTCCTGACCATGCCAACCTGGATCCATTTGTCCCTCCATTAGAAACAGGAAGAGGGTATGTCCAGCATTTCAGCAGGGTCAGTACCCCTCTCTACATAGCCTGCCTTTTACATGAGTAATAAATCCTCACTTGTAGAGTTACTCTCATTCCTTATGATTGGTCAACATGGGAACATTAATGCTCATTTTCTCTGATCACCTGAAGTGTTCTCAGAAAGGTGTTACATTCCTTCTCCCATTAATCTATATGATTTAACCTAGACCAGTCCTGGGCCCCATCCCTCCCAGTTAACCCTACTTCTCCAAATCACCACTGAAATTATGCCTCTTCAGGGATACTTCCCAGACCACTGCTCATTCCTACATCAAGTTAAGCTGCATTGACATACCCTCTCCCTGATTAACACTCAACACTCAGTAATTATTTACTGTCCTTCTCCCCCACTCAACCAGACCCATTATGGTTTTCAAGCCTTAAAATTCAAAAGAATCTAAGCAGAGACTTGAGAACCTTGCTTTAACCAAAGTAATGCATACACAGGTGATTCTCAGAGAGCACCATCCCAAAATGTTAGCCCTGGGAGAGTACAGTCCGTGTCTTAATCACAGTCATTTTCCAACAACTCAGTGCTGGGCCTGATGTGTAGCTGGCATTTGGGAAATGCTAAATTGAAACAAAGATGTTCTGATTCTGGTCCCTGTCCTTCTAGTCCTCATTTTCCAGCCCTGGCAAAACAGTGGCTCAGTGGGGTGAACCATTGCTGAATCTTGCATAGATCTTTGCAGCTCCTGAATTGTATAAAGTACTTTCAAGGTTGTCATGGGCAGGGTTCCTCCAGTTCATATGGATCTTTTATTTACTCTCTTTTGGAAGAATGAACTTCAGCCCATTCCTTTTCCAAATAAAGCTTGCAAGGGAAAAGCTGACATGGACTTGGCAAATAAGGGTTTCTATTATTAAAAGCAGGTTGAAGTTGGGGCTTGTACAACTGCTTCCTACTTTCTGAAGTGTCTCTATTTTAAGTGTGTGGATAGTGCTTGTAGAACATAACAGACTCTAGATGAGAGAGGATCATCCTCATTAACACAAATGGGAGCATTAAAAAAAGAACACATCCTCTGGGCCAAATCTAGTGGGTGGCAGGATGGGAACAAGAAGACTTGAGTTGGGGGGTGGGGGAGAGAACAACCTTTAATTTCATTCTCTTCAGGAATTTGGTGACAAGGTAGAAAGAGAGGAGCCAATTAAGATGGTCAGTTATAAATTTAACCACAGTAACTCATACACAGGTGACTCTTAGAGCACTGTCCCAAAATGTTAGCCCTATGAAGGGTACAATCCACATCTTAATCATAGCCATTTTCCCACTACTCAGCAATGTAAAGTACAGCATAAGAAATATAGTCAGTAATATCACAGTAACTATGTATGGTGTCAGATCGGGACTAGACTTACTGGGGTGATCACTTCATTGAGTTATATAAACATCTAATTACTACATTATGCACCTGAAACTACTAGAACATTGTATGTCAACTGCAATTGAAATTTTAAAAAAAGAAACAGGAAAAAGTACAAAGAAATAAAAATTATGGACTGCTAGGCGAAGTCCAAGTTTCTGAAAAGATGCCATCAATGTTCTAAGCAATGGAAACAGTACCATATTGGCAGGGGGCAGGGGCAGTGAAGCATTTATTTACCCATCAACTATTTATTTAGTGTTAATATATAGGGCTGGAATGTAATGATTAAGAAGAACACAGTATCTGTTCATATGGAATTATCATTCTATGAGTGAAAGTGAGAGAATTATACAATTAATAAGGAAACGAAAAAGAAATTCTAATGAGAGCAGGGACCGCATCTGTTTTGTTCACTACTGTATCTCCTGTACCAAGCACAGCAGCATGGACTCAGTAAACACTGGTTAAAGGATGAATGATGGGTGAGATGTGTGGGTGGGTGGGTAGGTAGATGGATGGATGGATGGATAGATGGATGAATGAATGGATGGAAGGGAGGGAGTGGAGCAGGGAGAAAAAGTAAACAAGAAAGGCTTCTCTGAGGTAACATTTGAGCTGAAAAGCAACACAGAGTCAGTCATGAATGTTCTGCAGGGAAAGTTGCAGAATGAAGAAACAGCAAGTTCTTGAGGCATGAACAGGTTCAGCAGATCACAAGGCCAGTGAGGCTGCAGTGCGGCAGCAGCAGCCCTGGGCGATGGGGTTCATAGCAGGGTGGAGACTGACACACAGGATGAGGACCAAGGATGGAAAACAGTAAGCAATTGTGATAGTAACTTTGTCCATTCAACAGGCATTTTCAGATCCTCTGATACATAAAGACTCAATGACAGCTGCCATGGAGAATACAAAAGCTCCTTACCACCAAGGGGATTAGCCAGTTTCATAAGAATGAAATCTTAGGTATTTGTTTTGCAAACAAAATGGGTTTCACAACCCTAAAATATGTACATCATTTTTATAGCTAGTATCTTTATTATATAAAGATTTAAACCAACTGATAATAAAATACTAATACTCCAATAAAGATATCATCAATGAGAAGGAAAGAGAGAAGTTACACAAAAGGACATGTAAATAATAAATGCATATGTGGAAAAATGCCCAACCACACTGGTAATGAGAGAAGTGTAACTTAAGTCCAATTTTCATGTATTAAATTAGGAAAAAGGAAATTTAACGATAACATACAAGTAGGTGAAGAGCTAGAGAAACTGGTACTCTCACAAACAGAACTGAGCATGGAGAACTCAAATTGGAAAACCATTTGACATTATGCATTGAGAGTCATGAAAATGTTTGTAATGTCCAAAGAAGTAATTCCTCTTCTGAGATTTATCAGAAAGCTTTCCAAGTATTTTCTACAAAGCCCTAGGGTTCTGCAGAGGTGCCTCGAGGTCTCTGTCGATTATGAAAGGGAAAGAAGTCATTTAGGTACCCTACCCCATGAACACCAGCACAGCTCTGTTTTAGACATTCAAGCTCTTGAATATATAGAGTTTACTTAAATGGGGAGGTTCTGATACTTAATTTTTAAAATAAAGCTACTGTCTTTAAGAAATAATCAAAATTATAAAATAACTGTAAGCATAAATATTTTCTTCAGTATTATTTGTAATAGTGAAAAATAAAAAAAAAATCCTCAATTTTCAACAGTAGGAAAATAATTTATTATTCATTAAATATGGGCTATATAGAGCCTGGAAAAATTATATATAAATATCTATATAATATCAGAATTTTATATATAATTACATCATTATAAGGGGTTGTCCAGAGAAAAATCCAGCCATGGATTTCTGGCTAGATACTTTCCAGACAGCCCTTGTATATTATTGAAATATATGACAAGGCTAGATACTTTCCAGACAGCCCTTGTATTTTATTGAAATTTAAAACAAAAAAATACGACGTTGTAATTATGCCATCACAACTTTATAAAAATGTGCATGAATTAAAAATGCAAATGATGAGTATGGTTGGATTGTGGGGTTTTCCTTCTTTTTATTTCTATCCCAATTTTTCTGTAATCTAGTTAAATTATTGTAATAACTTATTAAAGAAAAAATAGGTTTAAAAATAACCTATAGGGGACCATGTATTTATCATTCATCTCTGCATCCCATCATCAAGCAAAGGAGCTGGCAGAGAAGACAGACTCCACAAAGACCGGTTGAAGAAATAGATACATAGTTTTCACTACAATCTGACCATGAAGGAAGCAGTGGAGAGGGGCCAGAGGACAGCCTCGTACAAGAGGGCCAGGTGGGCAAGTCAGCCAGGCAAAAGGAGCAAGGGAAGTCAGAACTTGGAGATGGACAAGCACTGAAATTGTCTGCAAAAAGGAAACTGTCTGGGTAGCAGAAGCATGAGGCACCAGGGGGACATTCGAATATGAGGCTGAAAGACGGTTTGCACCCTCAGGCCAAATGCTTTAGGCTTGCCTCAGGCAGCGGAGGGCTCCAGTGAATGTCTGTGAGGGGAGGTGCCATAACCAGAGCTGGATGTGATGGAGACTAGCAGGGCGCAAGTGTGCCTGTGGACTGGACTTGGTGTGAAGGGAGTAGGCCTTGGGACGCCAGCTGGGTGGCTATGAAGAGATCACTGGCTGCTCCAGGGTTGGAGCTGTGGGAATGGATAGAGGAAGTTCACCAACTGGGAAGGGACTATATTGTAGAACACTCCAACAGCATGCCTGGTATCCACTAAGACATATGCTCGGTCCTTAAGAGATCTGTACATTTGAGGGAATCGGTAAGTCCCTCCTCACCTCCCCATCTTAACCAGCCTTCCTTCAAAGCCAGCCCAAGCGTACATGTGCACATGCAACGATTAAAACCTCATTGGTACTAACATTTGTTTATTAGCAGTCCCAACTGTTTCCTGTGCTATATAAAGTTTACCTTCGACCTCAACTGGGGAAGTGAAGGGTGGAGTAGGGAGAAGGGGAGGAGAACTCTGGGGCCAACTTACGAGCACACCAACCCCAGTTTTAAAATAATGCATTAACTCTGAAGCCCAAAATCAGAAGGTTGCAAACTCACATAAAGCACCGGTGATTTAGAGCTCCCTTCTATACACAGTTCAGCAATTCACGGAATGCAAAAATACATGGAAACCACAACACAGCAGGAATCTGGCTGTGCTGCTGGCAGAGATCACCGTTTCCCACACAGGCCCTAAATCTGACCCGGCGATGAAACTTTTAAAATTTGTAAAAATAGAACAGTTGGGAAATCTTGGCCACTTTTAGTTAAAATAAAAAACAAAATCTCCATACTTGTGGGTGCAGTTGAAAATCTGCCATACGCCTCCCCTCTCTAAAGGAATTTTAATGGTTAAAAAAAATTTTTTTCTCAAATATCAAACTGTGTTTTCCTTTTAGATTACCAGGTAAAGACTTGGGGGAATGCACTAGAAAATGTAGATTGTTTTTGGTTTATAGTCTCCACCAAGACCAATCCCAAAACGTCCAGTCAACATCAATGGGTTGTAGCAAGCATCCCCACTTTATTTTCTGAAGAATAACACTTATTTATACATTATATGCCAGCATCATCTTCTGCAATCCTCAATCCACAACCCGATGAGAGTAAGTGCTAGTAGCCCAGCTGAACAAATTAAAAAAACAAAATAAGTTAATTAACTTGCACAAGTACACATGGTAGCAGGATTCGAACCCCGGACCATCTGATTCCAAAGTCCAGCCTCCTTTCCTTATATTTACTTCACAGTAATAAGTTCCCCTCTGCACACAAAATAGCTATATTTAGAAATTAAGATGTACCACTGGTTTCTTGATCAGCTCTTAATTCGTTTCCTTGTACTATTACATAAAGTTGGCATAAAACCGAGTGATATACTTCTAGCCTCTTGAACAGATCTCTTATTTATATATCATTATTCTTGAACATATGCAACTCCTGTGCCTCATGGCAGAGCCCACATTAAATTATAAAAGACGTCAATGGGAAAAAAAAAAAAAAAAAAGGTCTATCTCTCTTACACCACCCATCCTTTTTAAAGCATTTCACTAATATTTACTTTGGAACTGCCATGAACAGTATTATGACATTGGCTTCCTTAAAATTTTAGTATTCACGATTAGCACTTGAAATGAGTATATCCAGAGAATGCATTTTGTTCAGTGCTTACAACTAAATTATCTCAAGAGGCTATCAAGAGCTCTCAAGTCTTTTCGTTAACCATGTTCTTCATTGAACTGAGCCCCACACAGACACAGAAGGGAGGGAAAGGAGAGTAAGACTTAAAATCTCACTTACAAAAAAATTTTTAATATTCTGTTCCCCCCCTCTCTCTTTCCCTACATTCCCCACCCTCCCACATCCGCCCCCACCCCGCAAACTAAATATAGAGACCAAACACCATAACTGAAACTCGAAAATTCCCGAAGCAGTCATCAGACCATCATTTTACCATGGAACACAGAAATTAAGTGCAATGCGCAAATTCGCATGAGCAGCCACATGGAAGACGGGAAGTGGGGCACACCTGAACTTGGGTTAGGAAGTTCTGGGCACATTTAACCTGCTTTGCAGCCCCCTCTTCCTTCCACTTCACAGAACAGGAAAGGCTGATGCTGAGCCTAACACCAGAGCTCTGGCTTTTCCTACTGCTAATCGTTAGGTTAGATCCTGGATACAGAAATGCTAAAGGATCAACAAACATCAAGTTAGCACTATACTCAAAGGATTTTTTTTCCTTTCCCTTTCATTGAAGCAAGTGAGGAAAAAAAAGAGCTTCACATGGCTTCCTTTTCTTGCCCTACAACAAATTCCATTAAACTTCAAAACAATGCTTTGAGATGCTGGAGGATGCGGACAGGAAACTGAAGAAAGACTTTACACAAAAGTTAAAAACGTCTTTTTTTGGAGGGCTGTGGCAAGGAAGGACTGAATCTTGACATTGAGAGCTCAGGGCAACTGAGAACATAATTAGATTTGGATGTCATGCAGCTGTAGCTGGGATGTATAGCACATCAAAACAGATTTACTGTTTAGTCAGAAGAAAAGAAATATGCAAATGCCTGCAAATAAGTAATGATTATCCCCAAAGTTTACAAATTCAGAAATGCCCTACAGATTGAATCCCATCATATTTTCAAGTTGTTAAAATCTTTTTTTTTTTTTTTTTTTTGGAATGAGTATCATTCCTCTGTCCATGGTTGACTCATCTTTAAGACTAAAATAGTCTTCTTCCTAACCCATCCCTTTGTTATCTGGAATAGTTAATTTATGAGTGTTTAGTATAACAGGATAAACTTCCAAAAATGGTGTAATAAGAGTGGGCTTAGATGTCACCATTTATAAGTCTGCTATTATAAAAAGTAGTGTTTGCAATGAAAACCAGGTTTATGTCTCTATTTCATCATTATCCACAAAGTTTGAGGCCATTTTGAAACTTGACTCAAATGACTTAAATTCAAGAACAAAAACACTGCTTCAAAATGATATTCAGCAGTGATTTTATTAGGCTTATTTTGGGGAGCACTCACAAGCAATGCTTTTTTTATTCCAATGGGTTGGCCCCAAAATGCAACAAGGGTTAACCTTGATTGCAAAATCAAAAAACAAAGATACAGGTCTATTGTGCAATAATCAGCCCACATTTCAATGAATAAGTAATATTTCTCACAAACCCAAGTTAGATGGTGGATTTATTTAACCTCCTGGGGTCAGGTAATAAATACTAAGTGAATTATTCAGCCCAATGGCTAATCAATACAATTCCATGATATATTTTTTGTGTTTCATAAAAGGTTGTACACTAAAGGCAGTGAGCAATTATGGAAATTGGGCCAGAGCGCCTCTCAATTCCTCTCCGGCTTGAAACCCCAGCAGGCCACCTTGACAGCAAATCGATTAGTGCTCCAGTGAAGCGGCTCAGTGACCTCTGACCCGTTTCCAGCGTGGCCTGACAGAGCAGAGAGTATTTTATATTTATTTTATTGAATTAACTCCATCTTGCCTGTACCAACGCTTTACACATATTAGGCAGCAAGCTACAAGCTAGTTCACTGTTGTTTTCCATCGCTCTTGCTGAGCAGGCCCCGCCCCTTGCCCTGCAGATTCCTTTGTCCTGGTTTTCCTTTCACTTTTGGCCTCAATATAGGATTTCAATCTACCCTGAGACTCATGATGAGGTTCCAGGTAATAAAAACCAAGACCAAAGCACATAATTCCCCTGCCCTACGGTCCTACCTACCTGGTCCACTCAGGAAGGCACCCTATCCCTATGTTTTCCCCCTCAGAAACAAAGACCACGCAGTAAGACCCAGCTCAACATGGAGCTCTTTGGGAAACATATGCAAGACAACATCAAGGATTGAGGCTATTTCTTTCTAGAAAATTGAAAACCAAGAGCCTTAAGTATTTCTCTATTTTTGTCACTTAATTGTATTATTGGCCCATGGAAGCCATCAAATAGAGAGAGATAGGAGCCAAGTCAGCTGACTTTACAGCACTGTTTCATCAAGGGAGCAATAAATGCAAAGGCTCACCAACCATCAACAGCTGAAAGCTTAGGAGAAAGGAAAAATTTCCAAATCACCAAAATTTCTCAGTTGTACTTCTGTATGGGGCATCAATTTAAAACCACCAAAATAAACAAAAAGGAAAAATGCCAGGAAGAAATAAGAGGTTCCAAGTCAGAAAATCCAGTTGGCAGCTCTGGGTGTTAAACACCGAAGTTTAATTTATCAGAGAAAGTAGATGTTAGACATTACATATATGGGGGATCTGTATAGTACATAGACCCTGAAGTTAAACTACCTGGATTCAAATCTCAGCTTTTCTACTAACTGGTGGCAGACTTAGCACAAGCCTTTCAGCTTCTCTAAACTTCCATTTACCTCATCTATCCATGAGATAACGCCATGGTCTTGTATGTACTAAGTATGTTGGCCACCATTATTTAACCAGATTCCAAAATATTTTCTATGAGTAGGAAAGAAGTAATTTTTCAATCTCATTTGTCAGTGGGAATCAGAATTTGTTTTCCAAGTTATTTCCCTTCCCAATTTGTTGTATACACAAAAGTATTATGAGAACCACCTTCTCCTCCAAATCTCTTTCTCTCTTGGCTTTAGAGGACCTTGAGTTTTACCATTAAAGACTCAGCCCCTCCTCCCACTTCCCCACACAGTGGTGGAAACCATGCAACTATTTCTTTCTATTCATATCACCTTGCCCTGGTCAGTAGAGACTTGAGCCGTGGGGAACATTGGCCTCATGTGTGCAGAATGAGAGAAGAGAGACTTGAAGAAAGCAGGTAAGAAATTAGAAGAGAAGGATTCTAGAGTTGTGTTTCAACTGCTCCATCATCTCATCAGCGATAGGCCAGCCCTTCCAGATACATTGCTTCTGATAGGAAGAAGATAAGTTCATACCTTGAATTCCCCCAGCTTCCTTAGCTATGAGAATCACTGTCACCTTCTCATCTGTCACATCAGGTACCCTTAGATCTTCTAGCAAAAGGGAACTGAGGTCTAAGTCCATTTGCAAGAACTGTTTCTGCACAAATGCCCCCACCAAGGCTTATGGTCAGTACCAGAGTGACAGGAGATAATCAGCTACCAAAGCTACTTTTGAAGGACTTACCACAGTTCTTGGGGAAACTGGGAAGGAAGAGTGTCTTAATTTTGTCCTTCATACTTTATTGTTCTTCGCTATCCCGGGACTCATGAGCTTTTCTTATTTCAGTATTCCTTTTTCCCTTGGCCTATTCCCTACCACCACCAACCCTTGTGGTAGATATAATAGAAAGGTAGATTCACCTTCCTCTTCCTCTAACCTATAAACCTCATGAGAAAAAGTAAAAAAGCCATGGGAAGCAGTGGAGGGAAACACACCCACCTCCACCTTCTCTACTTAGCACTTATGTAACAGCCCAGATATTTCACACTTTCAGAGCCAATGAAAATAACTTTTTTGTATATGTTCTCCAATCCAGGTGGAGCTAACTAATCAACCAAAGGGAGTTATCAGAACTCAGGGTCAAAATGACTTAAAATCGAATGCAGTGGTGGCTCTAGAATAGCAGTGTGAGTTTAAGGTATGATTATGTTGGGGAGTATGGGATGAAGGAAGTTCACAATCCTGTCTAGAAGTTAAGTTCTACAGCAAGCAAAGGCAGTTGTTACTTAGGTGTATGTTTATTTGAGAGGGTCTGGGAGGAGTAGAGGGTGGGGGGTGGGGGGCAACTAAGACCTTAAGCCATACCTTAGTAGTGCCGATGACCTAGTGATATTTGGTTTCTTTGGGGTTGCCTGACCCATTATATTAGCAAGACTATCGGCAATACTTTTGATTTCCCCCTTGATCTAGTGCCTGTGAACATCTGACACTCTGCACTGACTCTTACCAGGAGTGGTCATGGGATTGGTAGAAAGACACCCTGGTGCAGAGGCGGCTAGCTGTATGACCTTGGGCAAGTCGCCTCTTCTCTGGACCCTCATCTATTACGTAAAATGGAGAGGCTGCTTCCTTCCTTCCATAAACATTATGCGATTCAAAGTGTTTTGTTTATCTAAACGTGTGAGAAGCCTGAGATGAAATTTTACTTCCTTTGGAAAACTGGAATGTAACAGCCAAGAGAGTCTCTTTTCCTAGGAAGAAATAAAAAGAAACCCATTTACTCAATCTGCTGATCCCAAAACCAAAACAAAGAAAGACTATGATATAAAGGAGTCAGCCAAGACTTCCGCAAGTGCTCGCTCACAAATCAGCCATTCTCCCTGAGTCCTTCTGCAAAATGGCAAAGCATATTCCTCCTGGTCCCACAAAAAAAAAAAAAAAATTCACACCTTTGTAAAATTCTATGCATTAAACCATAAATTATTCGTCCCCTTTCAGAATCTATGCAAAAGTGATTACCTCAGTCATTTTTCAATATTACTTTCATACTTGGAAAATGCATTTTTTAAAAGTTACTTATAACAACACAGCATGTCAGGTTGTTATATTATACTAGTTAAAATAAAACTGCTTTATAAACTACTGTGTACTTTTGCATGAATTACATTTTCCTGCAAATGCTGTGAAGTAGGATTTTCACAGGTCCTAGGTATATTTATTTTAAATATTATGTTACACTTTATTTTAGCACTATTCCAGATTTTAAGAAAGAAATAGAAAAGCCAGTTGCTAAAGTAACTTAAATAACTTACTGAAGTTCCTCATATCAGAAGAAAAATTATTTACATATTAAAAGCAGTTTTACCATGAAACTTAAAGCCAACTCATACTAATATTCCTTCTCAGGAGCTCTCAGAATAACAAAAAATGTCCCTACGGATTTGATTTCTGCTCACCTAAAAGCATGAATTGGGCAGGGAGTAAAGCATGGAAAGCATAAAATATCAGATGAATGCAACCCAGCATTTCCAATAATGAGGCCCATGGGTTCTTGATGTATATGGTTAGGTTTAATGTATTTCCTGGAGTAGCTCTAAAAGATGAAAAATACCAAACAAAAGTGTTGCTTAAGGCAATCCTAAATTTTATGCCTAAAATTGTTTTCTGCTCAAACATAGTATTAACCATTCTCTAAAGAGCCATGCATTTCTTTATAATGCCACCTCGATTAAAGACTACACAGGACACGGATCAGGTGCTTGCTTTGGCATTTGTATGTTTGACCAGAGGATGGGGGAGGGGTGCTGGCTCCAGGCTATTCCCCCAAAACAAAGCTGACCCTTGCCTGGAACCAAGGAACTATGGCTGCACATTGGTACCTCACTGGGCTTAGAAAATGCTGCTCTCTGGCTCTCTCTGTGGCTGAGTACGAGGCCGAAAGAGGAAATGCTTAAATATTTAATAAGCGATTTTGCAAAGGCTTTTTTGAGCCCTGGCATGAAGAGTTTGAAAGCACTAGCTACTTTACACCCACTGAGGATGCCACCCAAATGGCTATCTGTGATCCAGTTTACAAGTGACTCAAGAAACTATTTCTTTTCCTTTTTCTTCTTCTGAAGCTGAGTTGGCAGCAGCCTATCTTGAAATTTTTCAGGATTGCTTTAATCTTTCATTTTAGTTTCATCTCAAGCCACATGGAATGTCCACCCTCGGTGGCCCAGAGGTCACAGGCAGCGAGTCCCTGAACAGTGAGCACACTCAGAGAGATGCCGAGAGCAAGAGGGGAGGAAAGAAAGCAAGGATACACCACATGTATTTTTAATAATGCCAAATTTGGCTAAAATGTGCTCCCTGGTAGGGCTTTTAACTAATAAGCAGGCAATATATTGCACTGTAAACTGTTTTTATTTTAACACCTTACAGTTTTTAGCTCTGTGGCTATTGCAGGTATATCCATTAAAAGCAACACAGACCATAAATCAGAATTCCACACCTTTTCACAGCATATGAATCTATTCTCCTGCTGGTAAGCACACAGCTTTCATTGATGCTGGTGCGAGTGACATATACTTACGCGGGGGAGAATAGACCACTCTGTACGTGTGAGTTTATGCTTTTAGACAGGTGGCTGTATGTAGACAAGAGACACCAATAAACAGATTTTATCGGAGCTGTTTAGAAACAGACTCTGTATTCCATATCTACAGAAGAACCGTCATATTTTTCAAAGGGAAATACAGAGGGCAAACCCCTAATAGACTTACGATCTGTAGCCAGCACCCCTCCCCCAGCCCCTGGTCAAACTACACCACAATTGGTGCCCATCCTCACACAAAACCAGTCATTAAAACTGAACTTGACCAATCTTTGATGCTTTAATAAGCTAATAGTGCTGCTGAAATTACACTTATGCTGAATCTGATGGCAATATCTCTTATCACTGCCATGAAAACATTACATGGCAGAAGGCAAATGTTAACTTTTTAATGCTCTGTGCAATATATGTATATACCTATACAAACACAGGGTAAATATAGTGTCTCAGAGGAATAGGTTTTTCATGAAGCATAAATCTTTTGGGTCACTGCCAAAGGGACTGATACACTGACTTTCAGGGAACATTCTTCTCATGTTTAAAAAATAAATACTAAAATAGTCTATGTCATATATAGATCAGGAGTGGTTGTTTTGTATTATTCTGTTTTTTTAATATATTTACTTTCATTTTCTTTCTGCATTTTAGTCACTTCCAAAAAGGGAATCTAGGAATAATGCAAGTTGCAAAAACAGATGTAGAAAATATTTTTTAAAAATATGCAGCCTAAATTTCCATAATTTACAGTAGATATTCACACCTGCACAAAGAGGTTGACATTCAGCATATGTATCTAGCTGTGTGTGATGAACAGAGCATTTTTACCAGGATAAGACATCTTATTCCCAGAGAAATGCATAAACTAGAAACAAACCAGCTCCCATCTTTAGCTCCTTCCTGTATTTCATTTTAAAGCAGCTTCCTAGAAGATATTAGGAGGTCAGTTCACTTCTATTTACTGCGCCAAATATTGCTTATGATTGACACTGTCATGTCCATCTGCTGTAGGAACGTAAAGGCCATGACAATATTTACTCACATTTGCTTGCATGGCTTTGGTAGAGGGAACCACAAAATACTGATCTATCCAAAAGAGAAAAAAAAATTAAAGAGTGGCACTGTGGAATTTATGAATGAGAGTGCTTTGGCTGCAAAGCGTTCCCATTATAGCCCTCAGCCACCACAAAACTGCTGTGTAATTGGAAGGGAACTTTTTCCCATGCAAAGAAGCTCGCTGGCGGCGCCAACCCATCAGAGATGGCACGTTGGCATGAAGGGATGCACACCTGCAGCCAGCCTCTCTTCCTCCTGGGGCCTGGACCTCACCAGCACCCTCTGCTCACAGAGGGACCTGGATCTGAGAAGCACACAGGTCACAGAGGCACAGACTGAGGGACTGTTAAGCTTTAGAGGTCATTTCATCCACTTGATTTAGAGGTGAGGAAACTGAAGCCTAGAAAAACAAAATAAACAAGTCTCGGGGGCATAGCCAAAGTCAAAGGCAAAGCTAAAACCAGAACTCAGCATTCCTCCTATACCCTAGCCCAGAGTCTCTCCCGCTCCATACATCTAAAAGTTGACCCTATTTCAGAGTTTATTTACCTAAATCCATGATCAACCAATTCAAATGTTATCCCAAATGTCATCCTGGTTGGGAAACAATCTACTTCCTCCAAACCAGCTCAGACATATTACTGTTTTCCCAAAGGAAAAAATTTTTCTTTGTGTATATGTATGTCTGTGTGTTTGTTTTTTGGTCCCCCAGCAACAAAAACTGAATTGAAGCTTAAAATAATTACCATCCTTTCGGCTTTCCTAAAAAAATAAAATAAAATAAAATCCATCCTCTAAACAGAATTATACCATAGATCTCAGATTTATTAATATCTTAAATTTCAAAAAGACTAAGTTCTTAAGATCAGTAGGGGACTCCAGGTTTTGTTTTATCATTGTGCTTTAAGGTATAGGTTGCATATACTATTTTTAATTTATCAAATAGTATCAGTAAAAAAATTAAAAGTTAAACAGGATGTCATGGTAGGGAGCCACTTTAGGTTACGTGGTCAGGAAAGGCCTCTTGAAAAAGATCTCTCTGGAAACGATAAGGCCTGGTTTACAAAATCCCATCTCATCACAGACAAAAATAATAACAGTAAGCATCTACTATCTAACTGAATTGGGCATTTTAAAAATATACGAGGGCTGTCCAGAAAAACTCTGGTCATAAATGCCTCTATTTTTCCTATTACATGGCTGGACACTTTCCAGACAGCCCTAACAGCTTCTATAACATGAAACAATCCAGCAGGACAGATGTTGCTTTCCCTAATTTGCAAATTTAAAAAAAAAAAACACCTAAGTTTTAAAGAGATAAGAGTACTCATCCAAGGTCCCACAGCTAGCTAACAGACAGGAGGTGTGGGACTCTGACCCATCTGATTCCAGAGTCCATGCTATTTGTACTCTGACTAGAAGAAGCACACAGACCGAGAGATTTGCTCTTGGTTTGATCATCCCTTCTCTGGGGGCATGGTCCCTGATGCCCTCAGTAAGTCAGTTCTTCTTGATTTATAAATGCACATCATCCTCCTGCACATGTCTTCACAGCACCTAGCATTAATTGTGATATTGCTGATATTTATGTGATTCTTTGAATGACTACCTTTCCCACTAGACTGCAAAGACTATGCAAAGTCTGCAAGTCTCTGCTGGCACATAGTAGGTGGTCACTAAATGAATGAATGAATGAATGAATGAGTCATTGCTGCAAACTTCCCTTTGCTGTGAGTAATTCAGCACAAAATATATAGCCAGGAGAACCCAAATTGCTATCACTGTCTTATTCTTCTAGCCAGACCTGATAACAACCACAATTTAGATTCAAATTATGTCTTTCATTTAAACATCTCAAAGCAAGATAAAAATAAACAGCTGGAAATAGCTAACAAAAAACTGGGGGACAGCGGGAGGGAGAGAGAGAGACCAAAATAAGTTTAGAACTCTGCCAAAGGTCTTGATGGTAGCAACAAAACCATAAATGTCTCACGCACTTCATACGTCACCAGGGCTTGCAGATGGAAATGATATCAGTTGCAGCCTCCGCTTCTGCTTCGGCTCACCAAGACACAGCTCCAGGAAAGGGTGATGTGACGTATCCTGCATTCTATCATTCTGAATCCCCTATTAACCAGCACTTGTGTAGTCACAGTACAATGATAAATGATCGTCATAATTATGACCCTAATTCACAACATGTCACCAACGTATTCTCTAGATCATACAAAAATGACATTAGCTAAGAAGTTCTTTGAGAGTAGAGACCACGTCATACAATTCTCCCAGGGGCTTTATACAACACATAATTGTTGAATAAAACTATATCGATCCTATCTATGTTATTGTATTTGAAAACGATGTCCTATGTGAACTGTATGAGGATATTATCTACCAACCAGAATGTTTAACTGCCTAGAATATCCACTCGTGTTCGTTAAGAGAAAATTAAGTCATCCTAAGTAGAAAGTGATGACGATCTTAATACAGGGTATTTGGTCCCACCTTCTTGTCTAGTAACCCATTAAGAAATTCCAATACTGGGACTTTCAAAGGGCTGTAAGTTAATCAAGGTATTATGGTTGGTGTTGCTATTGTTATTTTAATCCATCAGAAACCACTGTCTGGATATTTAAAATTCGATATAATGAAACAAACTAAAACTCTGAAGAGAAGTTGGTATGTTTTCACAAGAGAATACTAGCTGGGGTACAGGATAGGGAGTTCATGAACAGAACTAGCTCAGATTCATGATAAATACACATTCACTCCATTTTTAACTTTAAACTATTTATTCCCCTTCTTTCCCAATTTAGGTCATATGAAGGAAAATACATGTGAACAGGTTCATTGCCATAGAGAATGTCCTTGCAATGTAAAAATGTAAAGCAAAATTATATTATTCTAGATTATGGGTCCCTGTGATCTTTATCTATGAGTCAGATAAATAGAAAATTACTCATTTTTTTGTTATGTACTCAATATTATTAGGTGTGAACTAAGCAATGTAACATAAAGACTATAGTAACTACTAAACTATCTCATCTAAACCATCTCTCTTTTCTCTTCCATTCATTTGTATTTGCATATTTCTAAATTAACTTCTGCCAGGATCATAAGGAAATTAGTTAATTTTCTCTAAACAAAACCTCAGTAAAAAACAACAACATCAACACACATATATCCTCAATGTACCAGAGCTAAGAACAAAGGCTCAAAAGAAGGGTAAAATATTAAATAATCTTAGACCTTACCAAATACACTTAATCCTTTGAATAACTGTATAAATATTTGAGTGTCTTTTATTTATGTTTTCTTTCTTTTTATTATAAAGATAAGCTTTATAAAGTTATCCTCTTTTTACAAAATAGGGAAAAAAAGAAACTGTGGCTTATTATTTAACTTCCGAAAAGCCAACATCAAAGGTTAGACTTTTGGCCTTCAAGACTGGATCATCTGTAATTTCTTTTTTTATTTTTTTCTCCTTTAAATTTTTTGTGGAGAAAAGTTAGAGATCTCAAGCATTCTTATCTGGAGGTTTCTTTTAGCCAAGCTGAGTTGATGGGAATTACTCTTTTTTGCCAAGACCCAAAGGAGAAGCTGTATACATTCCCTCCCTCCCTCTCCCATCTCCCTCCTCTACATGCTGCCCAGCTTCTGACTCAGAATGAAAATATTTGTCTTCTCTTTTTTTCTCCTTGTATTTAAAGAGAGGGAGAAAAAAAGAGAAGAGTCCTAGCTGTATTTGGAAGTATGAGGCTACAATTTCACTGCATAAAAGAAATGATCTGAAACTCCCAAATTTATTCAAGGAACCCACAGTGTTTATTTATAACTGGAGGGGGGGGGACTTCTTATTTGCATATGTTATCCTGTGAATTTACTACATGCATAATTTTAAGGTGCTTAATGAGTGATTCAAATAGAAATGGAATAAAGTTGCAGACATTGACAGTAATGAAACTCAGGGACAATGAAATAAGAGGCAAGTCCAAAGCTGTTTGGCTAAATCAAATTGTGCACCTTACAATCCAATTTCTATTGAAACAGCAGCAGCTTGAGATAAAGTTGTCATAAAGTCTTATCAAGATTAGTCAAGAGAGCGTGAACATTAGAAAACCATATTTAGATCATTTTAAGTCTCATCTTCCCACCCCAAAAAGGGGGTGGAAGAGAAAATAGTCCAGGCAGTTTGCCGTGGTTCCCTTCCCCCTCACCTCCCCGCAGCTAAGCTGACCCTCTTTCACTGCCCACTCCCACCAATTCCTGCCACCAGGACTGATCAAGACATAATCATCTCTGGGCCACAGAGTCACAGTAACTTCCTAACTTGGTCGCCTTGCCTCTGGGCAACCCCATCTACAGCTCTGTTCATCCCTCCAAGTCCAACTCAAGTATCACTCCTTCTCCTTCCTAGCTTTCCCTGGCCCCATATAGAATTGATCAGTCCTTGATAGGAGTCTTCCCTGATAATCTGACCCACCATCTGACATGTCATATTGATCAGCTCTCTGTTGGCATACGTCTGTACACCTCAATGCTACACAGATACTTGAGGGCAAGAAAAGCTCTGTTTCGCTAGCAAAGAACAACAGAATCTCTCACAAGAGACTCTCAATAGTCTTTTTGAATTAAACTCATCAGCTTTATCATGAAATTTAGCTATCCACTTAACTGTGCTGAGTTGTCCACAATGACAGGAATCCTGCTTATAAAACATGCTTCTATAACGTAAGTACAATGTGTAAGAGCCACTGCCTAAGTGGAGCGGTGGATGGAAAGAGACTTAAAGTATCATTTCTCCAGAAACGTGTCCGGTAGGGCTCACATCGCTAGATGACCAGAGATACTAGTCACTTTGCTCCTTTCTTTTTTGAAACAAATGTTTATTAAATTGTACACTTTACTACATGTTAGTAACTCAAAGCTTAATGACATATGGTTTCTGCCCTCCAGAAAACTGATGGCAAAGACTCAATATGGAAGGAAAGTCTGAGAAACAAAAGACTTGATAGGAATCGTAACGGACACAGTCTGCAATATTGGTTCAGGTAAAATGGATGGAGGAAACCTGACTTTATAGTGTTTGCCAATTCCCATAGTGTAAATACTCCCACTGTTAATGATTTCAAGCTACCAACGTAAGATCACTGAGGAGAGTTGGGGAGGCATTCACTCAGTTGGTTCGCATGAGCCCACACAAGCCAGCTGGACAGGAGCTATCTCCCCAGAGCCACAGGCCAAATGTCATCATCCAATAGATAGTCATCGAACACCTGCTGACGGTCAGGTACTGTGCTGGGTAGGAATAAAATAGTGAACCAACAGCCACAGCCCCCGGCCTCCTGGGGGTCAGAGAGTACCATGCTGAGAACCGACCCACCTGTGGGTATCAGGGACAGTGCCTCTGAGAATTAAAGGAGGGGCAGCTAGAATGAGATGGATGAATTGAAGTTAGCAAAGAAGCAACGCAGCGTTCCTGACAGAAGCAGTAGGAGCAGCATGTGAGAAAGGAATTTGGACTTTATCCTATGAGCAGTAAGGAGTCACTGGTGGGTTTCACACTATGGAGTCTGAATTCTGAAAAGCTTCCTCTGGCTCCTGTGTGGAAAGAAGGGGTTCTAGAGAGGCCAAGTGGATGTCCTGGCAGGCGCTGGGGCGAGCAAGCACGGTGGCAGGCGTGTGGACGGTGTGAAGAGCGCGGGGTTGGGAGATTCCTCGTGCTGCTGTGGGGAACGAGGGAGAAGGCAGCAACAGGGATAATTCTCAAGTTTCTACAACTGAAACCTGTCAGTAATGTGAGGAAGATGACCTGGTTTGAACACCAAGATTGAAAGTTTATGTGTAGACACTGAACTCTCAGTGTCTAAGAACTCCTGCCCACCCTTTACGTAAAAATGGGTCCCTACAAAAGAAAACCCCTATTTCTTATCATGACCTTCAGAGCCCTTCACGCACGGGCCCTGGCCTTCCTCCCGACCTCCTTTGCCACCAGTTTCCACGTAGCCCATGTACTGTTATTTCCCTCCCCCAGGGGTATCCCTTTCCCAAGCCTGCTTTCCGATCCTTGCTGCTTGGTGAGGCCCCACATCTCACGGAGTCGCCCACCCCAGAACGGTCTGCATTTAGGCTGAAGATACAGCGCCTGGACCTGCAGAGGGGTAGGTCCCATACCTTCCATCCCTCGGCACCAGTATTTTCCAAAGCAACAGCTGGTTGGTCTGACAACATGCACACACTGAGAGGAAGAAGATACAGGATAAGTACCTACCAAACATTTACTGTGTGTGAATTCTTGTGCTCATGGATTGATTCAGCAAGGAAGCACTGAATGCCTACTATGTCCACGTGCACAGCAGGTACTCAACGAAGAACCACGAGTGAACTCTAGGCATCAGGACCCTCCCTCGCCACAGGCACTTCATACTCAACTTCTGCAACAAATGCCTCTGGCACCTGCCTCCCATCTCTGTGGTCCACTCTGATTGCAGCCACCTGTCTCACCTTGACTGCGTGCCACCCCAGGAAGGCTCCCTTCCTTGGTGTGCCAGCTCTGGAGGAGCCGCCTGGCCTGCACACAAACACGACCTACCCACCTACGAGTGCCGCGGTGTCAGTGCACCCAAGGGCAGCCCTCAACCACTGGGGAGAGAAGCCAGGAAGCAAAGGCTCCAGCCTCTCGTCCTTCCGGAGCACCATCTCAGGAGGCACATCTCACTCTGCCCCTCAGGAGATCCCGAGAGGACCCAGCAGCTACCGCCGAAGCTGTGACCTTGATAGTGCATCGTTAGTTTTCATTTTCTCCCTTACCTGTTCTCGTTCGCCCCAGCTCCTCCTGCCTAGGATCACGCTCACGTAAACTACCTGCAAACAAATCCCCGTGGAAGGTCTACTTTCAGGAGAACCTCAAACTTAGCCACCCATGGAAAGCAGCCTTCACAGTGTCCACCACGGTCTAACGTTCACTGTGGTTAATGAACTCCACACTGAAGTCAGAGCGAGGGCCACTCAGAAACTCGTGCCGGCCTGCTGCGCCACGAGGACGCCTGCGGGCTGGTGCGGTGAGACCCCACACGGTAAGTGCCCAATGCCTACCATGTGAGTTAAGCCCTGGTAGAAACCCGGGTTCTTCACCATAAGAAAAGGTGTCATGCAGGGGGCTTCCCAAAGTACTGGTTTTGTCGCATCTTTCTTCAAGTCTGATTTCGTGTTAGAACACACGTATCAATATATTAAAGGCTATTTAAACTTCCTAAAACGATCCCAGAACAGAAAAAAAAGAAAAAAAGCTTCTGATTTAAACATCCTCAGCTGTCCATTAGCATGACAAAGTCTGCGTTTTATTTAGACATCGTCATTAATAATGAAATGATGTATGATTTCCACCCCTGCCGCTCTTCCTTCCTTGCACAATCAATTATACATTTAAGAAAATACTTAGTGGATAGAAGGCTTCTCTAATTAAGCATCACTTGAGGGACCTGTGAGATTCTTAAAACTAGAAACGCTCCCTCGGAAATATAGGATGGCACCGAAAAACACCCACTCAAAATACGCGAGTCTTGATCAGAAAAACAAACGTTCTGCTTTCGGAACTGCTACCCAAGGAAAAACTTACATTTACACATGTTTTTAACCCAATGAGGACCTGGAGATGAACTAAATAGTCTGGAAAGTATACAGTCTTTCTCGCTCCGTTGCAGCTGAGGACTCACTTGAAATTAGATCTTTCGGTGGAGACTCAGCCCTAGAATTGCTGTCCCTTAAACCAAACAGTCTTTCTGTCAAAATCATTGAGGATTCAATATAGTTGGTTCTTGAAAATTCTGGAAATTTTCCAATGTGAGAATCACACAGAAACAGCTAGCATAAGATTTCCCAGAGGGCAAACCAAGGATGGGTTTTCTCACTAACATTATTACATATCACATCCTGTTGTCAGGAGGGGTGCTTATCTTGGGACAATCTCCAGGATGAATTTGCATCCCGTCCTAGAAAACTAACTCTCTCTCACACACACAGCAGTTCAGTCCATTCGGCAAGTTCTAACGCTTTCTCTTTCTCTCCCTCTAGAGGCAGAAAATGAAGCACTAAATAAGGCTTGATTTCGAGGCAGCAGAAATAAAGCTCGGGATAAGCCGCTCCAACAGGCACACAAAGCGGGTCGTGAAAGAAGGCAACGAGTGCATCAAGGAAGTTGCCTAGACTAGCAAAGGGACAGGGGCAAGAGAGGGGTGGGGAGACAAAAGATGAGGTGCAGAGTGCTGTCAGTCTCCCTTTCCCACCCTCTCTGTCTCTGTCTCCTCCTGCACTCTCTCCTCCATATCTTCTCTCACTCTCACCCTTATACTTTTCTCCTTTCTCTCTCCTTCTCTCTCTCTACCCCTCCCCTCCTCTCTCCTCTCTCCTCTCTCTCTCTCTCCCCCTTCATCTCTCTCACCTTTTTCTCTCTCCTGCCTTCCACCCCCTCCCTTGATTCACCCCAGGACCATGGATCCTCCTCTGCCTCTGGAACCCGTCCCCTCCTGCACAGCCCAGGTGCCCCTCCTACAACAGGAGGGGTTGATGAGCTTTTAGAATGAGTCCTGCATGTGGTGCCATGTCCCCAGAGACAGCAGATGTCCCAGGGCATTTGTGGCTTGGCCTTCGGCAGCCCCCTCCTTTACCCAGCATCCCTTTCCCCAGGGCACCTGGGCCTCAGGAGCCTCAGTCACAGCTCTCAGAAATTGGGCCAGTTGCATACGGGGGTAAGAGCAAGGGCCGTTCTCCCCACGTGTCATAAGCAGACTTTAAAAATACTTGTGCATGAACTCACTCCTATTGATTGCCTCCTTCCCTCCTCCTGTCACCGGTCCTCCTACACCAGCCTGTCCCTCCCTCCTGGAGGAGCTCTCCTTCCCCACCAGGGCTCAGGAGCCTCCCCAGGAAACCCTGAACCTTAGGGTAAGAAAGAAGTCCCTCCTGGGACTGGGGAGAGGGGACAAGGCTGGGCCCCTGGGCCCGTTTTAATTCCACGTTCTGGCAAAAAGAAAACCTCAGGTCTGACTTTAGAGCCTTTGACACATAATTGGTAGCCAATTTTCCTAAGTGGTGAGTCAATTTTCTGCTTGTGAAATGTAACTTTACCCTGGTGCACACCAGGCCCCAGGGTTTTCAATGTGGCTTAACAGCAATTATATGAATGTTAGGAAAGGGGGAAGTGTTAAAGTCCCTACATTTACATTTCTCCATGTTTTTACCTCTTAAAGGCATAGAAGACGTCTCCTATCCAACTAATCCACGAAAACCCCACATAAAGACAGATGCAGGGCTTCCTGGGAAACAAAACCATTTTAAAGCCTCCCCACAGAGGGTACTTTTTTTTTTTTTTTAATTCTCTCCCGTATTAGGACAAGTAGGGAGATGTAATGGGGAGGCGCACAACAGTTAGGGGTCAGGGCATCCTTTGCATAGTTCCCCTCAAGCTATTTTCTTTGCTCCCACCCTCCCCTGCCCCCACCCCAAACAAATACCCAGGCGGGCGGGCCGGCGGGCGCTGGGCCCCTCCGCACGCAGCTCCCCCTGCACCCCAGGCGGCCGACGGCTCCTGTCCATATGTGCGACTCATGTTTCAGCTTTCACTGGCGACAAACTGGAGCCGGGGCCTTTCCGTTTCGAAGGAACTCGCTACGTGTCGCTAACAACAACACAAACACCGGCGGCCCCTGTTCTGTGCTCCGCTGCCCACAGTGCGCTCGGCACCAGGCTGGATTTATAGCAAGCGGCGAGGGCTGTAAGGGGTGATTCATGAGTCCCCACAATGCCACTACTGAGAGGCACTGAGCTGGGGAAGACGCATCCGCGCCCCCCGCGCCGGGGGTCGTTCCCCCAGCCCAGCCCAGCCGTCCTGCACGGTCACCACCAGCACAACGTGTGCAGTTGGTCCGCATTCATTTTGTCGTCAATTCTTTTTCTCTATAAGAGGGGATAAAAGGTCATTTCCACAACCTCCCTTTTATTGCAATTTGTTAAAAACTCAAAAGACCTAAAATACATTCTTTGGTCATTAATAATTGCAATAAAGTCCCACTACAGTCCTAACTTTACACAGACCTACGTGATACACACACTCAGGCTCACAATACATTCACGTGCAAAAAAAAAATTAGATCATTGGTATGAGTTTTCCTGGAAGATTTAGTGTGTTTGTTTCAGAAAGACACAATAATTTTAATAAAACCAAATCTGATTTGGGAAGCATGTACCATGAATGAAGTTTTGCAAAGATGGGAAAGAAAACAAAGTAAATGATGTTGAAAATTGCTGGGGGTGGGAGTGTGATATGCAATGTAAAAGTTCCACCAAAAAAAGAAGTCCTATGTCATGTAGTCATAGGTTTATTTCTTTGCAGCCCAGAAAAGCTCCTAACTAGCTCAAATCAAAGAGGAAAATCTTGCACTTTCATGAAAGCTACCCTTTGGACTATCAGACTCAATTCCAAAAGATATAGGAAAAAAATCCACAGCAAAAATCCACACTTGCAACTTTGTACCAGATTCTGTATTAAAAGTAGACGTGTCAGGTCTCATGAATGCCTCTCCGGCCTGTGGTTACAAGGTTCTGCCTTCAGCCTGCAGCAAATCAGTTTGGGGTTTCTCTAAATCTGAGCCACAGCCTGTCACGATGATGCTTTGCAACACCCGCCTTCTAAATCCCACCTCTTTGTTTTCCTCCCTAACCCTCAGACAAATTGTCTTCAAGTTCCTGCCTATGTCAGCCATTCCAACCTGGAATTAAGAGACGGCCAAATCTTTACCCTGAGAAATTTGGAGCTACAGCGCTTCAGGGGAGGCCTGGGGAAGGATAATTGTTTTAGTGAAGCTCACTGCCCCCTCCGTGGTCCACGCGACCCTGCTGAGTGTGGCTGCTTACCTTTGGCAGTAACCCAGGGCAGGTTCGGGAAACCAGCCCACGTTCCTGCCCTTAGCCTTGTGTCAGTGAAGCCTGGCACATCTTTTTTGTGGTTGTAATTTAAATGAGACAACCAACTGCACAGCTGTCCCGGTCAAATTATGCAGGGCCATGTGGCCTTTCTTCCATCTTTAAAAAGTCCAGGGCACCTCTGACCATGTTTGAAGGAAGCCCAGGGGAGCAATGACCAACAAAAGGAATAGCGATTATGCCAGCAAAGGGTGGAAATTTGCCTAAATGAATATGTTAAAGGCTGTGCTCAGAAAATGGAAATGTTAGTTTTTAAATAGAGGCAGAATCGTGTCCTGATTAAGATCCTGATCTTTGGGGTCTGACACAGCTCCACCACTTAGTAGCTGTGGTGACTTTGGGCAAGTTATTTAACCTCTGGGAGCCCCAGTTTCCTCATCTATAAGAAGCGGGGGGAAATAAGAATACTCCCCACATAGATTTATAGTAAGGATTAAATGAGAGCATACTTAGCAAATATGTAGCATAATAAATGTTAGCTATTATTATCGCCATCAACAGTAATTACAACAACAACACAGAGAAGACGTAAAAGCCAATGGCAGACACCATAACACCAGTGACATCTCTATCCCAGGAAAAGACTGATTTTACTCTGCTTCTAGTCTCTTATTTTACATGTTATACAACTACATCCTTGCCAAACTCCAAGTAAAATGGATGTGACTGAAGTTTCTATAATCTCAATTTCATTTTACTCTGTTCATACTGCATAGAGTGTTTAACCTCCCTCTCCCTCTGTCCCCCCCCCCATGCATGTGTGCACACACACACGCACACACACACACCCCAGATACAGAAATATGAATACAGGTGTATACATGGATGCATACTACACCAATACAAGCCAGCGGATGTGCAGACAGAAAATGAGTGCACACAAGCCAGAATGAAATGAACATAATTATCAACTTTATTTTCACATCTCTATTGGATGATACTCAATTCTGAATTGCATGGCAAAAATAAACTCTTTAAAATACTGAAAACATGACCCATTGTATCTTTGTTCCTAAGGCCCTTTAAAAGCTGAGGTTAAATTATAATCAGATGGCAAAAGGATAAGGACCTCACCCCAGGGCACTTCCTCGGGATAAATGACCAGTTCTTGTCCACGTTGGAAGGAATTGTTGGCCCAAAGCACCATGGGGCCAGTGACCCCTTGCTGGTCATTAATCGTTACCGAATTCCCTGGAACCAAGGTCATTATCGCTAATACAAACTTAAATAAAAATTCCAGAGACATATGGATTTCTTTTAATAGTTGGTCTTATTTCTTGTGGTTTTTATAGGGCATTACTATAGAATTAATGTTCTATACATTAGCTCTGTAGTTGGTTTGTCTTAGCACTTGATCCTGCTTAAAGTAAAGGTTTATTAGACATAAAATAAGAAATGAAGGAAAGCAAACAAAAAACAGGAAATCCTGAGACGGCCTATTCTGTACCTGGAATTCTCAGAAAGTCATTATCCGTAAGACTCACAAGTTTGTTTCCTTGTGGATCTGTCAAAATATTGTAGTGTTTATACGTAAGGATTCAAGAATTTCAAACTTTAAAAAATAGATAGATAGATAGACCTATCCTGGACAAAGTTTTGTCTTTCAGTCTTTCATGTCTGCACATAACAAAAGGAAAAATATATTTTGAGGTTTTGTGAGATTCTAATTTCTTTAAGCTTAGGGATATAGACCATATTCTCATATTCCTATGCATAAGCACAGGGTACTACCAGAGCATACTATTGCACAGCTTCATTCTAAAGATACTCAGTGTGATTTGTATTAAAGGGAATTATCCACCCCAAAAAGTAGACATGCTGACACTTAACGATTATTTAATGAGCACATGTTATGTGCAAGTGAGTGTATATCTTCATACAGAAACATTACGGCTACCTCATGAAGAAGACAAGTGTAAACCAGAGGAATCTGGTTAGACAGACGCTCTGGGATGTCACTCCGCCTCTGCTGACAGCCTTTTGGGGTTACTTTCTCACATAGATGAATATGGTTGTCCATGTGCCTCACATTTTACAAACCTACAATTTTCTTTTTACTATTATGGATCGCTTCCCCATCTTGCCCAAGTCATGCTACCAACAAATTTAAATGTGCCAACACAACTGGCCTTGTAAGGTACATCATCTAATGACCTCACCCAATAGCCCTGCCTTAAGGTAATCTCAGCAATAAATGTGGCCTGTGCTTACCGCCTTGCCCTCTTATTACCTAGCTGATACCTGCAACAAGGTAATGAAGCAGGAGTGAAAGTTGGCTGAGAATATTGCTGCTGGTTCAATTTTAACTGTGGTTGCTATTTACCATACAGTACCTGCTGCCCAAGCAAATGTTTAAAAATAGGCTATTGTCCAATGTTAGATGTAAGAGGTGACCAGATTTACAGGCATAGAGAGGATTAAAATCATTGAGAGCGGGAACCTTAAAGATCCTGAGTGTCCAATTCTCTCATTTTATAAATGGGGAAACTGAAACCCAGAGAGGTTAAGAGACTTGCTGAGGCTCACATATCTAAAGAACGGCAGAGGCGGTATTTAAAAACCAGGTCTCCTGTGTCCTCATTCAGCATTCTACACCAGATTACTTCTCATTTTCATTATAAGTGAAAAAAATCTAACTTCAGCATGAGCGATTTGACGTATCAGGCCTATAATAGAACGAAAGCATGCTCTCTCCTATACAGAAGGATCTTCTCGAATTTGGGTTCATAATGGAGGCAACAGTAGCTTGAAAATTGGAAATTAGCATGGTAGGGCATTCACCTACACTGCATCTGATGTATAATGAATGACTTCAGATCTGATGTTGGGAGTGGAGGAGGGGGCCAGGTGATGGAAGGAGAAAGAGGAATGACTCACCAGAATTGGTGGTGACTTGGATAAAAGAAATTCTTATCGCATGCAATTTCCCTAATAAGTGAGTGTACCTCCAGGGTAGTCCCCACTCAGGGACAGGGGCTACACTTTGTGTCGTACAGGAGATGCTTCATGAACATTTAGCGAATAAATGAACATGCTGATTCCTTTGTTTCTCCTACTTGAGGTCAATGAAATCAATGGGTGCTTGTCCTCATTGCCTCTGTGAATGAACACAATGGTTCTCAAACAAGAGCAGACCCTGTTATGAAAAAAATTTTTATAGGTTTAGAAAAGTTATTCTTTCTGGGCTCTGACATCAGAATATTTATTGGGGAGCACAGAGAAATTCAGCTTGTTGAATCATTGGTGATCATTTGGGGAGCAGAAAATAGAAGAAAAGCTATATAAATTTGAAATTTCATCTCTTTTAAACTAGGGCATTAGCCCTAAATGACCAGACAGTGGATGCAGGAGAGAAAGACTGAGCTCTTAGCTCCATTCAGTCACATATTTGAACCAAGAGGGAACAATCTAAAATTTCCCCAAATCAGCCCCATCATTCTAGGCAGGCCAGATAGGCATATAGTTCAGAAGCTGAGTTATCTCTCGCTTTCTCTTTGCTCTTTGATCTGAAAGTATGCTGATTATCCTCACCTCCTTCCAGCCTACGCCGTGAATGCCGCTGTGCCTTTTGGAATCGCTCTCTTACAGATCAGCTAGAGACTATGCCAGGGGCTACTGAGTCCTCTCAGCACCCTACCCATGACATCTGCCCCTCCTTGGCAGTTCGAAAGGTATGACAAAACTGTCCGGACAACAAGGTGGTTTTTGAGTAGGGAGAAGTTCAATATACATTTTCCCCCCTTTACTATGATTTCTTCAGAATTATATTCTATAAGAACACCTCGTTTCCTTTGTTATTATTTCTGGAAAGCACAGTTTATTAAATTTGTTTAGGTTTAAAAATAAGATATTTTTTAAATTAGGACTTGCTTCGAAAATTGCCAAGTTCAATATTTACGTGTGTCAGTGCCTTCCAGAGAAAGATGACAGAGACAACTGCTCATGCTGAGATGTCTAGAATAGAAACTACTTCCATACAATTCCTACTGGAACATGGCAATTGACGAACTAGCTCTGACCAATATAAAACAAAAATTTCTATTGTTTGCACAATGCTATGACATAGCATGAATACGTACAGTTGCAAATGACTGAGATATGTGAGTTTTTAGAAATGAAGTAATGTTTTATGGTGAGGTGTTCTATAGCTTCCTCCGCCCCATGACTGTTACAGTTTCTTAGAAACAATTGAACACATAGGTACAGTGCATCATACCGGGCCCTGTTGGAGATATAGGTTTCCTTGGACCACAAAAATCCAGAAAATATGCATTGTACCTTTCCCTGAGGTTGACCCCATACAAGGTGAAGGGAAGAGCAGAGGGGACCCAGATGGCCCAGAGCAGTAGCAGAAAAGCCACTGGAATCAGAGCCAGGGGCTTGGCTTAAGGTCCTGGCTCTGAGGCTAATTCGATCTGTGCGCAATGTGACCCGAGCTTCTCTTGGCCTCAGCTTTCTCATCTGTAAAATTAAGGGACTGCACTGTAATCTCGGGGAGTCCACTCAGCTCAGACAGAGACCTGGTCTCTCCCTACAGGAACCTAGACTCCTCAGAAAGCCTGCCCTGGAGACCTGGCTAGGTTATTAATTAGCTTTCTGAAGCTAAATTATTCATTCTCCGTATCCTTGAAATGGGTAGAATAAACCCCTGCCTATGTTGTCATGGCAACAAAATAAGAGGTTACAGAGCTCTATAAACTGAAAAGAGCTGAACCCATGTAAAAATCTTTATTTCACTCCTTCAGAGAGACAGATGAGTGATAGAATTAAAGTGTTAGCCTTCCCAAAGTTATGTACGTCTTCATAAAAATCAAAGGCTCTCAGCTAAAGAGATGAGACTCTTAACAGTAGAATTCCAAGCATCAGCCAGAGTTGGGTGGGAAAACCTTTCTTAAGAGCTCCCCAAATATTCCTTATTGTTTTTAAGCCTGGCTATTTCATCAAATTCAAGAGGACTTATCTGGTAGTGCTCACAGACGTGCCCAAACTCCAAAGACTATCTAAATGGAGGAAGAGAGTCAGTAAGTAAATGTTTTGTTAATGAATAAAAGATCCCACATTTCATTCCTGAGAACTCTCCCATTGTTTTAGGTCCATCAGCAAAAGCACAAAGTGAGCCGAATAAGCCATAAGGAGACGAAAAATTCACTGTGATGAGGCGTACCTGAGAAGTCCCCAGCTGAAGGGGACCCTTGGGAGCGTGCAGTCCACCCACAGCCCTATCTTGAAACCAGACAGATGAAGTTGTCTGCTAGGAAATCAAGATTCCCTTTCACTTTTCCACAATCACCAAGTTGTTTGTGGAAGGCCCTGGGAATCATTTATAACTGAGAGAACAAGAGAAGCCGCCTTAAAACTCCAGTTTCAATAGACCTGAGAGCCTCTGGAAACCCAAAGCCACTGCACCATTTGCTACCCCGAGAGACTATGAACAACAGATAAAACTAATCCAACCCGGTGGAAAGAAGGGCCACTGTAGAGCTTGAGCCAATTTCTTAGTAACATTCAGCCACTGTCACAACTTTTCCTTCTTGGTAACTTCTGTGTACCTTAGAACTTGAATTTCTTAATTCAAACCCCTAAGGAGCCTGTGAGAAATACTGTCACAGTTGTGTCAAGGATCCACCAAGCAGCTGCAGGGAAAGGACTGTGAGAGTTCTTTCTTCAGCAATCGGGGGGCTGCATACCTGGCTTATATGGGTTCTCATGACCTCCAAACCTCCAGTGGACACTCGAGGGGCACCACTTCTCTCACCAAAGGTAGCCATCATTTCAATGAGTCCTCCTCAAACAACCTTACTCCTAATTTCCATCATATCTAGGTCGTAACTGAAGCCCAATGGGTGCCGGAAGTACAAACGAAAGCTTGCTAAAACCACTACGTCTAGGAAACTGAGAAATTCCCAGGCAATCTCCTCAGAGCAGCAGAGAGAAATAAAAAGACTTGGCAAGAAGATAAACAGACATATAATGTAACAGTTACTTGAAATTCATTATACCAAACTTCCACAACATACCAAGGAATGGGACCTAATTCTGCCCTGATTATTTTGGGTATGTCATTAGTAATGTTGCAGAAATATTTTTAAGCCACTCTCAGTAATTTGATGAAAGGAAAAAAACTAACAATTTGAAAGTAATGTTGAGAGCCCTGTGATTTGAAAAAAAACTATTATTATTATAGTAAACTAAACAGCATGCTAAATAAAGAATATTACTGTTAAGATGTATCAGGAATTCTGAGAATTATCCGGAAGAGTACTGAAACACTAACGCTGCCATCCATATATATACGAAATTATTCAAGTATGCATTTGAGTAATTCTGCATTTTAATTTAACCCTTTGAAACATTAATCAAACCGTCGCTAATTATAGGAATTAAGGAATTAAACGACGGAATCTTCTAAAAGATATTATTTAAAAGGCAGTTTATACAATTACTTGTATAGATGTTTGCTTTAAAGAGTAAAACAGTTCTACTGTAATGAAAAGGGTCTTAGAAAATTAAATTAACAAGGGGGGACCAGGCTGATATGAAACTAAATTAGCATCAAATGCAAATTACAGGGTACTTAATGGTAGAAACAGGTGCAGAGAAGAACCCTAAATGAGATAAATGAATAAAACATCCCTCTCCACAAATGTGGAAGCTGACACAAAGTCAATGATATGAATAATTCAGCAGCCTCCACACTGCTGTTGAGGTCAGTCTGCCTTGACCTTTGAAACAGGAAGTAAAATTCAGTTCAAATTTGAGTGACTGGAAATATAGCAGTTATTTTGTTTTTTTTTTATATATTAAAAAACCCACAGAATTTTTTAAAATACAGATACAGGAAATATACAATAGAATTTAGTGTGAGTGAAAGAGGGACATTACATTTAGTAAACAAACAAAAAAAAATATCATTAGATAAAATTTTACCCAAACCATGTTTCAATATAAAAATTTTAAAAATAAAAACAAGTAAAAGCAATATATGCCAATGCTCAGCTTACTGATCAAACTCACTGTGAGAATAAATTTCAAATTTTTATCCTTCCAATTATTTTGTGTTGATGTCAATGTGAAAAAGCATGCTAATAATAACAAGGTAACCGCATTTTTATTAATAATGCAAAGTAATTTTTATATTTGTAAAAAAAATTGGTTAAATTTGTTTTTTTAAATTTTATGAAGCTGCTTTTTTCATCCTTTAAATCAGAATTTAATTAATGTGGCAGCCCCCAAATTAGTTTATCTGATACAAATGCAACCCAGGTTCTAAAACCCAATCATTCTTATAACTAAACATCTACTGTGGTTTTACTCATCTTTTATGCTTTTTCCCCTTCTTTGCATGCTTCAGAAGTATTTTGTACAGTCAACTAGTGAAAGTACTTTCCTCATTTCCAATTGAATTTGGTGCTGCTAGATATTAACATGGTGTGACAACAAACCAATTTCTACAAGCTAGAAAGGCAGCAAAATGTATATGGTGTTTCACCCTCACCCCTATTTCACAGGATGGCGTAAAAGATGTCTGATAATAGCAGTTATCTCTGCCCTCCAATTGGTTCTATTAGTGGAACCCACAACTTGGCTATCTACCTTTCATCTATCTCCTGTGCTTGTCAGATAAAAGATTATGTTGAAAGATGAGCTTAATTTTATTTTCTAGATTTGGAGAGGGTTAAAGCTACACACAGACACACACCAGCCATCTATGAAAGAGCCATGGTAAACTCGGTCTATGATATAATTACCACAAGAATGAATTTGAGAAATGCTCCTTATAAACCCAAGTGTTTGGCACTGGCAAACTGAAGATGCAGGGTGTGTGTGGTTTTTGTTGTTTTTTTTTTTTTTTAATTATTATTAGTATTATCATATTGGGTAAATCACTCTTCGCTCGACATTTAATAAAGGGTGATAGACCAAACACTGCTGATTTGGGGCTTGGCTAATGACTGACCCGAGTGAAGGTCTGTGTACAAAGTGGCTCC
This sequence comes from Lyroderma lyra, assembly GCA_004026885.1. Taxonomy (NCBI): domain Eukaryota; kingdom Metazoa; phylum Chordata; class Mammalia; order Chiroptera; family Megadermatidae; genus Lyroderma; species Lyroderma lyra. The sequence goes on along the minus strand of PVJL010000105.1, from coordinate 279,542 downwards.
CCATTAAATAGGGCTCTGTGGAACCAGCTGGTTCTCATTTTGAAACAACCGGTTTCTCTATCCCCAAGTGCTAAAGAAAATAATCCCTCGATCTATGACTACACACTTTCACAGAGGCAGCAATGAGAGTTTGATTGTGGAGATAATTAAAGTCATTCCTGGAACTTCCAAGAAAAAAAAGGGATGGGGGTGGGGAGAAGGGGTCGAAAGAAAGAATAGTCAATGATAGTGTTTAAAATTAAACTATGACAAATGCTTGGGAGTGCAGAAGACAGAGGAGGAACCCCCGCCCTTCACAGAATTCAGTTGAACCAGCTCTGCTTTCTGCTCCACTAGAGGTGGGGGGAGGCCTCCAGGGTGAGGCTGAGATGCCATTAGTCAGGGCCACAGCACCCCGGTGTCCAGCCTGGACACCAAGGAATCGAAACACAGCCCGAGAAACTCCTTGTCACTGATGACACATCACAATGAGGTTTTTTTTAAGTTTCAATCTTAAATAGCCAGGAAGGAATCTATCTGGATTCTTCCACAGACAGTCATTCTGGGCTGAAATGCTGAGATTCTATTAACATTAAGAAAAAGCAAAAAGATATGAGACATCTGAAGGCACTGTTGGTTTTTGTTTTAATGTTATGCTGTTCTTCCCTAAGAACCAACCCATGCCCAAATAGCTTGAATGACATTGGGCTGCACCTATGTGCCCTGCGTGCCTGCAGATTTCGTGGGCTTTGCCGGGGAGGAGGGCGAGGCGCGGACTAAAATATGTGTAATGTGTCTATTTGCCTTTAACAGGAAGAAGCAATGGGCTCAATAAGGATAATTTGGGGCCTCTCAATTAACCTGATTAGTTCAGCACGTTGCCCTCATGAATGACACTTTATCTGGAAAGTAAGGGAGAACTTCCCTCGCTGAAGTAGATGCAGGAGTCCCCTTAAGCCACTAAGTTGCAGCCTATCAAACGTGAGCTGTCTCTGCCTCCCCTCCTGCTTCCCAGCTTGCAGGTCAGAGCGACCAGCAGACTCAGAGGCGGACTGAATTTTGTGTCCTAAGGACAGGAGGCAAGCTCCCATCTGCCCAGGTGGCCTAGGAGAAGGCTGGGAAAAGGGATGCCCTGTGGGCAACTTCAAGCCCCTTTCTTCAAAGTCAACCAGGCACATGATGGGATTGGGGTGGGGAACAGGGGGTGTTGGGGGAGGGAGGAGCAGAGACAGAGAGAATGAGAATATTCATTAACCCTTCAATCACCGGACTAGTACATCAGTATCATACCTGCCTGAAAGAAAAAATGGTGAATTCTTAAGTCTTCTAACATTATGTAAAACAAAGGCACTGCTCAAACATGTGTTACCCTCACACTGATTTCACTTTCGATATAATAAAAGATCACCAAATTGCCATAAAAAAAAAACCTTTCTACCACTCTCTGAAATCTGCTTGCTTACAAAGGATGCTACGTGTGTGTGTGTGTGTGTGTGTGTGTGTGTGTGTGTGTGTTTAATTCACGTCATCCTGTGTAATAGAAATACTAGTGTACAGAACATATTTTTGAAAATGTGCTTTGTGAGAATGTCAACAGCAGGGTTTTTCACTTTCAGGTCTGCTCCATGATTTACTTGATCAATTAAACAGTTAGGCAATGAGGGTATGTGCATGGTAATCGTGACAAGATTAACGTTTTTAAGTGTAACAAATTTGATATTTTATCTTACATTTTCTGTTTCCCACCACTCTTTAATGACAGTGCCTTCTTACTTTATTGAATAGTTATAACAAGCCTGTCTTTATGCAGAGTTGAGACCACCAGATTCCATAACTGCATGTCCAGCTCATGTTCCTACTTTCATTTCACAAAAACACCCTCTAAGCACCTGCTGTATAGGTAGGCTTAGAGTAAGGCACTGTGCTGAGCACTAGGCATACAGCAGTGACTAACACACCCGCATTACTGCCCTCTGGGGCATACCATCTACCTCCTAAAGAGTTTGTCTGCTTCAGGAATACCAGAGGCAACTAAAGTTGTGATTTAATAGCTGTAGAGTGTCTTAGAGATCTCCTCCTTCTAGCGCTTATTTTAAAAATAATAGCTACCTTCTACTGAATATGATTTATGTGCCAGGCACTGTGCTAAGAGCTCTCCATGCACTGTCTACTTTTCTTCACCACAACCCTATAAAGTAGCAACTCCTACTCTCATCCTGGTGTCAATGAAGAAACTAGGGCTTAGGGAAGTTAAATGATGTGTCTGCAACCCCACAGTTAACACTGGCCAAAGCTGAGATTTGATCCGAGGTGATCTGACTCCATGGCCTGTGGTCTTAACCATTGTGTAGACAGCCTTGGAGGAGTACAATAAAGCCATGAGTTTTCCCAAGTTCAATACCACTGAGTAAGAGCTAATAGGCAACTTCAACCTAGGGACATATTTCCTCTGCATAATGATCCCTATTTAAAACACCATTTTTCTAATTTTTTTAACCAACATATTCTTGGCTTGCACTTGTTATGCCAATTTATTCTTATTTTATTTTCAATTCTAAGGCCCTGAAATTTCCATGAGGGTAGGAACACATGTGTCTTAGTCACTGCTTTATTTTCAACTTTGAAAACAGTGCATGGCATATAGCAGAGAATCAATAGATATTGGAAGAAATAAAAAAAGAAAAAACAATGAGTGACTCCTCATGTAAGGGGACTTAGCTACTGTTATAAACTTCAGTGAGGTAGTGTTGCTTATAAGAAAGTTCCATGGCAATCATCACATTAAGAATATCAATGCACATGGAATATATTATGTTCAAATTGCAAAAGCTACTTGACTTCAAGCACCCACTACGTGCCAAGCCCAATTCTTTGAAATAGAAACGACTGTTCCTATTTTAAAGATGGGAAAACTGAGTCCCTGACGCTCAGGTACTAGTAAGTAGCCATAGAGGGATTTGATCCATTGGCCAATAGACTACAAAAATCTATCCTTTTCCATTATATTCTGCCTTCTCCCAGATTTCTCTTTAGAAAAAGCCAGAGAGTGCCCCACAATGGTTCGCTCATCAAATTCAATGTGGACACGAGAATTCAAACACTGCTCCAGCAATGGGTGCAACAATTTATATCTCATATTACTGTTTTTTAATCCCAAAAGTTAAGTGCAAGATCTACTAAGAAAACTGTTCAGGTAAACAAGTTTAGAGCAATACATGAAAAGGACAAATTGTGGATACCAAGAAAAATCAATGAGACTGTGTGAAATACTGAAAACAGTAATTTTTTTTTACTGGGCAGTTGAGGAAGGAAAAAAATTGAGGCTCAGAGGCAGGAGATGAAGTTCCCTAATCACTTGCTCTGTCACTTTACAAGTACCATTCAGATGTAAGGTACTATTAAATGCACAACAATTAGGAACTTTTTGTTTTACATTGCTGGTCGACAAGAACACGTGCATGGCCAGAGCAGGACCCTTGTACTCCTGTAGTCGTAGGAAGAAGGACTCAATTTTCAAAAAGATATTCTGAGATGTATGCCACCCCTCTAAGATTAGAATCTGATTTAAGAAAACACCAAAATCATGCATGTAAATATGACTTTTCTACACTGTCACAGCTTCACAGATAACCAGGTTTACTTAACATTTTTTCCTAAAGAACTTTTTAATAAATAAAAAAAGGGATTTCTCTTTGTTGTCTTTGTTGTTTGTGTGTGTGTATGTGTGTGTGTGTGTGTGTGTGTTTACATGTGAGTGTAACCAACCCTGACGTAGATCCATGGTTCTTCAAACTAACATTGCATTTTGTGAGAGAATTCAACCAATAGTGCATCCAAGACTATTAAAGATGCTATTTTAAGATATTACTAACACATCAGAATACTAATGAATAAAAAACATGTTAAAAATAGGGGAAATCCCAATAGATTATCTATTAAACAATAATAAATAAATTACAAGTAGCACGATTGCCTGATCTTAGAAATAAAAAAGTGTTAGTTCAATCATGGCTGCTTGGGAAGGTGGAGTAAGGGACAACCTCTGACCTTGAGAAAGGTTATCCAGCTGCGCCCCTACCTCCTCAGTGCTGAGTAACGTGCCCCGTCCAGCACGGGGAGAGCTCCCAGGGACCTAGCAGCGAGCCAGGCCAGGCCAAACCGCAGCAGCTAACATCATGCAACAAAATATCCTAACACTTTCTTTTGATCATTTCCAATTCATTGATTAAAAAAAGAAAACAAAAAAATTATTTCGACCTTGAACTGCCATGTCAAGAGCCCCCCCCCCCATATTCGCACCCTAGGGAAGGGCTCTTCGGGCCCACTCCCCACACACACAGTATCAATATCTGCTCAGAGGAGCAGCAAAGAAGCAAAAAAGTACTTAGCAGGACTCTTGATACGGATTATTAATTTTTTTAGGCCACCACAACCCCATACAATGTGTGTGCAGTAATCGTGTTCAGCTGAAAAACACGCAGACACAATGTGGTGATCAGTTTCTCTTTTCTCCCCTGTCCTGGCACTGAAAGCGTTAAAGAAAACAATAAAAGAGCAAGTAAGTGTACAGGGCAGGATTTACTGGCATTTACTTTTAATCTATGGCCCTTCACTCTGTAGCTTATCGGGCCTCTGTCAGTCCTTTTTCCTCCTTTATATTTCATGAGGAGCCCCCCATGCTGCTACTGAGAGACAGAGCCCAAGTGTCTATAAGCTTTTTGTCAGGTAAAAAGAGAAGAAAAAGGAAAGGGACAAGAGGAAAAGCAAAGCTAAGAGGCATCTATTAGATGTCACTAGGCTTTTGTATTCATGTCAATGATTCAGGATTAGAGTATTTGAAATAATCTTATTGAGAGGAATCAAAAGGCCCACCGAGGGAGAGGCTGCTCTGGAGCATATGGCAAAGGCACGAACAATATCTTATTAAAGATGTGTTGGCTAACAGTATTACTTTATATTATATTACAAAACTATTGTGCCTCAAACAGTTAGCAGGATGGCATAGTTACCAAGGGCCTTTTTTGGAGGTTATTCTGTGGGATCGAGCTAAATAATTTGCCAGCTTGTCTAGTTAAGTCACTGCAAGTAGGGTTTGGAGGCAAGTTTGAGACTGGAATCAAGCCTTTGCCTTCAAAAATAAAAAAAATCCCCAAGGCACGCCGAAGACCACTCTGTGCCCGCCGAAAGCGAAGTATACACCACATGGGTGAGGTGCCAACAGCATTCTTTTCCTTAACTTTGCATCATTTACCACACGTGACCCCCACCTCTCAGGGAAAATATGTAGTGTTTTGGGGGCTTGACTCCCCTCCCCCTGAATAATACACACACACACACACACACACACACACACGCACGTACATGCGAGCGCACACACTCAGCTTCACACTTTAGGAGGATTAAGCCAATTAAAATTCTATTACAATAACTACTGTAACATTAAAACCTTCATTTGCTTCTGGACAAAGGCTTGTAACTGGAGAAAGGGTTTGGGAGGGAGATTTATCTTCATCTACCCGCACCTTTAAAGGCAGCAAGCAACCAAAGACAAACCTGTACTGTTCACCATATTTCATTGATTGCAATTGGAGTATTTAGGTCACTTTTATATTGTCCTGGACAGTATATAGTTACACAGTTTGTAAAGGGAGGGATGGGATGGGGGGAAGGGAGAGAAGGAAGAATTAGTAGTCTATTTCAGATAGTACCTCACACAACTTAAAATGACCAAAATACCATCTCTTTAAATGCAGGAACCTCTAGAGTTTTTAAAATCTGGTCAATTTTTATGACATAGCTTGGTCAGGTGCTGGCAATAGGGAGAAATGATGGGAATTTATCAATGGAGAGTTTCTCTTGGGAGGATTTGGGTTTGTTTGTTGTTTTTTTTTCCATTCTAAGCAACTTCTTTTAGGAAAGTAAAAGCCTATTTAATACAATGATATATTCTCATCACAGACAGACAGTGCAAAGTTGCCAGATGACACACAGGGGACTTTGTACTGCGTTTCTGTATTTGTCTAGAACCATTACAAAAACAATGTTATGATGACATGGGATAAAAAAAAAAAAAAAAAGAAACAAAACACCATGAGCAGACCCCTGGGCCAGCTACACATATACACAGCTGATTCTCTGAATCGCCGTTAAATACATTTCTTGGAAGTTGCTGCAATTATTTCCTTTACAGGAAAACCACTGTTGTTCATTATACAGTGTCTGCAGTAGTATTATACCATGTAAAAGTACTTTGCATTATGATATATTGTCAGCATATCTGAAATGCATTTTAATGTATCCTGGTTGTATATTTGGGAATAGCTGATAGCAAATGGAATATAGACGGCTATTAGCTTATTGTATTCGTTATTTTATCATGGCAGGAAACTGCAGAGAAACGTACAGGGCTCATCTCATATTCAGAATGGTATTATCTGGTATGTGGTAAAATTTAGAATGATACTCTCTCACATAAGTCTCACTCCTAATAATCACATATGAATTCCCAGTGAGAAAACAAATGTTTAAATACACTAGGGTTAATAAACAACCTTAAATTCATGCTCAGTGTTGACACTGGCTTGTCACTTTTGGAAAAATACAACTTCTCAAACCAACCAAGAGGACAGCAATTATCCTGCCTGGGGCAATTTTAAAGGGTGAATTCCATCTCCTTTTATTTTAACCGAGCATTCAAGGTTAGGAAATCAGGTGGTATCAAAACTCCAAGAAATGCATTTACACCTCTGGTTTTTCATACCCCAGAGAGCCCTTTGTGTATCTTACAGAGGGATTATGTTTAGTGGTTGGTCCTTCTAAAAATTGAAGACCGAAATATTAAGAGTTGAAAGGTCAATGAAATGAAGCCAAGAAACTGACTAAAAGCCTCATTTGCAACTTTAATAAAAGTATATGTTTATGTTCATGCTAGTTGAGAGCTTTATTTTTACAGAAGATAAAAAAGAAAAATTGTTAATGAATTTGGGGATTTACATCTTATGATAAAAGACAGAGGGAACTCATTTATTGTTGAGGGGCCCAGATGCCTTCTTAGGATATACCCTACCCTGCTCAATGGTTAAAAAAAATCAAACACACAATTATATCCTAAAGTTTTACTATTATTTTCCCATTATACAGTATGTTATATAACTACATCAGAATCACTTTCATCAAGAAATTAGCTCAGTGGTAAGTCAACACTGCATTTTTCTGGGAAGTCCTATCACAGCATTTGTATTAATATCTCTTTGATGAAGAATGGATCTTAAATAAGATTGGTTCTTTGAACAATCCTGACATGGTTAATCTTTTCTACTCATATGATATACATCACATTAAATCAACAGGTAAAATAAGCATTCTAATATCTTTCACTCCTGAACATTCTATTTCAGCCAATAATCATAAAACAAACTCAATTAGTGTTACCTAAATAAAAGGGATCTTGCTGTGGAAGATCTTTAGAAAATACTGAAAAAGACAAGGATTTTGCTTTTTTTTTTTTTTCTTTCTACGAGACCCTTGAGTAAGTGTGCCCTTAAAGAATAGTAATTCCAAGCAGGCTGGTTTCTCACACTACAAAATGTGTGTGTGTGTGTGTGTGTGAATGCTGATGCTGTATGTCAAAGCTTACATCTCAAACATAGGCACCGGGATTCATATAAATGAAATATAAAGACAAATCTATTATGGTTACAATAAGCAAACAGGCTTTTAAAATCCATGCTTTTAATTAATATTAGCTGTGAGGAAATCAAAATTTGCAACCACATATCTCAAAAGGGACTACTTCTAAATTCATGTGAGACAGGAGAACATAATTTGGGGAGGAATTTTATCCTTTATTATTTATATGTAGTAAAAAGAAAAAAAAAAAAAGAATCCACTTGATAACTAACTGCTCAGGATCCATACTACAAGGCAATGAAGAATTGGGCTCTTATTTTTACCCTTTACTTAGTGGTCTAACTATTACATCAATTGCACTGATCCACACACACAAACAAATATTGAGCCATCCCCTACCCTGCCCTACTGAAAAAAAGTAACACAAATCCAGTGAGAAACTTTAGAGCTCTATGTAAAAGGAATTCTAGAGTATAATTTGAATGGAAAAAAAATGTTTTTGTAAGACCATCTGTATTCATCCACGTCATTGCTCAAAGACAGTTTAGTGAATAAGGGTAGCAAAATAAAGAGTTTTGTGAAGCAAATCAAGAATGAATGGCAATCCTAACTAACTAGATACAGAATAACAGTCTGCACACTTAATATATTCGATTCAAGCATTTATAAAGAAGTTTTCACATAGAAAATGCAAGTTTTTTTATAGATTCAGAAAAACTAGGTTCCCAATTCAGACTACCCTATGTGACTTTTGTCATTATCATCTTTTCTGATTCTTACAAAGCAAACCTAATTAAGAACCTCCCTCATTAGTCTTCCAAAAAAATTAGCACAGCTTATGCTAATTACTCCTGCAAAATTTAATAAACTCGTTGAAATGGGAATAGTCTAATGAGGTTTTATTTATTGAACTAAGATAACTCCGAGGAAAAAGGTTAGGACACAAGGATATCCAATGTGGTAATAAAACTACAATTTATTCAATCTCTAAACACGACTTCAATTGCAAACCTTTTAAATTCAAATATGAGTTACTGTGTGAATATGTTAAATCAATCTCCACCTTAATTCAATAACTGCAAGGCATTTTTTGCTTTTTACTTTAACAATAATTACTACACATAGCCCTTTACCTCAACAAAAATGAAATTTGCTGGTATTAGTTCCTGGTCATCTGCTATTAAACATAATACATGTGACTTTTCCCTTGTCTACACAGCCCACATATCTGGATCATTGGGCACAGCCTGGATTTTATAATGCTTAATCAAGTCATTTGGCATCAGGAAGAACTATAACCTGGCAGTCAACTCCAGATGCACACTTCCTACATTTACAGGAATTTTCTGACAAAGTTTTTTGAAGTGACTTGTCAAATTGTCACAATTGTAAAAAGAATTTGGTCATACTTTTCTTACTTTGTTGCATGCTATTATAAAAGAACGAAGTAGAAACCCATTTTCTAAATCACAGTATGCAACTCCTGATTTTGTTAATTCCACTTTTTGGATAGACTATGCCAAGCTGATGTCCCCAAATCACTGGCAGCAAATAATACAGCCAAAATTCAACACGGAAATAGCTTACCCTGCACCATTGCCATATGACCAGAAAGCCTCTTCTATCTACCCTATAAATAGTTTTCCTGAATAACCACCGCTAAAAGTCTTTTGACTGATAAAAATAGCAGTGTTCTTCCAAAATCTGAAGGACAGGCAAAGGGAGCTAAAAATTATTGGTGCCCAAAAGGTAAATGCACGTTAGAAGTGCTAAATCCTAACACCGATTGCCTGTACCCTCAGCTCTGTAATTGCATATCGTATGCATCTTGTAAAAACAGTCACTATCGCTACTGAATGCAGGCCCCATAACCTATTTTTACAAAATATGCAGAGATTCACATCCATAAATCTGAAAACAAATCAAACCCTAAGCACGTAACACCAGATATTATGCAATCAGTAATACAGAATCACATTGGAAACTATGAAATTCAAACACGATTTCCATCCTTTTTTTTTTCCTTTGCAGCAATTTTATAAAATTGAAAAATCTTTTCTATTTTGCCCTTCCTTGTATGAGTTCTCTTCTTCTTGTTATTCTCGTCTCTCATCGTTAAAAATGGAAGTTTCACATATCAGCACAGACAAGACTGGAGCTTTTAAAACCTTTGGCAGACTGAAGGACAAATAAATTCTGAAAACTCAGATGCAAATAAGAACAGCTAAATGGGGTTTTGCATATCAGCTGGCATCGCTGCTTGAAAAGACAGTTCATGGGAGACAGTGGCAACAGCCAGCAAATAAACATATGCTGGGACTTGTGCAGACACACTGGGTTTCAGCCGTTTTTAAAACTCTCCTCTCTTAAGAGATCAGCACTGGCTACGCACTGTTTTCTACTTTGTCAAACCAAAAAGGAAAAAAATATGAAAGAATAAATGTCATGAGCAATATCTCTAAAGCCACCAACAGTATAAAGTGCGTACTTATTTTGCCTAAATTGTTTGAACTACCCCGGCCAAGGAAAGGTTTTAAGTACCCTACCGGGACAGATGCAAGGCGGCAACAATAGAAGCCACACTAATGCAGCCCAGGTAACACAATCCCATTTCAAAAACACGGTCCGGGCTAATTACAGCGCTGCTGAGTCGAGTTTCGTATGCCATCGCAACCCACAGGAACAGGTCAAAATCAAATGTTATTCAAACCACAGTCCTATCAGCCTTCTATATCAGAGTCACGGCTTAAAACCAAATGAAGAACTTAAAAGCTTAACCCATTCACCAGCAAAAAAGTGTTTTCATTGCGGGTGGCAAGGTAAGGAAGGTTCTTGTCATCATCTAAACCAAAAGGAACTGGGTGGCAGAACAAAATGCATATAGTTTCAAAGTTTGGTGACTATTTGGGCTGGTCCTGTGATCAGAACACTTTCTTTTTAATGGATGAGTAAGAAAAACTTGCTTAAAAGAACAAGTGGCATTTTGAAGAGGTGGATGTAAATGAAACCAACAGCATAAGGGTTACACTTGTTTACATTACTCACTCGAAGATTTATCTTCCATTGCAGAAAAGGAGGTTCCATGCTCTCAGAGAGAACATGCGATTCTAATTCTACAGGCAGTACACCAGCTCACTGCACAGTGAACATCCACACGCATTAACTTCGAATCGAGTATATCAATACCCATTCACCAAGCAAAAGTGTCTGTTGTTAGTGAATATTAGTGAGATATTTCATTAAAATATATGATTGAAATGTAAGCTTTACAAAGCTACTTAGCAATCAAAATCGGGTTTAAGCCTGAAGACTCACATTAGTCAAAATCAACAATCAATGTTGAGACATAAATTATGGCGAAGCAAACACTTTTCGGTTAACTAAAAAATGGTAAAGCAGCCTCCAAAAGGTAAATAATTGGAAAGACAGAGAAGTGAACGTTTTTTTGTCCAAAATCAATATTATTATTACCAAACCTAAAAAGGGACTTTCATTCAGCTGTAGATTTCCTCAGTGAGGTCTCAGTCAGTCTTATAATATTGTAAACTCTTTTTCTAGCTAATGGAAGCAGCTAGCTCTTTTGCTAGCTGACAACTGACAGTACCTACAAAGCTTCCAGGCCATTTAACTCTCAATGAGTAATGCTATGTAACAAATGGTTTACCATACATGTTTCCATACAATGAATTTCAATAATTAAAATGTAAAATGAATATTTGGAAGGCAACTCTGCATAATATGCGCACACACTGACTTGAAATTGCACCAAACAACTAAAACAGATTTATTGTTCTACAGTGATTTACTTGGTCGTGTCAGATTAGTAATATGGATCTGTTTAAAAACACGATAATTAAGACAAGCAGGATAAATTAATCAGTTTACAATACAGTATGAGCTACAGTCAAACCCAGGAAGTAACAGTAGAAAATCTTGGTTCACAGATCTCTTTAAAACTGCTTTTATGCATAAATAAAACCTTAAAATGTAGATGGATTACATCCAACAGAACTACTGTAGCTAAAAGTGATAATGATTCAAACATTTTTCAAATAAAAGTTAAATATTTATAAGCACCCTACCACATTTCATAAATCACAAACTATTATTATTTTATTTCTGAAGCTTCCTGGCACAGTATGCGGATTAAGCCACAGAAAGTCAGGAAAGAAAAAAATATTCCTTTAGGAGCATGAATCAGACACAAAACCGAAGCAATCCAAGAAAACAGGCCTCCAAAGAACATTCCATATGGCTTTCCCAGGAACCGCGATCGCTCAGTGCAGCTGAAGTCATGACCAACAGGCAGACTTCGGCCACATGCATTCCTAGCCCTCGCCCTTGAGCGACACAAGGCAGGTGTTTCATTATAATGAGGAATAAGAATCCGGTGAAAGTAGTGGTCCCTACCTGTCAATTATCACTGGATCTGAGGGAGTCTCATTTCGGTTGCCACAGCTTTTCTTGTCACAACAGCGGCTATGGAGCAAAAGCGAAAAGATTTAGTACAACCATTACAATGTAAAATCATCATTTAATCAGACAGAAGGTTCAAATTGCTGGGTTGCAAATGCTAGAATTACCACAAAGCCATACCTGGCAATCAACGGATCCCTGGGACAGAACATTCTATTTGGGTCACCTATGGGTTAATGGCCAGGCTTAACCTCTCCCTGCACAAAGGAGGAGGGAGGGAGAGGGACTCTCCAGGAGCCAACTGACAGCCCTAAGATGGGGTCTCCCCATCACTGCCCGAGGTATTGAAAGAGTTCACTGTGAAACGCATTATTATTACATCTACCCAATGAGAATATTCAGGGTTGTGGGTGGCTCAAAACGTTCTTCCCTCAAGATCACACTAATTGTGTGGAACGTCAATAATGAGGTATGAGTGATTTCTCCCCCTCCAGTCATTATGTATTAAATGGATTCCTTTCTCTTCTTTTTTTTTTTTATGGGAGACATTTCCTTCAGCCATAGCCTTTTCAAAATCCTAAAGCTATATTAATTGTTTGTTTTCGAACCATCTTCATGAGAATAAAAGTACAACACAGTGATTAAGGCAAACAAGAGGCAAGATAAAAGAAAGTGGAGATCAACATGTCCTCTGGCTTTTGTGCCTGCGCTGGCCATTTAAGTTTTCTGGAAGTACTGTGGGCAATTGATTGAAAGGCTAGCACAGCCCTGACAGTGGGTATTCTTTATTAGGTCAGAGAAAAAGCAGCCCGGGGCAAGAAAATCTCCCACTATCAAAATCCCACCCCAGCTGTGACCTTAAGGCTGTCAGTATTTTTTAAACTGAGATGTTTCTGAAGGGTGAAAATTTGGATTTTTTTTAAATTACCCATGTCAATGGATAGTTTCCATCTGATACCTGTTTGCAAATAAAAGCACATATTTGATCAATCCAGGAGAGGAGGAAGTTAGCCCAGGGTGATGTGTTACCATGCACCACAAATAAAATCAGCACTTTTCTCCCTCTTTCTTACACAGGCACACACGTGTTAATCCCCCACACTCATCCAACTTAGTGAATCATAGAGCCTAAATTTAGAGAGCTGCCAGAGAGAACCAAACACTGAACTTCATTTTCAGGACTCAGAAATACATTTCTGCAAGTGGGGAAGTCTCTTTCCTGGCTAAAACTAGATCCGTGAGAAGCGAGTCAGCTTCTGAGTTTGGTGCTAATTCTGTTCGTGTTTCATATCTTCAGAGAGCAATAGTAAGAACTGCATCTCCCTCGTCAAAGCCCCAGCTAAAACCACTCCATCACCTCATAGCCTTTGTCTTTCTGATTCAGACAGAACGATTTCCTCCAGGCCTTAGTTCTGCTATACCAATACTCTAGAGCAGCGGTTCTCAACCTGTGGGTCGTGACCCCTTTGGGGTTCGAACGACCCTTTCACAGGGGTCGCCTAAGACCATCGGAAAACACATATCAGATATTTACATGACGATTCATAACAGCAGAACATGACAGTTATGAAGTAGCAACGAAAATAATTTTATGGGGGTCACCACCACATGAGGAACTGTATTAAAGGGTCGTGGCATTAGGAAGGTTGAGAACCACTGCACTAGAGAGAGAAAGCCCTAGGTGTCCCAATAGGTTAAGAGACACATGAATGAACAAGGGAATGAGAAGTACAGAGGTTGGAATCCATGCAAAAACTAAATTAACAACTCAGCTCCATCTTCTATGGCTATCTTCCAAGGGCAGAAGAGCACAGCAGTTAAGAATACTGGCTCTGGAACCAGGAAGAGCTGTCTGTGTCAACTCAAGTGAGGTCCTCCCTCTCGTAGTCTTAGTTTCCTCATTTGTCAAATTGGAGCAGGTGTAGTACCCACTTCTAAGTGAGGGGGTACAGATTCAATGGATCCAGGGTCTAAAGCCAGCTCTAGGACTGAGCCTGCTGAGTGCTCAGTGAAGGGTGGCACCACGATTGCTCCCCGCTCCTTCCTCCTCCCACCTCCTCCTCTCATCCTGAGTGAAGCTGCCCTGGGCTCTGCAGAGACAGCACGTCTCCCAAAGCAGCCAGCGACAGAGCCCAAGGCTGCCTTTACCTAGGGAGAAAACTGATTAGTGGAAGGCCCATTTATCCTTTATGTTTTCCATTTTATTCCTCTTTCAAAACAGCAAGTGGGCGCTGCAAGTCCCCAGGGGCCACAGCCTCACCAAGGTCCTTCCAGGACTAAAGGCCTCCCAGGGACTCCGCCTACTTGCAAGATGATCATTGTGGACCAGAATCTGCCTCTCAAGCTTATCTGAGTCTCTCCCTCCCCGCTGCCAGCACCCTCGTCCAAGTCACTTTCATTTCTCCTTGGACTCCTACAGTGGCCTCCCGCCTGGTCTCACTGCCTCTACTCTGCTCACTGCAACAGCCAGAGTGATCTTTTCAAAATGTCAATGGGACTGTATCACTTCACTGCCCAAGACCTTTTCATGCCTTCCCACGGTGCTTAGAATAAATCTATGGCACTACACGGTGTCAGACCACCTCCCAATCTCCTGTCACTCTCCTCCAACTCGCCAAGCTCCAGCCTCACTGGCCCATTTCAATCTCGGATGTGGCAGGCTCGGTCTGACCTCAGGCCTAGGCTGGCCTCCCGCCTGCTCTGCGCCCACGCGGAGCACTCCCTAGCCAGCCAGCCCCGGGCTCCCCCTGCAGACCTCAGCCTCTGGGCTCCTTCCTTGGAGAGGCTGCCCTTAATCTAAGTTAGGTTCCTCCTGGTTTGTCCTTTCAGGGCACTTAACACAGTACAAATTGTGTCCCTGAGTGTGTACTTGTGTACTTGTTGTTGCTCTACCTCTCTTCCCACCCCCTCCCCATTAACCCACACGCTTCATAAAGGAAGAGACTCAATTGCATTCACCCAAGGAGTAGTGTAAGGCCTGGAATAGGATAGAGAAGCTCAAATATTGATTGAATGATTGATTGATTGATTGATTGATTGACAGATTTCATGAATGAATGTAATGTATGAGGTGGGGAATATAATCCAAGAAAATAGAAAGATGAGAGATAAAGAAAGCCAAGCTGATCCTCTAGGCTGGCCATGCTGATGGAAAGATGGTTCACTCCCACCCCACCCCACCCTACACACCAAACCACCTCCCCCGAGCAAGGGCCGTACTAGGCCAGAGAGCTGTTCTTTGACTTAAGTACTGTCCTCATCTCATTAAAATAAAAATGGCTTTGAGAAAAGACAGATGAGTTGAAGAACGGCATAAATGAAAACCACCCCTCTGTGCTGCGCCCCAAGGGACCCAGGGCACAGCCAGATGCTAAGAACAGAAGTGTAGCAGAAAGGACAGACTAGGAATAAAATGGGGAAATGAAGGAAAGAGAAAACAGAATAAAGGAGCTGGAGGTCGTTTAACACATTTTAAAAATGGGCCAAGCGTGATGAAAAATAGCCCACAGGTTCCTGTCTCCAGGCCATGTCACTGTATCACAGCCATCATTCCCCAAAGGAGTGTGCACCTGGGGTGGCGACAAAATCACGTCAACAGCATGAGCCTTACAAGTACGTACATACATACATAACTACACACACACACACACACACACGCATGTATGTGTGACAGTATACATGTGCACGTGTATGTGGAATTCTGCGCAGCATTAAAAAGAGTGAAGGTAGGTTCTTAGGCACTATCATGGAAAGAAGTCTACATTATATTGCGAGCTGAGAGAACCACGTTGCAGAATAGTGAGGCATGGTATAGTCCCATTTCTGGGAGAAAAATGTGAAAGAGAAGCGGGGAAGGGAAAAAGAATTTGTCACAAGCATGATTAACACTCTCATGTCACTCAAATCTCTGCACAAAGTCTCTGCCTCCAAAAGGCCTTCCCCAATGACCCCAGAGCTCTCAGTTCTCTTCCAACACTCCCTACATTATACCTTATGTGTATCTGTCGTCGTCTTCTTCATTGTCCATCTTTCACACTAGAATATAAACCCCATGAGGACAGGATCTTAGACTTTTTTGTTCACCCTTATATCCCTAGCAACCAGAACGGAGCCTGACACATCCTATGACCTTGTAAAATAATTCTTGCATGAATGAATAGAAACTTCAAAGCTGTAACCTCCAGGGAGTGGAGTAAGAAATGGGAAGGAATGAAGGGAAGATACACCTTATTTCCACACTTCTGCAGTCTCCTGCTTTCTATTGCATTTTTACTTTCCCATTAAAATACTTTAACTGTCAGTGGCGGAAGGAAGGTCTTTCCTTAGAGGGAGCTGTCATCTGTCCCCCTGTAGCTTCCTGGTTCTTACCTCAGGGCGAAGCAGAGCAAAGACCAGCCCAAGAGAGCCCTCCCTGCTCTAAGCTGAACTGCCCCTCGTTTCCTCCACTGAACTCAGAAGGACCAAAAGAGGTGGGCACCAACCTCTACCATACACAAGACAGGCATCAACCAAGAAGGACAGCCTGAAAAAGACAGATTCCTCATGTTGAAGGCAGAAGAGGGCTCAGAATGCAACAACACAGTACGTGGGACAACAGACCCAGAGTACTTCCAAGGAAACGTTACTCCTCTAAGGAGGAAAGCACACTGATAATTACGTCCTCAATCCTGTGCGACTGATGGATCTTCATCCACTCAGCACGGTGTTTCCTCGGCTCCAACTATGTGTGTCAGACACTGTACCAGACACAGACCTCACGACGGCATCTGTAAGGGGCTTGGTGTTTTCTAACGTGCTTTGTCACAGAGCAGGATGACCGCTATTTCACATCCCTCCCCAACCTGCAACCCAAGTGGCAGGAAGCAATGTTGCCCATCCCTGGAGTGGGTCCCCAGCACCTGGTGTTGTACGTACACTGGGGACTCAAAACAGCACCCTTTCCCCAGCAGGCTCGTGCATCCCCCAGGCAATTCTGCACACCCAGGGAAAAGCAAACTTAGGAGTCTCCTCCTTAGCCTGACACAGGTGCTGTGTCGCCAATGAGCTGACATCAGGGCAAGAAACAGCTAAATGTTTCCTAGTCATGGGACCCGCTGATCCTCGTTTTAGGGACATGGAACTTTTTTCTTTAAGTAAAGACTAAGTTGGAGAAAAACATCATATAAATCTCTAAGCTTTATAATCAATCAATCAATATCTTACCTATTTAGCCAAAGGGGCTGGAGAATGAGATATAAGAATTATCTGATTAGTGAGATCAATCATTTTAAGACTAAGTTCACTCTTTCCCTCAGTTTACACACATTGTCGTTTTTTCATTCTCTTTAAAAAAAAAAAAGAAAAGAAAAGAAAAAAGAAAGCCTTCCTCCTTTCTTCTTGAGTTAGTTTCTTCACTGTCCAACTTCCTCCTGGTCAAGTCTCCATCACTTCTCACCACTCTAACCCCATAAAAATGACTTCATGCCTCAGTAGCTCTTTGGTGCTTTTCTCAGTCTTCACGTCTCTCTGGGTCTCCCTGGCACATACTGTATGGACGGCTCCCCATCTCTGAAACACTTGCCTTTTATTTCTATGCCCTCCTTGCTAAATGTGATTATTCCCCACGAATGCATCCAAGGACCCCTCTCTTTCTACTCTCGCACCCTTGTCAACCCTGTGTAAGACCACAGCCTCAACTCTCACATTTGGGAAAAGACGTCTGAAGTTGCTTATTGTTCACCCTGATTCTTCCCAGCTCCCGGCCACAGGTCCCCCTGCCTGTAGACCTCTCCACAGAGAAATCCACCAAGAAATGAGCCCATACACTTCTTCGTGCACCCTCCAAAATCCCTGTCCTATCTCCCCCTCCTCCCCATTCCTGTGGCTGCTATCCCCCTGCAAGTATGTCCTCCCTTCTCTGACCAGCCACAGTCCTTTGCCCCACCTCTCATCACAGTCAAGCCTTTCCACAATGCAGTCTAGCTATCTGCCCACAGGTACCATCTCCCAGGCTAACCTATCAGCCCTCCTACTGCAGAGCGCAGTCCTTCCTGACTCTGCACATAGTAGGTGCTATAATAAATGAAAACATCCTCAACCACCACACCTAGAATGGACAAAGTACAGTAAACTGCTTTAGTAGATACTTCACTTCCTTTCAATGTTCTCTTATCAATCCTTCACTCTGAGCAACTATGTGCCAGGTACCTAGCTAGACACTGTAGATAGTGCTGTTACCGCTATTAGTAACAAAAGACATTCACTATTTACTACAGGTCAGGCACCATGACCAGCATTTATGGGGACAACAGCATTTAATCGTAACAACTACCTAAGAGATAAGTGATATTGCCCCCTCCCCCCGCCGCCCCCAGTTCACACACAGGACAGCTGAGGCACAGAGGAAAACCTGAGTAATTTCCCTGCCTTCAAGGAACTCGTACCCCAGCAAGGAGGACCGTCCACGGACACAGTTACCAAGCGCAGAGCGCCATGAAGGAAAACACAGGATGCAATCAGAATGCCTAACGTGGGCCAGGGGCCGGGGATGCCTTCCTGAAGGAACCATGCACAAGTGGGAATCTGACAGAACCAGAACAAGCCGGCAAAAGAGGAAGGAAGGAGAGGCCAGATGAAGGGAGAGACCAACCCTGAGACCTCATACCCCACAAGAAGCCAGGCACTGACCCCATGGAAAGGGTGCTCTCCGAAACAGCACCCATCCCCTGAAACTGTCCTGTGCACTGCAAACAGAAAATCTGCTTCAGCCTGCACCCTCCAGCCTGGGAGGCTGGGACCTGGGTTCACCTACCCAGCATAGTTCCTATTGTCCATTCACATTTAAACACAGGATGTTCAGATGCACTTACAATCAAATCTCTTATGGACACTGGCTTAAAAAAAAAAAAAAAAAAAAAAAAAAAAAAAAAAAAAAAAAAAAAAAAAAAAAAAAAAAAAAAAAAAAAAAAAAAAAAAAAAAAAAAAAAAAAAAAAAAAAAAAAAAAAAAAAAAAAAAAAAAAAA